>JAGDYQ010000125.1:2573957-2753957 GCA_021962125.1 Bulinus truncatus
TAATATTTAGCCAGGCTAAATTCATAGACCTTGTAACTCCATCCAGCTGTTATAAAAAAAATAAAACCATCAGTTAATTTTTTTTTAAAACAGCTTGAGTTAAAAGGTCTACGAATCTAGCCTAAATATTAGGCTTAAGATAAAAACAATGAATTGAATGCCCTATCATAGGCCAGGGGTTATTGAATAGATAATAATCATTAAAAAAGAGTTTTATGGTTTTATTACATTCAAAATTGGCACAATAGTACATCTTATAAATCATAATAATTTGTATCAATTAAATTAACTTACATTCTAGTCTACAAGTATTTTAAAAATTATTTCTGCTTGTCACTAGCCTAGTGCTATATAATACGAGTTAAAATAATTCTATTTTAATTATGCAAATCACAAAATTTCCCATTTTATCTCTATAATAGTCTATAATTTATGATGTTCATTCTGTACAAAATCATTGTTCATTCTTAATTAAAACCTACCTCTTCATGTCTTCAAAATATATTTGTAAGAAACCTGGTGATGCATACATTTTGCTAATTATCTTCTAGTCTGGTGTCAAGGGCTGGATATGACTTGGCATTTACTATTACAGCCAAAATTTTTATGGCGACTATGGCATTGTCTGTGATTAGTATTATGGTGAGGTCCATGATGGTTGTGTAGGCATATGATATTGCATAGGTTTTAAGATTTTTTCCTTTTATTTTAGCCATGTACCTGAACAGTTAATTTGATCACTCTTAGCTTTTTAATTTTATCATTAAAGTGAAATTAATAATACACCAAATACAATTTTTTGAAGTTCACTTGTTCCTTTATATATATATGTCAATTGACTGTAATGTATTTATGAAGAAATAGTACAGCTGACAGTCTACATACATTTATTGTTTTTACTATTGATTGGTGGATGCTGCTAATCAAAAAGTTATTTTCTAGAAAAACAATTATATACTAAATTGCTTCAGGTACTTTTTTTTAAAGAATCTGTCTGTTTATTTCTATGAATATTTTATCAAATCCTCTCTATTGTAATGTGTATGTTTGCCAGTTACTGTTTTCCTTTTTAATAGGTTATTAGAAGTTATAATAGATACAAAAAACAATATGGAAAACTGAATATTTCAGAACAGTATTTACTGTTATTCGCCAATTACCCTTTGCTAATATTTAAATATGAGCACAAACAGTTGTACACATCAACTTTCAGGTATGCTATGTCATGGAAGTTGGGGACTAGTGGTGGTTGTGAATTGTAGAGTACACAATAGAGAGCTGCATGGGGTTATAATTTTTATCCAATCCCACCCATCCCAGCATAGTTTAAACCACCCACTCCCGTCAAAGCCAGTTACATCTCCACCCACCCCCGTCAGAGTCTGTTCCGTCCCCACCCATACAAACCCATACCAGCTGAAAGAAACATAACCTCATGACAACATATTTTAACTACTGTATTTCCCCATGTATAAGCACCTCCTTTGTGAAGTTTTGAAAAAAATATTTTATTAGAGATGCAAGTTATAAAGAAAGAAAATTTACAAAGAAACAAAATTCAAGATTCATAATAATCACTCATACACTCCACCCCCCAACTTTTTGGGCTTGAAAATTTTGGAAAAAAGGGGTGGCTTATACATGGGGAAATACGGTAGTTACAAACAATGACTATAAATTAAAAAACATAATAATCAATTAATTTATATTAATAGAAATGAATGAGAAAATTTATTTCAGAACAAATTAATATAAAATAAAATGCAGCACAGTTATATTCCAAAAAAAAAATAATGTTGCAAACAGTTATTCCAATATTGATCCTTTGATTAGTAGTATCCTACGCTATTAAAATCTGAAGTATAAGGTAGTGTAAACGATTTAAGTTCGGTTTAATATTTTTCGAGTCTATCCAGATTTAAATGTCAGGGCCGTGATATAAGTTGGTCATGGATGTTGCAAACTTATTGTACATAAGACTAATGACCATTCGACAGAATGCTCTTAATAGATATATTAATCATTTGCAATTCATACCTTTATTTTCTTACACATCCAAAGAGAAAACATTTTAATGCAATTTTTTTAAAAATAATTAATAAACTGTTACTATATTTGTCATACTTTTTTCTGCTACAGGCCTAACAGAGGTAGACCTGGTATGCGAGGGGGTCTACGAGTTCCATCTAGACCATTTGGAGCACCTCCGTAAGTTTTTATAAATTTAGTCTGTTTGAAACTAATTAGAATTGTGTTGTATTTCAGTTAACACTAAAACAAAAAAGTTACAAGAAATTGATGCATTCTACACTAATAGTCTATATAGTCTTTCTGTTTTGCATTTTGACAAGCAGTAAGTATTGTATTTCATTTGTAATATCTAAGTTGTTTATCTCAACAGATTTAGGCCCTTTATTCCTCATATTCCTTTTGATCTTGTACAGGTAAGTAGAAGTTTGACAACCAAAAAAAAAAAAACCAATAGAATCATAGAATAAATATGATAATTTTTTTTTTTTTTTAAATCTAAAATTGGCTGTTGGGTGTTAGATCAGAGGCAAGTAGACATTTTTGAAGTCCTAGCTTTTCCTTTTGTGGTAATGAGACTTTTTAAAACTTAACTAAAAAAATTGTTAGACAACTTATTCCCTTCTTAATTCCTCTTCATTGTTTTCTTTTGCAGTTGTGATAAACTGATTATACTATTTACATAAAAATATGGAAGTGGCTACGTTTCCAAGTAACGGGACTCCATATTATTTTTTTCCGGGGTCCAGCTATAGATAACTAGATGTGCGCATGTGCGGTAGACGGACTGCATATTATTGCATATTTTTTGTTTTCGGGGTTAGGGTTAGGCGCAATATCTATAGCCGGACCCCGAAAAAAATAATACAGAGTCCGTCTAGATCGCATGCGCACATCTATAGCCGGACCCCAGAAAAAATAACACGGAGTACGGTTAGCCGAGCGCATGCCCATATCTATATTTGGATCCCGGAAAGAAATAATACAGAGTCCCGTTACATGGAACCATAGCCACTGTGTAAAAATAAATTATTTAGGAATAATTATAACTAAGAGTCTCTCTTTAATAATGTAATTTTTTATTTTCACCATTAACATTGAAATAATTGTAATAATAATTGATTCATGTCTGAATCATAGACTAGTGTTATACCATACATAACAATGATTTTTTGAAATGGTTAGTCTATCAGTGTACATTTTAAATAGATTGATAATTTTTTTTTACAAGTTTCTGAAAAGATGAGATGTTTATTTCTTAGATCTTATAAACCACTTATGGGTCAGTTTCATATGAATTATTTAAGACCACAGTACATATAATGTAGCTGAATATTCTTTATTAATCTATTATTACAATCTCTTCCATGCAATAAATGTTTTATTTTTAGTGTGAAAATGCCTTTCCTAGAGCTAAGCCAGCTCCAGATGAAAAAGCATTAACAGATGTAAGTAATAACAAATGAACAAGCAGCGTTTATTTATTACACAAATCTGTTGTATGTTAGTATTTAGATATGTAGCTTTTGTGATTAACATTTATTATTTGCTAATGATATAATCATTTTCTAGATTTAAACAAAAAAATGTAGCTAATGTGCTGAATTTACTATATCCTTTTAATACATCTTTAAGTTGATATTTGGAAGTAGTTTAGATGTTTAACTCTCAACGTTCAAAACATTGCATTTTTTATCAATGCTTTAAATATGTTGATGATAATAGAAGGAAAGTAGGCTGCAGTCTATTTTAATTCATCACAATGGCTACTAGAGACACATAAACTCTGATGGATTGTACATTTAAACATTCATAAAACGCTTATACGTTTTTTTGTTATTGTTTTATCAAGTTAACACTTATTCCTAGACAAAAACATCAGCTGCTTGAATTTATCCAATATTGGTTGTTAGTAACAACCACATTGTATGCAATATTGTTCTAATTAACAGATTTGAATAACACCGCATGGAATAGACTGTTAGTACATGTAATGAGCAAATTACATTTAGTGTTTTCAAACTGTTTGCAAATAAATTCTTTCTTTTCTTAAATATTATTCCTTAAGCATTTGAGGAAAAGTATAAAAGAAAGTTCTAAGCCAGTATTAATGTGTGAGCATCCTAAAACTTACTAACCATTAAGAATAATCTCCTAAATTGATTTTGTTTGTAATAATTATTACTGAAAGTAGGTAGTCCACATTGACATACAAAAATTGCTTTACCTGTTTGTAGAACTGGAAACTATATAATCAAATCAATTTGGTTGGTTTATTTTGAAATTAACTTTGTGGTTTGTGCTTCCATTTATTTTAATTATTTTTTTTTTTTACTTGTTTTGAGAAAATATTTAAGTACATTTTATTTTGAAAAAAACATTGAAGTTGGTTTACTCTTTCAAAATTAGACCTTTATCAATAGCACTTATCTAAATAAAAAATATAAACTTCAAAGTCTTTCATGTCAAAGGAAAATTAAAACACGCAAATCTAGGCCTATTAATTTGATATATTTTACTTAAATTTACAACTTTGATAAAATTTTAAAGATAGAAAGTGTAAACCTTCCTCTGATGCAGTATAACTAGATCTGTTCTTATCACTGCCATTAAATTAAAGTCTCACTATTACTAGGCACTGTTGAAACGACACACAGATCTAACTCCATCATCAGCGGAACAAGCTTCAATATTGGCTCTGGTGACCAAGGTTCAAGGCATTCTGGACAATTTGGTTATTGCACCTACAGGCTTTGAAGCTGCTGTAATTATTTATTTAATCTTAAATTTACAGTTGATCAATTAGAATTGTTGGTTACTTTTTATTATTTATAGCACATAAATGTAACAGCCTCTACATAACAATAACCTTGATATAGGGTAAAATTTATACACTAATTCTTTCAATAATGCACAAAAGAGGCATTGGCAGAGTGCTCGACTGCTACCAGGAAGGTTTCAAGTTCGAGTCTCTGTGAGTGCCAGTACTTGTTCTGAGTCCGATTGATGCCCCTTAGTCCACCCAGCTTGCAAATAGGTACCCGACTTTTGTAAAGTAAAGGCAGCTCGGCACTGTACTAGCCACACAATCCCATGGAATACAGAAACAGATGAACCTACTTCACCTGAACCCGATAGTGTGCATAGACTTTATATGGGAAACTTAACTACTTTTTTATTCCTCAATAATACAAATATTGTGGCTTTCTGAAATGTTAGTTGAAATTGATGATCAGCATTTTATCTAATTTATATTTTGGTTCCTGAACAGTTTATGTCACTTTGCATCTTCATTATCTCATTCTCATCTTCGCAGCTGTTAGTTTTATACTTATTTTTTTTTTTTTTTGCACATAGATGTTCTTAGTTGATCTTTAGTTTTCTTACATTTGATGTAGTATTTCTGAGCAAAACTACTTTGATTTTAAACAATTTAATTCAAATTTAGAAGGCATTCTTAGGAAAAATCTACCTCACAATGTTCTTGGTGATGATTTAAAACCCTTGTTTTTTTTTTAAAGACTTTAGAAGAAGTTCGACAAGTTGGCTCCTTTAAAAAAGGCACCATGATGGCAGGACACAATGTGGCTGATATTGTTGTCATGTTCAAGACTTTACCTACAAGTGAGTTTGTTTTTATGTCTTCATTTAAAATAATAAATACATAGAAGCAGTCTGATAAATAATAGTTGCAAGCATTTTTATGTTTTAAATTATTTAATAACAGAAGAAGCTGTGACAGCTCTTGCTAATAAAGTCTCCGATGAACTAAAATCTCAAGAACCACAAGAAGGTTTGGAACTGATGATTATTTGACTACTATTATAACTAAATATCTAATTGAAAACAAAATGAAAAATTTTGAATATGGTGTGATAATTCTGAGAAATTAAAAAAAAATTATATTTCACTGTAATGCTCTATTTTTCCGTTTCTGCTATAAATGCCCATTTTAAAAAGTATTGAAAAGTTCAATGGTGATTATTGTAGCAGCAGTATGTTACCAATTCGTACCTGATAATTGTCTTACACATTTTATCCTTTCAAACAATAGTTGACCCATTTTTTGACAGCTGTCATATATTTTTATTTTCTGCTGTTTTTCTCATTTGCGTTATGAAAAAAAATAATTTTTTTTTAACAGAGGCTGTTCCTCCGCGGAAGAGAGTGGCACAGAATTTGCCTAAAACAGGTAATTATTTATTAGTTGAATAAATTTGATATCAAATTAAATAACTGCTCAGTACATGATTTCATAAATAGTACATTCCAAATATTAAAATGTATTTAATTTTTTCTACCGAATGAGTCATTTGAGATATTTGAAGGTATTAACCTCTTTCATGTTTTACTTGTTCCATGTTTAGTAAGTGAATCATTTAAGATAATTAATATATTAATTTGTGTTTTAGTTGTCACAATGCTGCCAAGTGAGTCAGGCTTTGAAGTGGCTGTAGGGGAGACATCAGTACAGTGTCTTATCACAACTATTCCTCCGAATTTGAAAAAGTTGGATCCAGAATTACATTGTAAGGCTAAATTATTCAATTTTGTATTGAGAGATATAAAAGGGTTTCTTTGTGTTGGTAAGACATTTATGTGTACTATGTCATGTTTTCTTCAGTGGATGGTAAAACAATGAACTCTCGTCTGGCTGCCATTAGACATGCCAGGTGGTTTGAAGAAAATGGCCAGCACTCAAGTGTAAAAGTTTTAATTAGATTACTTCGAGATCTGAAAAATCGGTTTGAGGGTTTATCTCCTTTAACTCCTTGGATTATAGATTTATTAGTAAGTTGAATTTTATTTCACTTTTGGTTTTGATATTTTTTTATATATGTTGTATACTTATTTGCAGCAATAATTTTTCTGTTTAATCAAGGCTTTGTCTTTAAAAATGTTTTCTTAATTATTTTTTTTAAAGGCTCATTTTGCTGTGGTGAACAATCCTTCTAGACAACCGTTACCAATTAATCAAGCATTTAAGTAAGTGGGGGGGGGGTATCATATTGTCTAATTTCAATGCTCCTAAAATTACTGGACAGTTTTGATAATTATTTTTGCAAACTTCTTCAATTTTTACAACTAGTTGTAAATTATATTATGTTATGTTAGTCACAATAATTTTTAATCAAACTTCTTTGTAGTTGTAAATTTTTTAAGCTCACGCATAGTTTGAATTTTATTATTTGATTAAAAAAGGACAACTTCTCAAATTTTTTTGTTTTCATTCTAGGCGAGCTCTACAGATGCTGGCAGCTGGCTTTTTTCTGCCTGGATCTGTTGGTATAACTGATCCATGTGAGCAGGGAACTCTAAGAGTTCATACAGCCATGACACTTGAACAACAGGTCACACACAGTTCATTCCATTATTATTTCTAAATGTCTCCTACATATAGCAAAGTATTTAGTCTCTGTAATATTTTGGTGCTTGTTTAAAAAATTAAGGGAAAAACTAAAACTTGAAAGGAAGGAAAAAAATCAGGTGAGATGTCATTGTTAGTCTATTTTTTATCATTTGTTTCTACCTTTTTTAACAAGTTTGTGTGATGTTTAATTCCAGGATCAAGTTTGTTTTACATCCCAGACTTTATTGAGAGTTCTGACACATGGTGGCTATAAGCAAATATTAGGAATGGAAGGGAATGCTAGTAAGTTATATTAATTCGCCAAATATTAAAATGTACTCATCTTTTTTACTCATTGCTCTACATTGTTTACCTCATAATAAGTAAATGTCAGGATTATATGCATAGCCTTTTCACAATAACCATTGTGACTTATGTGCTCCATATTATCCACCATGGTGGGGTTACTCTTAGTCAGTTGGAACATTTGGAAAATTCTATTTTTAGGGGGGAAATATGCATTATTAAAATGCACACAAATAACAAATAAAATGTCATGTTCTGTATGAACCTACAAATCTTTTTAAAATTTTGTATTAAAAAATAAAGTGACAGATTTTTTTTTCAGCATTGTGGTTTAAAAAAATCTTAAAAATTATTATTTTAAAAAGTTAATTTACAAAAAAAAATATATATAAAAAAAAATTCAGTTCTTTTGAGTGACCAGTCACAGTAATGATACACTCTTGTGTTATCTCAGGTGAACAAAAAATTTCTTTCTGTTCCAGGTATTGCTACAGAGATGAGTGTATGGGAAGGTGTTGTGGTGACACCATCAGAAAAAGCGTATGAGAAACCCCCAGAAAAAAGAGAAGAGCAGGATGAAGAGATGGAAGATGAATTAGATGGCGAGAGTACATAAATGTTCAGTTTTTGTTCCAATGTAAATAACATTATCAACCTAAGTATTAAAGTCTTTGTCAACATTAGTTTTCTCATGTCTAATTGTGTCACACTGTAAACATAACATACATATTGAACAGATTTTTCCTGTTTTTATTTCATGTTATCTGTTTTATTATTGTTGGATTTGGAATTGGGTGAGTTGTATAATACAGACAATTGTATGTAAGATATTCTGCAATTTATTTACTTGTGTAATGTGTTCATTTTTTCATTCTCATTTTATATTAGATCAATAAATATTTTACTTGACAATGGTGGATCATTATTTGTGTTTTTATACTTGTAGGAAGTTTAAACAGTTGTATTGATTTTTTTATTATTATTCAGGAATGTTTACTCTCTTTCCAACATACATTTTGATACCGATCATATTTTGGTAAGGAAATGTACAAATTGGGTGGTGATGGGGTTTATTGTCTTGTTGTAAAAGTATCGGAATTGTTTATTGTCCATTTGTGCAACTTTATATCAGGTTATGATATAATAGCAGCCACAACATGATAGCTGACAGTAAAAGCTGTTTTAGGGTTTCCGACATAAAACAAGCCTGATAGCCCCTTAACATTAAATGTATATTAAGTGTGTTGAAACAAGACACATGATATAAACTAGGTGTGATTGTGTGAAACTTATTTGTCCCATGAGCAAAATTAAATACACTTACTTGTGGGCATACTTTGGTAGGAATAGGAAGTGCTCTATTTGATAAGGAATACTTCGCCTTATTTAACTTTTATATAATTAATTTGTTATTTATTCCTCATTTTATAAGTAATTTTTCTATAAAGAGGGAGTAAAATAGGCTTACATCGTTAGGAACAACATGTTAATGTGTATTATACAATGTTAATCACTTAAGAAGACTACCAGAGACATTTTTCGGCAAATATATTTATTTAGGTACATTCATCATTTTCAACATATGTATAACTCTTAGCAATAAATTAACAATAAAAATAAAAAAGTGTCAGTGTAAAAAAAAAATCAATTTGTGACTCATTTTGAAAATAAAAAAAAAATTTCAGAAACTATGGTAGATTCAAAAAGATATTTGGGACAAATATGAGTATATATCATAAGTATTTCGATAAGATGAAAAATGCAAAGATTGTGTTTTTTTTACTTCTCTTACCATCAAACCGTGAACAATTATAAGGAAATAAGTTAGAAAAAAATTATAAACATTTTTTTGGAGAATTCTAAATAATCGACTTTAGAATAAGCATAATAAATTTGAAGCTTCGATCTTGCATAGTTTTTGTGAAATTTGAAAAAACAACAAAAAATTGTGATTTTAAGAAAAAAAACCAAAATATTTAAAAATGATAGAATAATAAAATTTTTGCAATCTGAATGATATTTATGATTGTAATATGTGCTTAAACTAAAAAATTAAACTCAAAGCATTAACAAACTAAAAAAAATATCAGTAAATAAAAAGGCGATGTATTATCAACACATACCATTTAATTTATATAGGCCATGTAAGGAAAGTGAGGCAAAAAGTTGGACAGACTAATTTAGACAGATATTTAATGACAAATTAACCATAAAATATATTATAATGTACTCAATTTACTATAAATTTATCAGTTGTATATGGTTACAAAAGTTATAGCCTTAAATAATAGTCTCATTAAACATAATAAAAAAAAATCATACCCCTTCTTAGTGATGGGCAATATTTTCATTTTTTTTGTGTATAAACTTTAAACTAATTTTAGCTATAAACATTGAATTTAACTTTTAGTTAAAACTAATTAAGTAAATTTTTTTACACACTTATGGAATATTGCATTAAACATCACTAAACAATGAAATGACTCAAAATTGGACATATTTGTCATGAGACAAATAAAAACCTGCAGAATGTCCCCTTTTTTTTCCCCGAAAATAAAGACAGATAACACATTAGTTCAATCATATCAGACATGGGAATTTTTCAGAAACTCACAACCCACTTAAAAATTTATTCCTGAGAATGCAAAAAATACTTTTTTTCTCAATTCCCCCCCCCCCCCCCGGTCACATGTAATCACACTTCAATTTATGAAGCACACTTGGCTTTACCAATGCACAATACAGGTTTTTGCAACCCACCTGTTAAGAAAGAAAATAGTAAAAGTCTTGAGGGAAGGGTTACTAAAATAATTCCCTCTGCTGGAGCACCTAAAATTTCTGCCCCATGTCTCTTATAACAACACCAATGACTGCACATCTTCATTATTGTTTACTGTATGACACAACATCACTTATATGTAGCCTTCTGTACCATACAGCTTCATTATTTTGTATGTTTTATGTATGGTATTCTGTATGATACAGTTTCATAATTGTGTTATGTATGGCACAGTATTGTATATTTTATTCTTGTGTTGTATCCTGTAGGATACAGCTAATTATTTTGTAATGTATGGCAGTTTAATGTATGGCAGTTTAATGTATTATATTCTGTTTGATAAAGTTTCATTATTTTGTTATGTAAAATACAGTTTTAAGTATTATTTTTTGTATGATACTGCTTTATTATTGGCTTATATATGTTAAAGCTTTATGTGTTCTATAACCAGTGTTGTGCATGAGTTAACTCAAATGAGTTAAACTCACGAGTTAACTCATCTCTACTTTAATGATTTATCAGTTTTAATTAAACTTTTATTTCTGCGAGTTTGAGTTTAAATTGGGTCGATAACTCAACTCATTATCAACCTCTTTAAAATTATTTCAAGAAAAAAAATTTGATGCAAGATAATTTATCTTGCGTTATTTTAATCTTTCGTTTACTCTCTTTGTTTATGCCAGTGCTTGCATAATTATTTTCCTGCGCCAAATAGTAAATTCGTCAATCGCGATCCAAAATATTATTTCCATGTCCAACAAAGTGGCATTCTACTTATGATGCTATTTGTCGTTTGCTAGAATTGAAAGAAAAATTATATGACATTTGTTTGTCCATGGAGTTGCCTAAATTCAAATCAACCGACATTGATTTTTTAAGTGAATTTAAAGGTGTTTTTCAACCTTTGGCTTCTATACTTGAGTCACTGCAAGGCCAGAATTACTATAATGTATTATGTCATTGACTTTCTGATAATTTTTTTTTTATAAAATATATAAGAAAATATTTAATTTTTTATGAAACATTGGAAAACTTATTTAAATTGAAAAGCGGCAGAAAAGAGATAGCTTTAAATAGCTTTTGGTTAACACAAAGTTGGTGGTAGAAGTTGGTATTAAGCCAAAATTTCCCCTATCACCTAGTTCCTGGCAACTTGAGAAAACAAAAATCCGACTGTTAATATTAAAATGCTACTTTTCGAATTCAGTAGAAGCTAAATAGGGCCCAAGGTGTGGGGCTTGAAAAGATCCCTACAGAAGAAAAAGGACCTCCTAAGTTACTAGCGATGCTAATGATAGCTATCTATGAAAATTTTGAGAATTTAATGCTGTGCATTTAATAATACTACTAGTAAAAAAAAACCAAACAAAAGCAATTGAACAGGGCTATGCTATTAAGGTATATTAGTGCAGTGGATTCTGTTGTAAAATAATTTAAGACTTTATGGAACCAGGAATGACTCCTCCTCAGGTCTAGGAATATATCTTTACCAGAAATTTAGTCAGATATCTCCCATCATGACACATTTTATTAACACTACAGTAACTATAGAAGCTGCTGAGCTGGAATGCTGTCATATTTAAAAGTTCCATAATTTAAAATCATTTTTCTATTACAGTAATAAAAAACAAACTTTGTGATGGATTGGCTTTATTCTGTTTTCTCCACTCGAAACTTCAGTTTATTTATATGTTTACATGGGAAAATTTTGTAATCGAGTTTTGAGGCACTTTTCATGATAGATTTTCTTTAAATCTTGCATACATATTCTTGCTCCATGGCAATATGTGATTCAATTAATCAAATCATTTTTAGTTTATGCTGATTAACAAATACATGTATTAGTAAAAAAAAAAACTCATTATATTAATCAAGGGATATAACCTTGTTTAACTATGACAAACGACACTAATAAATGGGTTACGTCTCTTGCATTAATACTACTACAAATATGCGTTTCCATTCTCACATCTATTGCTGGAAATTGGGAATGGAAAGGTTGATTTGAAATTAGAAAGATTTTCTTCCCCCCATAACTTCTACTTTTTAAACATAATAAAACTAAAATTTATTACAAAATATTTTTTTTTAGATAAAGGTATCATCGTGACTTGTCTTGGATGTATTCATGCAAGAATTTGCTATTTAATGAATTATCAAAAGAAATAATTTCCAATACTCAACATCATTTGTCTTTTTAATCTCATTTTACAGCTGAATAAAATTTATTTAAAAACATTATTTTTAGTAATTATAATGTTATATATCAATTAAAAGGTGATGCGATTGGCAAAATAAGAAAGCTTTAATCAATTTTAGATACTATGCTCACAATGACTATAATATATCAGAGTACCAAACAAGTTACATTTACAATAAACAATAATAATAAAAAATATAAGTCAACAATACAAGTTTGAACTTGTTGACACGATTTATACTTGCATAGAACGTATATACTGTAACGAGTATCACTATTAAAAAGTGCTTAATGATGAAGAGGGAGGAGGGGGCTGCAGACAGTTATCGTTAGCATCCAAGTGGCGGGCAGGCTAGGTGCGGCTCTGATTATGTGTATTTTTCTGCTTATTTATTTATCAGTCGGTCTGTCAGATCTAACGTATGTTTCCTATAAAACTCAGGTACTTAGGTGCAAAACTATAATTTCGCTTTATTAGAAATGGGAGGCTACTCTAATATTCAATACCGAAATAACTGCATATTTACTTCCGTTTGCTCTTAGAATAATGTACACCCTTTATTACAAAAATTTGAACCATTCAAAACAGCTGTAATTAGGTATAAAAAGTGTCTTTTCTGTTTTATTGGTAATTTCTCACAAGAGTACATTTTAGAATTATCACTTCAATGAGTTAGCTCCTGGCTTAAACCGGTGATAATTATATTCTATGCAGTATACAGAGTAAATGAACTAAATGTTAGTGTTGTTTTAGTCCCAGGTCCTATTTTAGTTTCAGTTTTTATTTCGTTTTTTCTGTAATAATTTTAGTTTTAGTCTAGTTTTAGTTTTAGGCCCAATTTTAGTTTTCGTTTTCGTCGACTAAAACACCAGAGTTTTAGTTTTCGTCTTATTCATTTTAGTTTCACTTTTAGTTTGTCTTGTAAACACCAATTACAAATAACATCATTGTTCATGACCAATTGTTGAAACAGATTGAAGCATAATAATAGTAATCACAGAGATGACAGCTCAGTGTACTGAAACTGAGTCATTTCACTTCATTGTCACATTATAAGTCACACTATCACATTGTGTTATGTGCCATACCATGACTAAATTTTTGACTATGTTGTAGACTAGCAGACTTGCAGTGCATGTACAAAAAAAAACAACTAAAAACGTAATAACAATAAGAAACCGAAAATGTAAGTCAAAATTAAAACAAATGTGTTTATTCTAAGACCTAGAACTCTGAAATAACTAAACTAAGTAACAACAGTTTACTTGAAGAGTGAAGTAATTCTATTATTTTGATGACTTATATTCAGGGTTGTTAGCATCGAAGTATCGGTATCGGCCAATACAGTATCGGCGATACTTTTTTTATTATTGGTTGCTGTATTGCCGATCCTTTTTGTATCAAGTATTGATTTGTGTATCGCCGATACAATTTAAACAAAAAAATGTCGATACTCTATACCGATACTTTACTAGTGCCACTATTTGCAAAAAAACAATAGCAATTTTAATACATTGTCATCTACATAAATTCAATCCCTACTAGCAGCCATCAACTCTACCAATATTAACGACAGCCACCTCCCCATCAATACACCACGGTCGGCGAGTTGAAGGAAAATTTAGCTTTAATCTTCTTTTGAAGACTCTTTGCGCGCTGAGGTCTATAAATGTTATTCTTAGATTCTTTCATTCATTTTCTTTCTTTCTGTCAACTATTTGTTCAATGTTTTAATGAACGACAGAAAAGAAAACTTAATTTTTTTATCCATCTGTCAGTTATACACACACACAACACACCCACATATATATATATATATATATATATGTATATACTGTAAGTGTTTATAGGTTATATAGTGATAAATTATATACCTTGCTGTATTCTTGTGTGTATGTTTGTTAATTGAGTTGTTAATTCATTTGTGCTTATTTATATTTATAAATTGTTTTTATTTATTAATTCATTTTTTTAGTATTTACTACATTTCATTAAAAATAATTAATTGAATGGTATTAAATTCTAAAACTGTATGTTTTAATTAAAATTGAAAACTTTGTAATAAAACAATATCATATAATTAACACATATTATATTATTAAATAATATGCCGAGTTCAACAAACAATACAATTTGGGTGGTTATAAACAATTAATTGAATAGAAATACATGAACATCAACAAATTTTAAAAAAATACAGTGGATTCCGCTTTATTGGGACATATCTCAAAGAAACCAAACCAAGAAGCCAATAGTAAATTTGTATGTTTAACTGGGACAGCCGCTTAATTGGGACAAAAAGCCTCGGTCCCGATGTGTCCCAATTAAGCAGAATCGACTGTATTTTGTAAAACGACACTCTTTGATCTAACCGCATGGCAATTTCAAACTTTCAAAGCAAAATTTATATCGTCGGCTGTCATTTTTCTTTTTTTTATTATCTTTTGTTGTTCTTTCTTTCATGTGTCAACATTATACCGGAAAAGACGATAAATGGAGATTTTAGTTTTTATTTTGTTGGGGGGTTTTAGTTTCAGTTTTTATTCAGTCTTTTGTCTACGAGATTTAGTTTTCGTCTAGTTTTAGTCTTGCTGATAATTTTAGTTTTAGTTTTAGTTATCGTTGACGAAAAGTCAACATTTTCGTTAACAAAGGTTTTAGTTTTAGTTTTCGTCGACGAAAACAACACTACTAAATGTTAATGTAATTGAAACGCACTGGCTCCGGTTCCGTCATATGACGGGGCCGGTATCTTTTTTTTACCGCTTACGTCAACAGAATGAACTCTTATGATGTAAAGTTATAAATGCAGTTTATATTATGATATTATTACTTACACAATGATGGTGCTCAAAATAGGCGATCGTTTTAACACATTTAAAGAGTAAACAGAATGAATGAGAACTCTTATTTACTGCAGACGTTGATGACGTTATTTACTGTTAAAAATCGGAGATATTTTTTTTTTCGGGGACCATAAATAGATATTGCTCCACACCCTAACCCTATCCCTAATCCTATCCCTGACCCTATCCCTAATCCTAACCCTATCCCTAATCCTATCCATAACCCTAACCCTATCCCTAATCCTATCCCTAATCCTATCCCTAATCCTATCCCTAACCCTATCCCTAATCCTAACCCTAACCCTAATCCTATCCCTAATCCTATCCCTAATCCTATCCCTAACCCTAATCCTATCCCTAACCCTAATCCTGAAAAAAATCTGGAAAAAAAAATTTATGATTTATTAAAAAATGACCATCAATAGATATTGCTCCACACCCTAACCCTATCCCTAACCCTGATCCTGAAAAATAAAATTTGAAAAAAAAAATTTATGTCTCAAGTAGGAATCGAACCCACACATAGCTAGCCTAACTGGGTTTCAGCCAAGCGAACAACCTACATCACTAACGCGCCAAACAAACTAACCTCTCATTTTAATGTATAATTAGAAAAAAAATGCGAAAAGAAAATAACTTCAAATCATAAGAATTCATTCTGTTGACGGAAGCGGTAAAAAAAAGATACCGGCCCCGTCATATGACGGAACCGGAGCCAGTGCGTAATTGAAATTGTAATAGTTTGCCAAACTTTAAAATTAGTATAAAAATAATAAAAATAATTATATAAATACCAAATTAAAAAAATTAGATAGATAATATATAAGATAATATAAATCAGACTGTCGACTATCTGGCCTAATGTGGCAGAGTCATAAGTCATGGAAAGTACAACCAACCCAGATGAGCAGGCCAGGAGCTCTGAAAATGATCATCTCCAATACTCCATCCACTCCAACAACACCATATCCAATAAAATGTACTTTTTATTACCAAAACCCCAGTTAAGTCATTCTGTTGGTAAAAATTTTCAATATTAAAAAAAAACTGTCAGAATGTATAAATTATAAGGGTAGGATAAATAATGATCAGGGACTTAAAGGCTATGTTATATCTAGATTTTATATTTATCTAGTATAATGGATATAGATCAGTGTTTCTAAGGGTGGGTTGTGACCAAGGAGGTTGAATACATGGAGACAGCGTCTGCTATCAGATGGTACCAAGCAGCTGAATCCAGTGGGCGCAGCCTATCGCCGCCATGTTCGACTCAAAACATTCCACCAGCTTTCATTATGATACCAGTTTTCTCATTCTAGAAACGACTCCAATGAGCTTTGTATTTTGTCTTCACTTTTTTTCTAAAGTCTGCTAAGGCCCTAGTTAATTTCTAGTGGACTAGTTATTCTAATGTGTCAATTACAAAGCGTTGTAGTCTATGTAAAGCTATTTATACGATCAGCTGATAGAGGCCTATAAAGCTTATATTATACGCTATATTGAAATCAAGCCAGGGTAAAAATTGTATTTTTACATAATACATAATATTTTGTATTTATACTTTGATGTTTATTGCAAAGCAAATTTGATCAAACAATGAAAAATGGCTAGCACTAAGCAGTGTAAACTAGACTAAAAACAATCCTGTCAGTATTGCCTTTCGAAGCGTTTCGAAGCAATCAGTAAATCAAACGATAGCAACAAACTATCGATACACAAAGACCCGCTGAGAGAAGGGCATGGGGGGAAATGCCCAGGGGCCCGGCGAGTTTTAGGGGCCTAGACAGAGCTGGCCAATCAACTTTTGAAAATATTATTATCAGCACGATTTGGGGGGGGTGCGTGACAGCCCTGCCCAGGGGCCAGAAATTTCTGTCGGTGGGCCTGGATGCATATTTAAAAAGCCAATAAAACCTGTTTTACGACAAGAATCAAACATGAGCCTGCCATTTGGCGATTCACGTAAACCAGCTATTTTGTCTTCGCATTGCACCATATCAATATTTATGTACATTGTAAAACGTTGTTGAAATCGTGGAGATATTGTGTTACATTGTAGTACATTGTGGATTATGTGGTACATTGTGGTGCATTGTGAGACATTGTGGGATATTCTGATACATTGTGGTACATTCTGTTACAATGTGAAACGTTGAAATCGTGGGGATATTGTGTTACATTATATAGTACATTGTGGGACATTGTGGTACATTCTGTTTCATTGTGGTACATTGTGGGACATTCTGGTACATTCTGTTTCATTGTGGTACATTGTGGGACATTCTGGTACATTCTGTTTTATTGTGGTACATTGTGGGATATTCTGGTACATTCTGTTTCATTGTGGTACAATGTGGGACATTCTGGTACATGCTGTTTCATTGTAGTACATTGTGGGACATTGTGGTACAACGTGGGACATTCTGGTACATTCCGTTTCATTGTGGGACATTCTGGTACATTCTGTTTTATTCTCTCAATGCTACCTAATCCATCGATTAAAGCATAGCCAACAGGCAACTTAAATGAACCATTGACGGCAACCATCATTATGTTAGGCTCTCTTTTTGCCAACAGCATTGTGTCATCATCTAGATGTTTATTGCATATCACAACAGCACTGCTTTACAGCAACAGTATTAAGTAGGGCTGTACCGGAATCCGATTCCGGTTCCTGTTAAGCCGGATTCCGGCAGTTTTAACAAATCCAGTTCCGATTCCGGTTCCGGTTAAAATGTGCCGGATTTAAGCCGGATTTCTTCGTTGTTTTAAATATTTAGCGCTATACAATTAAATTAAAACAATAACTTACTTTGCTTTTTTAAAACTACAATAACGTCGATCGCTTTTAGTTCTATATGTAAGTACAAATATATTATTAAAAAGGTTGATTTGAATCGTATTTAGTCTAGTACAGGGGTCAGCAACCTGCGGCTCGTGAGCCGCATGCGTCTCTTTCGACGTCAAGTTGCAGCTTGTTTTATGTCAAATTGTGGCCTAATCAAATACCAAAATATTGAAACAACAAATTTAGTGACTCTTTAAAAATTGAGAAAATTGTAAATTATACCTTTAGGCTCTTCCGTCTCAAAAGGTTGCCGACCCCTGGTCTAGTAATACGACACCTTATCTTCCGCTACTTTTGATTCCGTGTTTTCTATAAACTATATTTAGCTATAAAAGTTTAACTTCTTTAAAGAGCAGACAACGATCTATTTTTGGGTGTTTACAGTTTAAAAATAGTTCAATAATTTATTTTTCTGCACATATTTTAATTTAGTGGATTTTGTCATGATTTGGATAAAATTCCTCGCATATTTAGATAACTAACTTGAAGATAGATTTTTAATTAAACATTAAAGTGATATTGATTTAGATTTGAAATGCATTTTAATTTGCGTTTTTATGGAAATAGTCAGATAATGGTTTAAATGAAAGTATGAATGAAATAACAAGGTTTGGTGACGTCACTATGGAAAACTAAAGAAAAATAAGCTATCGGGTGGTGCCACAGTATATATATATATATTGGAATTCGTTTATCAATAAACATGTTTATTATACTTTATAAGATATTTGACCCATTTCTTTGTTTGATTGTAATAGAAATCAAGTTAAATTAGGTACAGCTTTATTAAAATTTATTTTTAAAAACGAAGAACCTGTTAATTTTTGGTATTAGAGTTATCTTTCTTAACTCAAGATTGGGGAGGGGGTTTTAGTCACAGTCTTCAAGATCTAAATGGTTAATACTGTTTAGTTTGCTATCTAGAACTTTAAAAACTAAATTTGTATCTCTATTTTTCATTCTTAGTTTCTTTTTTATGTTAGGACAGCAATTACTACTTCATTCGAAGAGTTACTATTCGGTAAAACCTGTTCCTGTTCCGATTCCGGCAGGATTCTAAATATTAAACCTAGCCCGGGGTTCCGATCCTGCAGGATCTAAAAATTACAATCCGGTACAGCCCTATTATTAAGCACAAACAAATTAACTAATTAGCCTTATTATTATAGTGACTAACTGATTGAAGCAATATCCTCGCTTGTCGTCATTAAAAAGTACAACTGTACGCCAAATCAAGAGGGGCATTTATTACTTTTAAAAAATTATAACACAGTGTTTTAGTAATGTTCAAAATAGTACGAATAATATAACATACACACTACACAGCTACCAATGTTTTGAGTCGAACATGGCGGCGATAGGCAACGCCCACTGGTTTCAGCCTAGTGACGTCATGCTGCCTTCACTAATTCAACCACCTTGGTTGTGACCCACTGGTGAATTGATTATACATTTTTCATTAAAGGATTGAGAATCTATTAATGCATACCTACAACGTTCTTTCACTTTGTCGCACTCCTGAAAGTTTGTTAATCTGCAAAGTAAAAGTGGGAAATCAGTAAATAAAATTAGTGTAGCCCTTAAGCTCTTTCTATTATTGAAGTTTATTCTTTGCAGTTGGATAAAAAAACACAAACCAATTTGGGCTGCGACGAGTAAAAGTTTAAGATAACCACTGATAAAACCAGTTCTCCACAATATTTTTCAACTCATGACATACAAAAACTCTTTTAAAAAATTGGCAGAACACTTAGACAAACTAGGGTCTCTTTTGTTCAATTGAGAGGAGAGGGGGAAGGGGTCCAGAATTTAGTTATAATATGTTATAAAGGTTAGGTGGTAATCTTTCAATTCATGTTTGCTTTATTTAATATGTCAATGGTCCCTAATAGATTTTTAAGAAATATAACTAAAAACTTACATGTATCATCAATGTATGTTTTTATGTTCCTTATGTAATTCTTATGTAGTTTGATTATTTGCATTTTTTTTGTTGAACACAACCTTTATACATTACACTCATCATTCATCTTCAGTGTCTTTAAACATGATTGCTTGTCTTTTTTGATGAGACATAATGGTGAAAACTTTGTTTTCAGATATAGAATGTGCCAAACTGTTGCTTTAGAAATTTGTTTCAATTCATCTCTGGTTGTTTTGTGAAAATAGTAAAACAGCAATAGTCATACTTCTGTGGTAAAAGCGTTAGATGTCTTCGAGTCAAATCTACTATAATTGTGTTAAGCTGAGTATCTCTCACTTCCTGGATACATTTCCAGAACACAGTTGTCTGTGGAGCAATTAGATTTGTCAGCTCAAGTCACAAAGTTTATTTGTCCTTTAGATTTCTATATTTAGTTAATTCCTGTGCTCATGTAAGTTTGCCACATATGGAAGTTTAGCAGTTTAGCAGTTTAAATTTAAAAAAAAACATGTATAAATTACATGATGGAGTTAAAATATTCTTCTCAGCATAGCCATTCTTAGGTCTTTAAAGGACTTGGCAGAAACCTCCATAGATATAGGGGTAGGCGCCCTAGGCAAAGTCCATATCAGGGCCCTCTATGCACCAGATCTAATAAAAATTAATACAAATTGGGCCCCTTTTGAAATGGGGGCAATAGGTAGTAGACAGTTTGCCAATACAAAAGGATAACTCTGCTTGTCAATAATTTGCTTTGAGAAAATCAACCTTCAGCAACAATTTCAATTCCTAATAATGTTAACATTTGAAAATATATGGCTTTTGTTTTTATAAAGTTGACAGTTGCGATGCATTTATTCTTTGCAACCAAAAGCCTATTTGTAAATCCCTTATCCTTTTTATATATTGTGTATTTTCTTGACTTATTTTATTTATCCACCAACCAATCCATTGTCTACCCTTAGAATAATAATTTATTTCTCAAAAAAATCTATGAGGATAATGTCAACATATTTGTTAAAAGTTTTTTTCTGGGGCACACCAATTTTTGCAGAGCATTGATATAGACCAGTGACCCCCGACCTTTTTCTGGCCAAGGACCGGCCAGCGTTTGATAATTTCACCATGGCCCACTGGAAGGGGGAGGGAGCGTTAATTATTTCTTGTCCATGGAAAGTCGCACAATCGCGAGATAAATAAATAAAAAGGAAATATTTAATGTTTCTTGGGCGGCCGAGTAACATTCGTTCCACGGACCGGTACCTGTCCGTTGCCACTGATATAGACTACTGGCTAGTAGTGGGATAGTTTTATAAACCTTTGCTCCCTGCCCCAAACAAGGCTTTTATGGCCATTGAATTGTCACCAAGGACATCTGTTACTTGTCGGTAAACCTTTGTCATAGTCGGTTCAGGGGCGGGCAACCGCATCCTTAAAAGGCCTTTTAAAACATTTTTTTTGTGTCCTACATGAGAGCAGCAAGTAATAGTGTTGTACTGCCTTTAAACCAAAAGCATATATTGTGGCACCATACTTGTTTTAAAGCATCCAACCCTTTATTCATTAACTAAGAATGAAGATATATTTTATATAAGTTTGCTGACTGTCCAAATGTGAAGTCATAAGAATCTTTGAGCTGATAAAACAGATCTAAAAATTTTAATCTCAAAAGTAATATATATTGTAAGCTGCATGACATCAGTTTTGTTTGATCCTTGAATTTCTAGCAGAGGAATCACTTGAATGATCTGAACACATAACTTCAAGGCAAAAACCAAACTGCATGACCATTGACATACTATTAAAGTTTCACTTCTGATACGGTTTCAAAGCAATGTTGAAAAAAAAATGGATCTTCTTAAGTTCTGTGAAGTAATTATCATGATATGCTGATGATGCAACCAGTCACTTTGGTTATATTCTGGAGGAAAGCTGTTAAATATCCAAATCTGAGAGTCATTTTCATCTAATACTTACTTGCTTTGACAGCTGAAAATATTGTAAGAGAGGTCATCACTTAGCGCCCACTGATACCCATTCACATAATCACTTAATTCTAATAAACCACAAAACACACTTTGGCATGCTATCTACAAACAAGTAGGCACTGAAGAAACATCAATAAGGAAAGCTATTCCTTAGTTTCTTTAAGCCTAGCATGTGGGTTGTACTCACATATATTTAATGGAGTTTGTATTATGGACTTGTTTTATGAAAAAAACGGATGGTATTAAATTGCAGCCTCTGATGGTATTGATTTATTTTATGTGGCCTTTGATGCCGAAAGGTTGCCTACCCCTGGTCTAAACTGAACTCTGCCTATAGGATAACCTCACTACCATCTACTTGCCTTAGACTGACTACTAAATATTTCTTTTGTTTTACAGTTATTTATAGAAAAAACATGGCAGAAGATAGAGAAATTTTGAGAGAACTATGGGATGGAAAAATTCCAATTTGCTTTCAGCTGGCACAAGAAGAAATCTACACTGTAGAACAGCCCGACCCATTTTTTGTAAGTTATCATTTATTATCCACAAATTGAAACTGTCAATGCCTCTTTTTAATTAGTCTACATTTTTTGTGAAAATTTTCAACCTTATTATATTGTTTTTTAAGCTATGTTGTCTCATCTAGTGCATTGTTTTCTTATTCAAAATATTATTTATTTATTTATATATTTATTTATAAAATATATACCGAGATTTTTTTCTGGGGTAATCTGGGACCAAAGGGATTTTGAGTGAGAGAGCCAGCTTCCCTCCTCTTTTTTTTTAATGTAAACAAATTTTTTCTGGAACATTTTATTAAGAGCAAATAAAAAAATTCAATTGTTATGAATGTACCAAGACCCTGTATTGTCTTAATCAGAAATATCCCAGTAGAAATGGAAAGAAATTTTTTGTGAGTAATTCATTTAGGCTGGGAACACTGTTGTTGGACGATGTTGTTGTGTGTTTTGTGACGTAGTACGCATGTGTTGTAAGCGAGACGACCAAGATGGCGGAGATGCCAATGTTTTGTGTTCACGCTGACTATTGTACTTTTGAAGTATTAAAGGTTTTTGAAGTTACTTGTGTGGAGTCTTCGGTCTTGTCTTAACATGGTGGCAGCGGTGGGATTCGAACCTGATTTTCCAGTTATTCCAAGACAGATGATGTAAAAAACTGGGACTTGTCTGGGTTAACTTGGTTTATATATATCAGTATATATATCCTAAAACAGTATAATTTGGAAACATTTTTTTTGAAAAAAGGCACTAAATATCAGTATAGTCTGTTTAGTACCTAAAATCATGATGATTAGTTTAAATACTATTAAAGAATTTTTGACTTTCTTGAAAAAATGTAATTTGTGGTTTATAATATCTCAAGCTAAAATTTTTATTACATATTCTTTTAAAATAAATTATAGCATCTCAATGTCACAAAAAAATCATACTGCATTAAGTTTTGTTAAAATTTTAATTACCCTTTTTACAAATCAGGAGAGGGTACTTATACAGACACACAAACATCCCTTGTGGATACTCATGTATATGTATATATATATACACACTGTGAGAGAGATAAATTTTTTAAATTGCAATTAATGCATTATCAAAATTAATAGAAATTAATGCTTTATTGACACAAATTCAATTATCGTATTTTTGCATTTAAATAAGATCTTTCTCTGTCATTATATTCTAGTGGTAGCCAACTGCGATTCTTAGCTACATGCCGCTCTCCGATGAGTTTTGTGTGGGCTATCAAAGAGCAATTTTCGATTATTTTATTAGTAATGTAGGTCTAGGCCCTATTCTATAAATTGGCATAAGTCAGTGTCAAATATGTTCTCTAAAATTGTTAAAATTAGCATATGTGTATATTAAATTATTAATTCAGACCAGTTTATTGACGTTTCAGTTCAATTGATGCTTTTTATTTGCTTAAAAATAAAATGTAATAGAATTTGGTTATTTAGTGACATTTTTTTCTTGATTTTTATTTTCACAACTCTGAAATAACAGTATATGAGTAAAAATTAATGCACTTAGATGTTGTGTTATAAAAATTAATCGGATAAATTTTTTTAGCGTGTTTATGACAACTTAATCAGCAGCCCACTATATATATATATATTTGTTGCATATGGGTCAAAAATAAACGCACTTAGGTGTTGTGTTAAAAAATTTAACCGCATAAATATTTACTACGCTAATGGTTTCGATTAATCAACAGCCCTATTATTTATATATTGCATGTGGTCAAATAAACACACTTAGGTGTTGTGTTAAACAATTATAATGTAGGAATAAATTTTGAACATGCATGTTAATGGCAACTAATCAGCAGCCCTATTATGTATATATATTTATTGGTTTCTAATAAAACTAATGTTTTTATTCATTATTTTATTAAAATGTTTAACTTTATCTTTTACTGTAACATCATTACAAAGCTGAAGTTTTTTTCTACAGCTCCTTGTCCCTAGGTTAACTTATTTCCCATTGGTGACAGACAAAGTATTACGAACACATGTCAAAATATGTTGATCCAGATGATCACATAAAGAAATGTGGCTAGAATTTGATAATCAACCACTTAAATGGTTAGTTAACTTTGTAAGATATGTGTCAAAAACAGATAAATGACTCCATTTAGTTAACTAACCACTTAAATGGTTAGTTAACTTTGTAAGATATGTGTCAAAACATGATAAATGATCCATTTAGTTAACTTTGTAAGATATGTGTCAGAACATGATAAATGATCCATTTAGTTAACTTTGTAAGATATGTGTCAAAATATGATAAATGATTCATTTAGTTAACTTTGTAAGATATATGTCAAAACATGATAAATGATCCATTATGTTAACTTCCTTTTGTAAGATATATGTCAAAACATGATAAATGATCCATTTAGTTAACTTTGTAAGATATGTGTCAGAACATGATAAATGATCCGTTTATTTAACATTGTTTGTAGTTGCTGTAAAAGATGTAAAGAAATTAAGCTAGTCAGTATTTCAGGGAAAAATAATTAGGATATGAAATACAAAGGGTGATGGGTTAACAAACGTAATCTATTCCAAATGTATGTTTGCTATCCAAATCGCTCAAGATTCAATCACCGGTTTACCATATGTATTAATGGTTGTTCGATTAATTCATTCTGGAGATCCTAAAATTGAAATTAAAAAAACAAATGTTATGTACAAGTATAATTCTTAGTAAGTTTATTTATTACAAATATAATACATACATATAGTCTTGCTTATTAATCAGTCCTTTTTCCTTCTCTGGGCATTAAAGCAACAGTATGCTGTCCAATGTCGATTTTTTTCTCTCTCCTTCAGGACTTTCAGAAATGATTGATAGCGATGTCGTTGAGAAGATCAGCAACCCTATTGACACCAGCTTGGTTTTAAGCCATTTTAAGACCGTTTGCCTGACATCTTCCCACTTCTTCAAAAGATCTTTAATGCCAGATCTCCTTTTTAAACTTTGCAAACCAGCCAGTGGTAACCCTAAATTCTTATATTTCTCGATGATGAGCCTAGAGTTTGTTCTGCTCAATTGCTCAAAATTTCTCTTGAATGATGGCCATACTAGTTACGCCTCTATTCATCTCCCGGTCTTTTATCCAAAAACTAAAAGCAAACTCTCCATTTTTTTATAGATGGCAGTCTTTTGCTTCTCAGATGTAATTCTTCATTACTCCCTGCTGCTTCTTTGAGTCTTCTTGATGATATCTTTCTTAGCCAGGATTGTGCCTACTGTAGACTCTGGGAAACTAAGCCATACTGCATAGCAACATCAAATATTTTTTTGTCCACTCTACTTTAGTTATAATTTCTTTCTGATTTTTATGGTGAGCACAGTTCTTGACTCTCAACTCTTTTAGGTCCCATAATGTTGTCAAATTTTGGAAGTGTTTTAAAATGCATTTAGCTTAGGCACATATGAAAATCACATGGACAGAAACCAACTACATATGTATGGTACACATTTGACAAGTGTCGCTGCACATCAGACGGGGTGCAGCCTCACTGCACCGATGAATGATGACGTGTCAAAGCGACGCTTTAAATCAATTCTTGGGGGACAAATTGAGGACTGGTGTTGGATGTTCTGAGAGGTTTTCAAGTAGAATTAGTTTTTGTTCAGTTATCTGAATATTGTTCGGTTGTCCGAACACAAAATCTTCTTTCTGAAAGTGTTCAGCTGTCCCATTTGCTGTCCTAATTGTTTGTTAACCGATCACCCACTGTATCTTTTTACAATTACTTTAAAAAATGCTACAGATAATACCTGGAAATGATTCTTTAATTATAACAGTTTGACACTTATTACAAAATCTTATGTGATCAAGTTTATTTCTAAGAGTCTTATTTTAATTTTCAGCTTTCGCTTTATTTTTACAGGCATTATCCTATAGGTGTGTTATATGATTTATATGGAAATCAGAGTGAACTTCCTTGACTCTAACAGTACACTTAAAAGTTTCTGAGCCATTAGCTCATTGATTACATATATATATATATATATATATATATATATATATATATACAAAAACATTTTGATGTATTAAAAATAATATTATCCATGAGTGTAAAACGATAGTCAAGTGTAGAATGACAGGTGCAGACATTGCCAGAGTGAACTCCCCACCGGGCCCCCCACCGAGGGCCCACCCAAATATTTTTTTTTTCCATTAAATATTAAGTATATTGTCCTATGACTCTAACAGTACACTAATGACAGGCCTGGTGTTTCTTAGGAATTGGGATATTCATACTAAGGAAGTATAAGTGAGAGCAGGCTAGATATTATAAAACATGAAATGCACATGAAATCCGTCCAGATTCGATCTCCGATGGGGGAGGGGAGGCATTTTATTTCTGAAAGGAGCGAAACTATTTGATAAACACTATGTGGAACTATTTTATATTACCTCCCACACAGTTTGATAACCATCGGCTTAGGACTGGGGAAATTTTATTGCAACAGGCACACTGAGAGAATAGTTGGCTATATATATAACGCAGGACTTCGAGCTCGTGTCATCTTTGACATAGTTAGTCCACCAGTCGTTTCATTTTTAAAGGTAAACTTCACTCTATCTTAATGATAATATTCTTAGATGTTTAGTTTTCAATAAGTATTACTATCCAAGCAATTAAATGAAATGGGCTAGTTCTTAATAGAGAATTATTTTAAAAAAAAAATATTTTTAACATATTCTATTTAAGTGAAAAAAGCTTTAACTTATTTTACTTATATATATATATATATATATATATATATATATATATATACACACACACATATATATATATATATATATATATATATATATATACATATTTATTTACTTATTTATACTGTAATAAACAAAAATCTTTCAATATTGCTCGTTTACAGATGGCTAGATTATTTTTTTGACTACGATTGTTCTGGTCTTACTTAGCAAAGGTAAAAATGTCCCACTAACATAAATTAAAAAAAACGGCAAATTTAAAGACAAATAAGAAAAATCTCGATTCATCATAATATGGGCGTTATAAACCATTTTTCCGTAATAATACCCCCAAAATGCAAAAAAGACCCAACTACTAACGGAGTAAAAGGCTCTATTCCTAATTTTCGTATTTTTAACGTCACACCGGAAGGGGTTAGTTAGCGCTTTTATGTGTCCCATGTCTAAAATTATAAAAAAAAAAAAGTTGGGTGCTTTCTTTGGGTCAAAAATTATGTGCAATTTGCGGTCTTTGCAAGTATTTATGTCTGCGGATCTTCAGGTACAATTAATACCATTTAATACCCCCCCCATGTATGTGTTTCTAGGGCCTCCGAAATCTATAGGGAAGCTTTACATGTGTATTATATTAAAATATAAGGATGTGACGGAGCTGATGAAAATCCGCATCCGTCTAGTTCGGATTTGGCAAATATAAATCCGTCGGATTCGAATGCGGATTTAGCAGATAGGGCGATGGGTATCTAAAATGCGTTCATGACCAAATACGACGTCTAATCTATGGACAGCCGAGTAAGGGTCCAGGAGTTTAGTTTTTATCTGTTTTCTTTATTTCAGGTTTTTGAAAGTCTCTAGGTTTTTAAATTTTAGAGTTACGAATTCTACGACCGTATTTGATCTGAAAACGGTAATTTTTCAAATTCGAATCCGATGGAATTTTTTTTAAAATCCGTCGGATTCGAATTAACTCAAAAATTGTCGAATTCGAAGACATTCGAACTTCGTCACATCCCTATTAAAATATCCTTCAAGTTTTACACACAACGAAGCAATATTGCCTAGGACGATCATAAGGAGGACTAGAAGAAGAACATACAATATGTTAGCTCAGGGTCGGCAACCTTTTGAAAGGGAAGAGTCAAAAAGTTATAATTTACTATTTTCTCAATTTTTAAAAGTTCCTTCTTGGCCCTAACGGGCCTTCAGGAGCGAATCAAGTGTAGGAATTCATCTGTTTCCTTAACCTCGGCATATGAAGGGATTGTGTGGTTAACAACGCCCAGCCGCCCTAACTTTAACCGCGTCAGGTACCCACTTAAAGCTGGGTGGACTTACCTAAATTTCCTGGAAAAATTCCATGGGCCTCACTGAGGATCGAACCCAGGACTCTCAGGTCGACAGTCGAGTATCTACACCACTCGGCCACACCCGTCCCTCAATTTTTTAAAGAGTCACTAAAATTGTTGTGTCAATAGTATGGTATTAGATTAGGCCGCAATTTGACATCAGAAAGAGCCGCATACGGCTCGCGAGCCACAGGTTGCCGACCTGTGTCATAAACCCAGAACATATCTACTCAAATTATTAGACCCCCTAATGGGGCCCGCGGTTTTAAAAAGTTTGCCAACCCTGATCAATAATCTTTCATAAAAAAAATATATATTTTATATTGAAGGAGTGTCAAGCTGCTCTTGTACTGATGCAATATGTAACATTAACATCCGTTGTTGCACAGGACGGTGCTCAATGAAGGGTATTTCCATATATATGTCTTTGTATTTGTGTATGCGTGTATTTGTGTATATATGTATGTTTGGCAGCATTTATGTATACATTGAAAGTGTTTATATTATAATGTTTAAGAGTCATGTTGCATTATCATGTTCGAAAATGCTAACATATTTTTTTATTACAGTGAAAATTAAGAGAATATTAGATCAATTCATATTTTGTTTCGCTGTTGTGAATTAGTTTTTGTTTTTATTAATGGCATATTTTCACTGATTGAGTTTAAATTAAGCTGAAAATCTAAACAAAACAACAAATGCGTTTAATGAAAAAGCACATGGTCAGCAGGGTTGTTAGTATCGAAGTATCGGTATCGGCCAATACAGTATCGGCGATACTTTTTTCAGTATTGGTTGCTGTATTGCCGATCCATTTTGTATCAAGTTTTGATTTGTGTATCGCCGATACACATTTTAAAGGAAAAAATTTTCGATACTCGATACCTTTACTTTTCTGTTGGTATTGTAAGAATGCAATAAAAAAAAAAAGCAAGCTCTAACAAAAAAAATAACTGTATCTTAAAATATTCGAAATGAAAAAAACTATAATTCATAAACCCAATGAAATAACCCCACTATTTGTATGTTTATCCAGTTTGAAAATAAAAAATCAGAACATCACACTTGTACTGTTCATACAATTCAGAAAAAAAAAATTACGAAAAACAGTAGCGATTTTAATACTTTGTTTTAAAAGTAATCTACATGCATTCAACCACTACTAGTAATCATAGCCATCAACCCTGCCAAATATTATCGCCACTCACCTCCCCACCAATACAACCACAGTTGGCGGAGTTGAAGAAAAATTAAATTTTAATTATCTTTTGAAGTTTTTGGCTTTGCGCGTCGATATCTATAAATGTTATTCTTATATTCTTTCATTCATTTACTCTATCAACTATTTGTTCAATGTTTCAATGATCGACAGAAAATAAAACTTTATTTCTTTATCGATCGATGTGTCAGTTATATTAAAACTTGAAAAAACTTGCTCTCTTTATATTTATATTCTCAAAAGTATTGGTATTGTATTGGTATCGATTTTGGCAATACATTTTTTATGATATTTTTATTGGTATTGGCGATACTCTTTTCATGAAGTATTGGTATTGACAATACAATTTAGAAGTATTGCTAACAACCCTGTAGTCCAGCCATATTGGAAGTGCACCGAAATACATAAGGGTCTCGTTAGCAGTGTATATCCCCACAGTATGTAAAATAGCAGTTGCAGATACAGGTAGCAGTTGCAGATAGGGAAATAACAGTTGCAGATAGGGAAATAACAGTGGCAGATAGGGAAATAACATTTGCAGATAGGGAAATAACATTTGCAGATAGGGAAATAACAGTTGCAGATAGGGAAATAATAGTTGCAGATAGGGAAATAACATTTGCAGATAGGAAGTAACAGTTGCAGATAGGGAAATAACAGTGACAGATTGGAATACTGGTGTATTAATTCTTTAGTTTCGATTTAACGCAGAACCCACACCGCTATTATTATATTAGATTGTTCAAATGAGTGAAAGGGCTTACTACAACTTGAATGATTTCTGAGATACTTTGTAATCACGATAAACATAAAAGAGATTCAATACACAATAAAACCTCTTTTTTTTACATTTGTGTAACAGGATGGGTGGAGGGGGCGGTGTAATTTACGATCCCAATAAAGCAGAAAGAAAAGAAATGGTAAGATTGTAAACTATTCTTATACACAAACATTCACATATTTTAAAATTATATTATTACTAGCTGTACCCTGCAAAACCTTTTGAATAGAGTTATATCCCATTTAGGCTTGATCGGTAGGCTAGGTTATTTTTTTGGTTTCGGGCAGATCCGATTTTTTCATGATTGTTTTTTAAACTGGAATACTGTTTTATTAATTTTTTACTTATATATATATATATATATATATATATATATATATATATATATATATATATATATATATATATATATATATATATATATATATATATATATATAGTTATATTAGTCCGTACCAGATTGAAAAAAAGAAAATCACTTTCTGAACTCAGAATGTTCATTTTAAAATAGGCAGCAGGTCTCCAGCTCTAAAAGAATAATGATTAAAAAAACAGGGGTGACAGCATTTTTGAACTGTAATTCCAAATTTGGCTCTTAAAATTGATGGAGGTTGGACCAAAAAGAGCAATAATGAAATAGGGAGTGTTAGTGAGATGACGTATGTAAACGTCATAGATGGTGAGATTAGAACTCGAGGGGCCGGACCAGACAGACTGAAGGCCAGACGTGGCCAGCAGGTCGTAAGCAGCCGTGATTGCTATACAATTTTATATATTTAAAAGGGTGCGAAAGATATAAATTTATGTTTGATAATTACAACTCAAAATAAGCAAGAGAGTAAAAAAAACTTAGTTTTTCAAAAAATAAAGCCTGAAAGTGTTAATTGAAATTTGAAATTAAAAAAGCACCGTTTACTCGAATAAAAACTATTTCATCCTGCACCGTTTACTCGAATAAAACTATTTCATCCTGCACCGTTTACTTAAATAAAACTAATGTATCCTGCATCGATTATTTTATTAAACTATTTCATCCTGCAGCGTTTTTTGTTTTATTTCATCGGTTCTGAAATTGGAGGTGCACAAATCACTTGTAGTTTATGCTATTACAAATATTTTTATTTTATTGCTTTTATCGTAGTTACTGTTTGCAGGTGGATATAGTGAAATCAAAAACTGTTCTTAGGCGGATAGCGAAAACAAAAAATGCAAACATACAATTATTTTGAAACCACTGACTTACAAACCAAACAAGACAATTTAAAAACTCTAAAACTGATATCAAAAGATATAACAAGGCTTCATATATATATATATATATATATATATATATATATATATATATATTATATATATATATATATATATATATATGTATCTATATATTTCTTTCAGAAAATAGATAATATGGCTGCAGTCATGTATAATAGTTCTTACCCCTAGACAACAATATATGTCAGAAATATTGGCTGGGTTAGGACTTGATATATATATATATATATATATATATATATATATATATATATATATATATATATATACCAGTGAAAATAATGTATGGCCAATGTTGTGATATTTCGTAACAAAATAAAACTTAAAACTGACTTGTCTTGTTACGCAACTTATTTATCTGTACTATAACTCGCTGTCAAATTTTTAATTTTCCATATGATAGCCGTAATTTTTTGTTATTTCGTACTTCTGCTGACTATTTATACATATATTGTGTGTGTGTGTGTATGTATGTGTGAGTGTGTGTGTGCGTGTTTGTCACTGAATGTGAGCCATTGTGTGTGCAAAAATTTTTTTCATTAATAAAATAAACTAAAAAAGGAAGAAAGAAATCTTCATATCATGGGAGGGGGGGTGGACAAACGTTTTGAGCCGTAGGCCACAAATTAGACCGGCGGGAGCAGGGAGGTGATAGATGGATGGGGATGCTGACAAAAACTTTATATACATTAAATATTAACGTCTGTAATATAATTGGCCCACTGTTGTGTGCTCAGTTCTAAAACTGTGGCGGGCCGAGTTAAATATTTAGGCTGACAGGATTTGGCCCACGTGCCCATGTGGTTTCACTTGCCGCCCCCCACCCCACACACTGATCATGCAAATATTCATATTTATTATTATTACTGAAAATATAAGTCTTAGGTCATACCTGATCCATAAGTTTTTACTGATTCGACGGCAAATCCACAAGGTAAAATAGTTACAGTTAGATTAATCAAGTGAGATTTGTAATTTTTTTTCCCCCCATACTAAATAAGATAAAGATAATTATCTAGCTTTGGATTCACTTGTTACATCAAGAAAAAAAAAAGCAATCCACAAATAGTTACTGGCCGTTAAGTTTATTTCACTTGCGATACTGAAATATCAACAATAAACAATATCAATGATCTTCAGTGAACTATCTTAAATAACTGCAGCAGGGGAAAGCCAGAGTAACAGCAGGTTAAGTCAGTGACAGCAGGCTAAGCCCAATGAAGCAGACCATGGCTAGTGACAGCAGGCTAAGCCCAGTGAAAGCAGACCATGGCTAATGACAGCAGGCTAAGCCCAGTGAAAGCAGACCATGGCTAGTGACAGCAGGCTAAGCCCAGTGACAGCAGAACATGGCCAGTGACAGCAGGCTAAGCCCAGTGACAGCAGAACATGGCCAGTGACAGCCAGGCTAAGCCCAGTGACAGCAGAACATGGCCAGTGACAGCAGGCTAAGCCCAGTGACAGCAGAACACTTGGCCAGTGACAGCAGGCTAAGCCCAGTGACAGCAGAACATGGCCAGTGACAGCAGAGCAAAGCCCAATGAAAGCAGACAAGATAAAATACAAAAAGTGTGGATAGTCAACATTATTCAATATTTGAATACACGGTCTAAGATTCTGCATCTATGCCGCACTGTATTGAATTTTTGTTTATTACAAACTTTAAACTCTTAAGGCCATCTCTAGACGCCAACAAATGTAGTCAAGGGTTGGCTAAACTTGCATGACCCATGAGCAGCATTGATTTTTTAGTTGAAAGAAGGGCCGAACAAAGAACATTTGTATGGAGATTTTAAAAGAAATGAGATTAATTAAATATACAAGCCATTGATGCGAACCAGCGGTGAAGAGCAGCCTAGTAGAGACGTGGCTATATGTTGGGAAATAAGTCGATGTGAACGAGCGATGGGAGCAGTCTTGTAGAGACGTAGCTATATGAAGGGGAATGAGTCGATGTGAACGAGCGATGAGGAGCAATCTTGTAGAGACGATGGCTATGAAAGGAAATAAGTCGAAACATGGAAGTCTAAATAAATGTGAATGATGTCCATTTTTTTCTCTTTATCAATAGTCTAGCTACTTAGATAAAACCTCTTTGCGTGGAGATAACATAATGGCCACTAAGCTGATAACAAGTTACCTATCTAATTGGACTCTTTTAAAAATTTGATAAAACTACTTTTTTTTTAGGAAAATATGATAAAGTGAGAAAAACAAACTAACAGTTTGTGTACAAAAAACATTTAAAAAAACACAGTTTGTGTACAAAAAAACATTTAAAAACACAGCAAGCAAGTGTCGTAGAGTAAGAAAACAGTGTGCGGTTATTGAATATATGTTCTAAGCCATTGTTTAATGTCAGAACGACATATCGGACACTTGTCCAGCCCTTCGGCACACTGCGGACAGCTGACCAGATGACCGGGGTACAAAGGCCACACAGGCGTCATGGTCAAGCAGATCTTACATTGGGGCTGACTGGTCTTGGTGTGATCGCTGATCTCCAACTCAATCGTTTCATCTCCGGCAATGCTGTCCTTGTTGCTATCGCCGGAAGTGTGAAACCTATGGGCGTTACCTGCTTAACTTTACCAGCTGTATCCTGTTAGCTACTCCATTCAGCCAAACCTGTGGATGAATTCGACGGCCAGGTTTAACAGTTAACATTCGAACGTAAACAAATATAACGTCATGGGCGAACTGCGTTTAGTTTAGGTGTTGGATCTGGCCAGTCAGGCTGTTTGAACCGACTCGTCATGCTGTTAGTTGACCGACCCAACAGACTGAACCGACGACAGGTTGTTTGAACCGACCCGACAGCCTGTTTGAACCAACTCGTCAGGATGTTTGAACCAACCCGTCAGGCTGTTTGAACTGACCCGACAGAGTGTTTGAATCGACACGACAGGCTGTTTTAACCGACCCGACAGCCTGTTTGAACCAAATGTGATCAGGATGTTTGAACCAGCCCGTCAGGCTGTTTAAATCCTCTTGCGCAACGCTGTCCACATTTAATGTCCTTTGTTCTCAAACACGCCCCAAATCATCTACTCTTGATGCGGAGTCTCATTTCAAATCTAAGTACCCATTGTGGCCCGCGGTTCAAAATGTTTATCCACCCTGCTCTTGGTGATACATATAAATATACAGTTTCGATTTCTATCGAGACCAGTCGGTGGTTTTAGTTTTCAGAGAAATTCTGGTTTCTCTCTCTCTCTCTCTCTGAACTCTCAGTGGAACTGCGAGCTGAGACTTAGTCTCTTAGAGCCCGTGAGATCAGACTCGCCGTGTCTCTCAACATCTGGAGACTGCCATAAAGCCCCAATGGTCAGCAAGCTTCCGGACTGGTCCACCCTGTGGTCCGCCAGCCCGGGGCACTCAAAAAGCACGTGATCTACGGTTTCCTCCACCTCCCTGCAGTGTCTGCAAAGTGAGTCGACATTGGGCCTCAACCTCCCAAAGTACGCGCCAATAGGACAGTGTCCAGTACCAGACTAGGCAATTAGCGCCTGCTCGACCCTGCTAAGCTTCCACCACGGGTCGGTTTTGGACTGACCGCTCCACTGACTGCCGGACATTTCTTCCCAGTCACCCCATCGTCCCAGCTCGAGAACCACTTAGTTTGTCCAAGAGACAGATCTTAGCACGCGCTGCCTCAGATAGAACTCTTTCTTGCACCCACGGGCAGCGCTTTGGAGCTCATCGACTGATGGATGCTCTTGCCAATGCAGTCTAAAGGTTCATTCCGGGCACGTCCACATGCCCGGGAACCCATTGAAGAGCTTCTAAGTTGCATTGTTTTTTAAATGTTTAAATTTGTTTACATTTGTTAACATCTGTCTACATTTTTTACATTTGATACCATCTGTCTACATTTGTGTACATTTGTTAACATCTGTCTATATTTGTTTACATTTGATACCATCTGTCTACATTTTCTTATTTTTTTTCTTTTACACTGAAATAGAGTTAACCTTTTCCATGATTGTTTTAAAACTATAATTTTTTATGTTATTTCTACAAAATATAATGTAATTATCATTAATTTGGTAAGAAGCAAATAGATTTTACTTTGTAAACTTTATATTAAAGTTCCCTAGATGATATAATTATATCGAGATGAAAAGCTTTGTTCTATCAAGTATCCAATATATAAGTATTTTTATGATGGTATATTTAAAAAATCTGGAATGATCTTAATGTTAACCTGGATAAAATAACTGGGTCAACAATGTTAAAAAAAGTTAGAACTAGCAGTATTAAGGACATGTGTCTCGCTGAAAGGTTTATCAGCTGAAAAAAGAAAAGGGCGTCACTCAATGATTTACTATTTTGATTCCCTTATATTAGATTACGTACTATTTGTGATTCGTTTTGTTTTCAGTTAAAACAAAGATAGGATTACCTTTTAATTCGACAAATATTTAAAAATCATGTTAAATAAGACGGGACTTACTGGGTTGATGCATCTTGATTGTACACCAATTTTCTACCGTCGTCGTATTTAGCTATGACAACGCCATAGTCGTCTGTTCTAACGATGGTGCCAACTTTCTTCATGTACTGCAGCAAAAGATAAAGTGACATTATATAATTAAGCCCCTTTACGAATATTATATTTATACTTTACTAAATATATATTATTGTAGCTCTCTCTCTCTCCTTGCCCTCGATGGTGCGCTACGGACTGGGAATTAACGTAGACGCACCGTATGATTTACGTGTTGAAAGCAGTGACTGTATGATATATGAGCAGCAGTATTGTGGTGATGAAGCCCAAACGATGTCACCACAGGTGCAATTATCACTATGTGTAACATGTTCACCCATCATAACTTACCTTAACCATACCATCATTCCATCCTCCATTATCCTCTTGCAAAAACTGAACAGTCTCAACGTCAAATTATGTTCACTTTATCCCCGACTTTAAATTTGGCAGCGACTTTTTCCTTTTTACCTAAACAGTAAGAGAAAACAATACATATATAGGCCTAAAAATCTTTTTTTTTCTTTCACCAAAGTTACACCGTATTAGTTTCCGCGAATGAAGAGTAAGAAGTGAAAATAGTACACTAATTAATTTAACAATACAGTTTCAATGTTTCAATCCCATAGACACTGGAAGTAGATTTAAAGTTTTAAAGATTTAATCTTGAATTGTGCAATAATTAAAGCTATAGGTCTTTAATCGAAATGTGCAAAAAATTAAAGCTATAGGTCTTTAATCTTGAAATGTGCAAGAATTAAAAACAATGGGTCTTTAATCTTGAAGTTTAGCCTCTTGCACAGTCAGGTAGTTTTGTGTTGTTCTGTAAAGTTAAAGAGTTTCAATTGTACGTTTATTAAAAAAAAATTATCTCTTATGAGGTGTTCTTTGGAGCTCTTAATGTTTCTCTTTTATAGACGAACAATAAAGTGATCGTCTCGAGAAATGCTTTAGGAAAGTAAATTTGCCGATTCAAACCCATAAGAGTTGGACACACTGATTGACCAAGTTGCGTAGATGCTCGCCTTTCGATCCTCGGTGAGAACCAATAGAATTGTTCCTTGTACAGGGAAAATCGGTTTAAGTACCACAAGTCCAACCAGCTTTAAATGAGTGCCTGACTTTAGTTGGGAAGTTAAGGAGGCTGGGCGTTGTGCTAACCACACAATCCTTTCATATGCCGAGGTTATAGAAACTGATGGAGTGCATTCCTATAAACTTCATCTGCCCTAGATGACCCTCCTAGCTAAGAGAACCTTTTTATTATTTTTTTTACAAACAAACCCATAAGGCACATTGTATCGATTAAAAGCACTGTTTCGCAGCCACAGCAAAGTTTGGTCTTACCCACTGCAGGTAAATGAGATCTGTAATAGCATCCTCCAGATTCAGGCTTGGTGTATTTCAGGTCATCACTTCCCTTTGTGACCTACACGATATGTCTCCGGTCGTCTGTTCTCACCGGGCCACTGGACTTCTGCTGCACTTCTGCAGTTTCTGGCGTCCATTTCCTTATCCTTGTTACTATGCCTTCTTTGTCTTGACCACCTGATTAATTATAAATAAACAGATTGATAGTACATGAACAAACAAATGATTAATAGTATAGAGCTCTTTTTATCACTGTTCACTTCAAGAGGTAGCTATAGGAAGCAGTAATGGGAACTTCTAAAATATTTTCATTAAGTTTTTAAATTAAAAAGAATGACTCTTTATCTTATGTGGCAACATCATTAGATATATTTGTGTATTTCGCTCTCAACTTATAACATTAACAGAAATAGCAGGGGTTAGATTGGGACCCCAGTGAGATGTTGGACAAAAGAACTAAACTAATAATAGTAGCCAATGTAGGGACCATTGAAATCACCTGGTGGCTTTCATCCACACTTCGAGGGTTCATTTGAGAAAGGGAGAGAATATAAAAGACAATTGGGAGAAAGTGGGAAAAGATGGGGAGAGAGACAGACAGGGGATAACATAGGGAGAGAGACAGAGGAGAGAGAGAGACAGAGAGGAGGGACAGAGATGGGATGAGATGGGGAAGAGATAGGAGGGGTAAGATTGAGTTAAAAAAAACCGTAAGCTGAGAAGGTGGCTAGGAGAGACAGACAAATTATTATACAGGCAGGGCGAAAATTTATACTACCATCTGAGTCTTGCCATTTCCAATTTTGCCCTTTTTCACGGTGGATCCAGGAAATATCCCCATGACTTCAACTTTTTGACTTTCACACCTCCTGCCTACTGGAACCCTGTTTAAAAAAAATGATAATAAAAAAACATTTGTAATTTTAAGAAGTGAAATGAGCTAATAGGAGGATAAAATGAAATGACGGGGGGAAGGGGTTGTGCGACTATAAGCGTCAAGACCTAGGGAAGTCCAGAGGTTCGATCTCTCACCCATAACCACTGGAATTACTCGGGTCTTTGTAAAAGAAATTCCCTCTACGTCTTTCATGATGCCTTCGGCCAGCTACTCTATAACTTATGTGGGGCGAGGGAGGGGAATAGATAAGAATGGCTCTAAAATAGCTGTCCCATTAGTTGTTCATAAGATCGGAGAAATAAACCTCACGAACATAGAGTATTCGAGAATATTTATTTAAAAAAAAGTATGCAGCACTCAACCCTTTTGCCAGAGATGTCTTTTTATTGCATCCCTACGCCATTCAGAGTATTTATCAGTGACCATTTTTGTGTTAAATTTAAAAAAAAAAACATCAACAAGAGAAGCTAATAGTTTTTAAGACTTAAATGTTGTTCATTTTTTTATATTTTTGAACACAAAATTCTGGTTTGAGTAAAAACGATTACATACATTGAGATGTAGCTTTATCGTACTTAATAGACATAGATGTCCTCTTTAAAATTCAGAAGCAAATTATTGTTTGTTATTCTTACTGTATTGTTGCTGTTATTAAAAAGTTCCCTTAGCCTAACGGGCAATCAGGAAGATGAAGTGTAGAATTCATCTGTTTCATAACCTCTGCATATGAAGGGATTGTCTGGTTAGCACAACGCCCAGCCGCCTTTACTTCCCCAACTTAAGTCAGGAACCCATTTAAAGCTGGGTGGACTTGTGGGACGACTTTGAAACACATTTCACCTGGAAAAATTCCCCATGGTCCTCAAGAGGATCCGAACCAGACTCTCAGGTCGACTGTCTTGTATCTACACCAATTCGACTTCCTTAAAATCAACACTAGCGTCTTTTTTAAAATTTATTTTCTAATAAAAAAAAATTGTAATGAGTGCCCAATCAACGTACGGCCTGGATGTAATCTTGTCCAGTCTTGCAAAGGAATGTGTTGTGTCGTGTTTATCTGCGTTGTAGCACGGGGAACACAGATCATAGTTCTCACAGTCCAAACATTTCCAACGTATCGGAAATGGGCTCTTCCTGACATCCATTACACTCTGCAGTACGATCTTCTGTTTTTGTTATGAAACAGTGCTTAACACCTGCAAGGTCGGTGATTGAACAAAAAAAAATACGACTTTATATTTATATCGTAACCTAAAGAAGAAATCTTTATACGTTGTTTAGCAATCTAGTGTTGTTCTCACAATTCACTATAACAGATTTACAATAAAGCTTAAGATATTAATTTAACAAAAATCATATATAATAATATCATTTCAGTGTGCGTTAAATCAGAAAACGGAAAACAAGAATTCAAAATGGCGTTTCTGTGCTTTTAATTATGAAATGTAAAAGTCCCCAATATTAAAAAGTAATAATTAGCATATATCATTCAAATTGCATATCATTCAAATCATTGTAGTTTTTATTACAACAGAGCATTTTAACAACGTTAAACGTAAACAATAGTAATAATCATAGATATATAAGACTAGATCGCTTATGTATAATAGAGACCGAAAAAGTGTTGTATTCGAGACCCCTACTTTAAAAGAGAAGAGTACAATTCTGTACAGTTCTTTATTTTTTACCGAAAAAGATTTCCTTCCTTTTGATTAAAAAAAAATCCCCATTCATGCTAGAGGTTGGCGCTTTTATTTAAAGTTAATTGAAAAAAAAAGTTTTTCAAAATTTGTCAAGGAAAACAATGCAAAATGTCTTCTGCTATTTATTTCGGTTACTTAAGGTTTCTATGCGTACTACGTCATCAGGTTATACAAGTGTATATTTCTCTTTTTAAAGTTATGGTCCGCACAATATATGTCTATGCATAAAAGCCCATAAATGATTAGTCTTATATCTATGGTAATAATCGAAAATCTCCGACGTCGGCGACGATAAGACTATTGACCGTGTTTTCCGTATCTAATTTCGTAAAAAAAGTTCTTTTTAAAAGTCGATATAATATTTAAAAAAGAAATTCTGCAAATTTCTATACTAATTAAGTTCTCAGCTTTTATAATATTTTTAAAAATAAATACGGCTTTGAATTATTTCTTAATGAAAACGCAACCGAGCAATATTTGTTAAATAGTTCATTAAAATTGCATCTTAACTCGTGTGGCGCAGTAGCACAATGGTTATGCAGCTTGGACATTGTTAACTTTTATACAGAGATCTCGGGTTCGATTTCTCGCTGAGACAATCTTTTTTATTGTTTTTTTTTTCAGAATAGGCCTATATCCTTTTAGTTGTTTTAATGAGAAAGTAACTAATTAGATCTCTTTGACATGTTTTAAATTTAAATAATGTATCTTTTAGGATGTTGTAAGAAAATGAAACAACAACTGATTAGATTTTTAATAATTTCAGAACTTAAAAAAATTAACACAGAGGCGTAACTAGGGTGGGGGGGTGTCCAAAATCGAAAGTCCCGCCGGGCCCCAGCGGGGAGACCCCCGAAATTATTTTTACATTAAATATTAAGTACTACATTAATCTCATGACTTGGTATCGAGCGTCAAAAATTCAGGGCCCAAAGGCTGAAAAGCCACAGGCAGTTGCTTTAAACTTTAGAGTAGTCGATCTCTACTTGAAGCTTGCAGGTTACAACATGTTTGTGTGACCTGGTGGCTTAATGGCTAAGCAACTTAGGTTATTCTTTTTATGCTGACCAGGGTTGTTAATATTGCAATATTGTATTGGTATTGTGAAGTATTGCCAATACTTTTAAATATTGGTACGATATTGCAATACTTCGCAGAAATTGATATTGGTATTGGTATTGCAATGCCTTTTTGATATTGGTATTGATTTTATGCAATACTAAAAACTAAATATTCAATAAGTTCTCTGCAACACATTGGTTGTGAATAAAGCTGAATATAATAAACTAGTCATTCCGCGGCGTAAAATACGCCGCCTTATCTAATCAATATAGTTACTGCAATTTTATTTTAAATCCATTACGGAATCCGCTTCTAGCAACCGAAGGCAATGATTATCCGCGCGAACTGTGCGTGATACAGTTCATTCAAGGCTCTCTTGTGTCGGTAGACTTAAATAGGTCAATGTGTGATTGCAGAAGAAAATTACGGAAAGCGAGCGAAGATGATGAGCTTTGTATACAGATGATTCCGTACTACCGGTACATTTTTAGAATCGCCGGTTTGAAATGGTGTTTTTTTTCCATCTCGAGAAAAAACACGTACATAATATAAAGGTATATTTATGACTTTACCAAACGATTCCTGAGATATTTTCCCACAGAAAACTATCATAATTGAAAAATCGACATTTGACACGTGGAGTACCTTAAGGCCTACAGTCTCAGGGTAAGTTTTATATTTTTCTTGTTGCTTTAACCTGTTTCCCGGCAGTGTTCATAAAATGGAACATGCCTCGAATCAGGCCGTAATAGGAATTGGATTGGGGGGGGGGGGGGTGAAAATTTTTCGGGGGGGGGGTGCTGAAGAAATGATCGGGGTGGATCTAGACAACTTTGACGGGGGCAAAATGTTGACCCCGGAAGTGATGAGGGCAAATTGTTTTCATTGTTGAAAATTGGTCTTAGAACAAAAAATAATTCGATAATTTAATGATGTATTACCTAAACTTGCGATTAATTAACAAATTAATATAAATTTATATTACTTTGAACAAGATATAATGCTGGCCTTTGCTGGGTCATGTGACTCATGTCACCATTCCACTACCCAATGCATGTGTCCGTATGTCTGCCAACTATAATTATACTATGTAACGTTTTGTTTGTTCAGAGACATTAAACCATGGCAGATCACGACACTTCCGCAACTTTACAGATTATATCTGTTGCCTCAACAAGTGTCCAGTGGTAGCAGTAGTTTATCTGTGCCAAAGAGAATACTTCCAATTGCATTGGTCCAGCTAGAAAAGGCAGGCAATTCGCTGTATCGTTGTGAGAAATGTTCATTTGGTGGCCAACAAAAGTCAATATCATGTGTGAACACATCTCGTCAGAATCTTAAGAAACACATTGCAGCTGTGCACCCGTCATGTCTTACCAAATTCAGCAAACTTTGTGATGAACTGTGGCAGGAGAAGTGTGGTACGAAGCGTCACAGTGAACAATTACATGAAAATAATAACTCAGGATCTCAAATGATACAGACAAAAGCTAGAATCCTGTTCAGTGCTGACTCAACAAAAGCTTGATAGTTTTGTTGTAGATTACATAGTGGACAGTGTTCTATCTGTGCATCATAATAACACTGACTCTTTCCGTCGTCTCATCCACAATCACACAAGGCCGACTGTATCCAGCATGTCGACAAACCGTAACAATGCAGTTGGAAGAACGTTTCAAGTTAAAGAAACGAGAACTTAAAGAAACACTATGTACGGTGAATCGTGTTTACACTACAGCAGACTGCTGGACGTCTCGGAAGCGCAACTTTTGGGAATAACCGTGCATTAGTTAGATAATCATACCCTGTCACGAAAGGCTGCCTGTCTTTTTGTTCGTCAACTAAGGGCAAACATACTTAGATTTAATAGCAAAGACCCTGGAGGGAGATCTTTGAAAGAGTATGAGTTGCAAAAAAAGATATGTTTCACTGTCACTGACAGTGGGTCAAACTTCATAAAAGCATTCCGTCTCTTTTCAGTTGAGTCTGGAGATAGCAGCGTGGAAATGGATCATAATGGTGAGGACAGTTCTGACGATTCAGATATTCAGTATCAGGAGATTGATGAGACCTTGAATCAACAAGCAGTTTAGATGATGATCGGATCCTCCTGTCTGCCAAGCACATTGAAGTAACTGCTCATTGTATATCAGCCCTGTATATTTTCAATGAAATACCAAATGCTGGACCACTTTCTCAGAAAGAACATCAGTTCAGGAACACTAAAATTGTGCCTCTGAATAACAAAACAAATCAGATTATAACTGAAAGATCAAGGATTCACTTGGTATGCTTTTTGGTAACACCTGGTGAAACCCGGTGGAATTCAATATGATGCTGTCACCAGAGTTAACAGCATTCTCTGTGTAAGTGACATGGAAGTTAAGTTTGACAAACTTTGTGATGAGCTTGATATCAAAAGACTACAGCCTGTACAGAAAACATTTGTTAAAAGTATGTTGCTGTTATGAAGCCTGTTTGCTGTGGACTTGATATTTTGCAAGGTGAAGCTAAAAAAGACATTGGACTTGGTTTCCTTCTACCAACACTTGTTGTGATGAAGGCTCAGTTAAAAGTGTTTCTTGATCTTGGAAAGAATGATGGGCTCGTAGTTTTGTTCTCCATTAGTTTCATGTATTTTGAATGCCATCGATAAGAAGATTTTCAAACATGTTTGACAGCATTGATGCTCAGCTGGCATCCGTTGTACATCCCAAATTCAAGTTGGACTGGATGGATGATGATTTGCAGCATTCGCATCTTATTGAAGTACTAGAACGCGTTTCACAATCACTATTGGTTGCTACGACTGATCAGAAAGCAACGTCGGCTGCTGATGGTACAGATAATCAGTCAGACTTCTTCGCTGTATTGTCAGCCAGACGACATCGTGTGAATGATTTACCTGATGTGAATCAGAAATTAATAATATTACTTGGCAGACACTTCGAACAGTATTGCATCATTGGATGCATATCCACATATCCGTAAAATATACATAGACCTGAATACAGGACTTCCTTCAAAGCTCTGCTGTTGAAAGGCACTGTTTCATTAGGAGGACGAGTATTTTCCCCTCTTCGTTCACGACTGAGCACTGCGCATTTTGAAATGGTTACTTTTCTTCGCCTGGCTAAGTGGTAACTGCCAGTTGAGTGGCGTGCTTATGAACTCTACTGGAATTCATCGTTAGTTTTCCAGATGTAATGCAATCCACTGACTCGGTCTGACTGCTTTAACTATAGTGTGATGTTGAACTGTTTATGTATCATTTGCTTTTCTATGAGTCATTTGCTTCATTCATCCATCCATCCATTCATTCATTCATTCATTCATTCACAATATGTGTACATCACTTTTATATTAAATCTTGTTGCTTTTTTGTATGCCGACATTTAATAGTAGTTTATTATGTTGTCAAAGACTTTTGGATGCTTTGAAACTGATGAAGCACGTGTTAACTATTGAACAAGTTTGGTTAAAATACATCATCTAAATCAGCCAAAAATGTTGTTATCGTTTATCGATGTAAGTGATATAGAGCAATGAATTACGTATTTGCATTTCATTCGTTGAATGACCCAAATATTGGTATTGGTATTGGCAATAATAAATTAATATTGGTATTGTTATTGCAATACTGGTTTTAAAATTGTATTGGTATTGGTATTGCAATACTGGTTTTAAATTGTATTGGTATTGGTATTGCCAATACTTTTTTTTAGTATTGTTAACAACCCTGATGCTGACTATCCAGGTACGATACCTCTCTTGGACATTTTTTTTTTAGAGTGTACCCTTTTAGTTGTTTTAATGAAAAGTAACTAATTAGATCTCTTTGACATTTTTTTTTGATTGAAATAATGTTTCCTTTAGGATGTTGTAAGAAAAAACAACAACTAGTGGGTTTTTTAACTGTTTCGTAACTTTAAAAAAAAAAAACGAAATAATTTTGAAAAAATGTATCAAATCTGAACACAGAGGCAGAAACTAGGGTGGAGGGGGGTCCAAAATCGAAAGTCGAGCTTGAGGGGAGCCCCCTAGAATTATTTTACATTAAATATTAAATACATAATATCATGTCCTTGGTATCGAATGTCAAAATGCGGGGCCAAAAAATCTAGGTTCGGCGATGGCTTTACAAGTCTATCTTCATGCAAGCACGAAGGTACAGTTAGTAAATATTAACAAGCGATGATAGAAGTTTAGGGGATTTTCTGAATAAAATATGAACTTTCAGGGAGGTTTTTTTTCCAACGTCAGCAGGTGAACTAAATGTTTAATGAGTGCCAGTAACTGGGACACGTGATCTGGACACACCATATGCACCTTGCACGATTATTTGAAACTAGATAGTAAGCCCGGCGATGCCGGAAAATCTAGATGTAATGTTAAACCCCTTCCTAATCAATTGAATTAATTTAATTAGGTGCTGATCATTTTGAATAAAAAAAAGTGCCGAATTTCTAATGCCGTAGGCTTCAATAGCTAAAGGGCTGTCGGCCTCCAAGTTGTCAAAAGCCAAAGAGCTTTTCAAAATAGGGAAAGAGGAAGTTGGAGAGGGAGGGGGATGGCTTGAACAGAAAAACATGGCCATAACATTAAAAATGCAGACCAAACATTCAAATGTATCTTATAATATTTTTTATCCTCTCCGAAAACAGCAGTAAATACTACAAAAATTTGCCTAGTTGTATTTTTGGTGAATACATTAAAGTTGGGGGGGGGAACATTTGCAACTAATCCTACCTTTTTACCCTCTTCATAAGAATTTGATCTGATTGTGTTTGTCTTTTTAAATTTCAGTTTTCCTTTAAATTTACAAATATGGTAGACAGACAATTAAATGAAATAAGGTAAAGAAAAATACAACCTGCAGGGCCGCTATCGTAAAGCAGGTCAAAGCAGTTATCTTCTCTGCAGGAATTTTGACTCGGAGTCCCAAACGACTTCCACCGTGAGCCTTTCATTACATCCGGTTGGACGATCTTCACGACAGTTCCTACGTGACCTTCCCCGCCGTCCTGCTCCGCCCATTTCCAATCAGGTCCCCTGACGACTCAGCCTTTCTTGATTTCAGATTTACCCATGGCCGATTCCTGGTGCGCTGCCTGTAAGATGCAAACATTGGACGGTGAGAATTTGGAGTCAATATAATATTTCAACAGATTAAAAAAAAATAGCCAGACAACGGCAATGCAGTACACAGACAGAATCTAGACGGGCAGATGAACAGCCCACCAACTCACCGGCACTCCAAACAGTTCCAGTCCCAGTAGAGGACGCAGCACTTAGCTGCACCGAGGTCTGCACATCGTCCCAGAAAATAAGCTTCATGTCTGACCTCAACAATCACATCTTTACCTTTATGTTTTTGATTGGGTAAATGGGTAAAACAGACAAAAGGAAAACAAAATCACTTCTCATAATATATATATATATATATATATATATATATATATATATATATTAGGGTGGGTCAAAAAATTTTTTTTTCTTGAAACATTATTAAAAAGTTGTTACATCATGGTAGTACATGGAATATGCAAATATTTGAAAACTAAATAGTTTTACTACTCCCAACTTTTGTTCGAAATTTTAACTATATTTACTATGAGTTTTTTGTGACTGGACATGTTAAATTTGTGACCTAAGTTATTCAAAAAAGAAATGATAGCCACATATAAAAAATTTTGTTTTATCTTTATAACCTTTATAACCTTTTTTATGAATAACTAATTGGTTCAGACCAGCTGGGATAAGTATTGCATCCATTTTCTCTCAATATAATTGGTGTACCATGTATAGTTGTTTTATTTCATTTTTGATTAATTTTTTCAATTATTTTATTAAGTTCTTCTATGAATATGAAGTTCTTCTACAAGAAGTGCAACTGTACATTCTGTGTTTTGGGTCAGCAACTAGATGCCTAAAAGACAACTTCCAACCAGTGAAGATGTTTTCAAGGCTATTGGTGGATGATTAAAATGGAACAATACAATCATAGCCTTCATTCACGAGCGCACGCATTGGCGCATGAAGTTAATCAATTATATGACCAGACTAGTATCCCTGTAAATGACATTACCAGTATAATTGTTCGAGTAAAAAGATGCAGGTGTTAGGGATAGAGGGAGACTGTAAATGTCCACAATCAGTAATAATTTCTGTGCTTGAGTGGGCATTTTGGGTGAATCAAAAGAAGGCAAGAATTATGTTCATAGGCATCATGACAAGCAAACAACAAAAATATTACAAAATCGACAGAAAAGAAAACATTCATTGATGCAGGGTGGCGATCAGATAGGAACCACAAATGATATCGTCAATGATGAGAAAGATAATGATAATTCCAGATCAGGATGCTGAAGATGATGAACTACTTGATGCAGACTTCTCCAGCGATGAGGAATGTTCAAATAACAAAACAGATATCAATATGAAGCTGTGGATCGATGTAAACTAAGCAATGAGGATACATGTCTTATCGTTAAAGCTGTGTTGAAGGACTTAAACATGTTAACACCATCTACAGCTCTGGATTCAACAAGAATGCGTCGACATAGATAGGGCAGCCAAGGAACATACAGATGAGAGTAAAGATGGTTAACAAAAGCGAACATGATTTGTGCGATCCACCTTGTCAAAGTGGAGCTAGAAACTTTTCTATATAATACAACTGTTCAGAGCCTTGATACTGCTATCAAATCTATTATATTGCCTGTATTGGAAAATAACTGCTACTTTGCACATCCAGAAAACATTCTATTGGCTGCAGTTAGGACATTGATGAAGAAATTGGAAGGTATGCAGTAAATACAAAATCATAACAGCACGACATAAAAACCAGTTCCATGCGAAAGAGTTAGAATTTTTCAACAAAAATGACATAATCCTGAATATTGCAGCTAAATCATATTATCAGATGATTAACTGGGATCTTTGTGCAGTGACATCCCTCCTCTGCGGAACATATTTGTGATGATGAACTTAAACGCAACAACCCAATCATACTGGATCAAATTCCCTGTCACTCTCAAGCTGTTGAAAGAGCAATTAAAGAAGTTACTGCTGTTAGTTTGAAAGTGTACGGACATAGCTCTCGACATAAGGATGGTTTTGCAAACGAAGAAATCAAGGGATTCTTCCGAAAATTGAAAGCAAAGCAAGTTTTCTGTGACAATCCATAAACAATATTATTCATATGTACATTGTATCATTTGCATGAACGATTTATAGATTTGTACAATTTCATATTACTTATACCAAACATTCTAAATGTTATGGAAATGTCATACATTGGAAATTTACCTGGGGTCAAAGCAAATCTTTTTACTATTAAAGTTTAAGACATTTTAATATCTTAGTAATGATATAGTAGATTTAAAAATAATTTTGTTAAAAAAAATATTAACATATTGATATGTGGGTGCGGCATGCCGCCATCTTGAAATTTATTACCTTTTGTGGCAAATATTTCTAGAAATATTTATAGACTGTTCATAAAAAATGTACAAAAAAAAAAAAAAAAAAAATGGGTATAGTGCATTTTTTACCTACCCTAATATATATATATAGTTACATATCTACTTACATATCGAATTACATATCTAGTTACATATCTAGTTAAGCATTATCAAGGCCAGCGTGCAACTTTCTTGTATGGGGGTGGGGGTATCCAAACAAACGCATTTGTTTTATTATTCCCCCACCCCCCATCCACTTTCACCAAGTCATTTTTTTAAACAAGAAGTTTTGTTTTAAACCACATCTAAAGAATTCAATCAAAGCATACTGCAATATATATATATATATATAATGGTTGCAGAAAGACATTGCTTTGTTCAGAAGCCCATTTCGTGATTTGTTTGTTATATATATATATGTGTGTGTGTGTGTGTGTGTGTGAGTGGGCCGGGTGAGTGGACATGCGTTACGAGGCTATGTATATCCAATTATTATATTGACCCCTGTATAATATGTTACTAGATTACAGCAACCAACGGGTAGTCCATCTTAAGAAAGACAATGGTACAGACCTGCCAATCTAGGTATTTTTTATATCAGATATTTTTTTAAAGAATTCTGAATAAAATAAAATGCTACCCGAACAATAAGTCTGTATAATTCTTATTTTCGTAATTCAAATTCAAATTTAGATTTTTTGCTATATATACATATATATATATATATATATATATATATAATAATAATAAATCTAAATATTTTTTTATAAATATTCTGGATAACTCTTCAAGAAATAGTTGAAAAGCCTGCATTGATTGATAGACTTGATCGTCCAAACATCTTCGAAAAACGACCTTGATACTAATGTATGTCTCCAAATTATACAAAGCCAGACGACCAAAAATAATTTTAAAAAATAACAACTTATGGAGGCGATCATTGGGAGAATGAAACGAAAACAGAATGACAGCAAACATTTTTTTAGCACCCGGACTGTCTAAACCTACCGAGGCCGTCACTCTTTACTACCACCAACCTTTTACGTCATGATGTCTACATTTAATACTAGCTGTACCCGGCAAAACCTTTGCAGAGAGTTAAATCCCCTTAGGCTTGATCGGTAGGCTAGGTTATTTTTGGTTTCGGGCAGATCCGATTTTTGATGATTACATTTTAAACTAGAATACTGTTGTATTAATTCTTTACTTTCCAGTCTATTTCAGATCCCAAATCGCCTTTGTATATATTATTATTATATTAACTAATTTCAATACTGACCGCCGGTCAAATTTATAAAGGCCCAATGTGGCCCGCAACTCAAAAGTTTGCCCACCCCTAAGTCTGACGGAACAATTAGCAAGCAATAATTATTTCATAACAGCTATCTAAGAAAACATTCCACACTATTAGTATCTCATTTTGGCGTGAAGAAAAAAAAAGGTGTGTCTACCTAAAACTGGGGAGATGACTCTTGTAGTAGTGTCCACCGGAGGCAGGAGTTATGCACCTTAGATCGACTTTCCCATCGGTGCCTAGTCTGTAATCTCCTTTCTTATCACAGTCACGCACTATAACTAGTGAACCTAAAGGTGGATTGCCGATTTGCAAAACTGTACCTTGCTGTCAGCCTCCTACGAATTGTATGTTGTGCGTAAAACATTCAAAATGTAGGTAACAAGATTAGTTAGATGCATGGATGAGTAGATGTATATCAATAGGTAGATATGATGACAGATATAGTTAGATTAGATAGATAAATAGATATATAGATACATTAATATATAACATAAATGATCGTAGAAATGAAAGGGTACTTGCTTGAAAAGGGGGAGGCATTAGGTTTGGGACAAGCTGTGCGTGTTTTGTACTTCCATCTAACTCGCATAGCACGCACCCTGATTTCAACTTTAATCACACAAATGTTTCATTACGATGTATACAGTGAGAAATGTTTACCGTACACCAGCCTTCGGAAAAAATGAGAGGGGTTATTGATTGGGCCCCCATACTAATATATTATTTACATTTTAATATTGGAGGGGCTAAAAGTAGAGGCCCTCAAGACAGTGTTGACCTATGGCCCATAACACTGCTAAGATGGCACTGAATAGACGGGTAGCGGTTAGGATTAGGGTTCATTTTTTAGGGTAATTAATTCACAAAACAAATGTTAACAGAAAGCACATGCATTTGTTATATCATGCAAAAGATTTATTTGTTATTTATCTGTTATTTTCTATTATTCAAACTATACTTTTCCATTAAATGAAATTTAATTCAATAGTACATTTTTTAAAACTATATTTTACAATAAATTTTCCTATCATATGAACATGTCAATTGACTTACTCACCTCGTTTTATACTCTTTGATTTCAGTTTAGATCAAAGCATTGCTTTATTTTATCAATTATGGAACACTAAACTGTCAATGGACTAAACTTTCAATGGACTAAACTATCAATGAGCTAAACTGTCAATGGACTAAACTGTCAATGGACTTAACTGTCAATGGACTAAACTGTCAATGGACTAAACTGTCATTGGACTAAACTTTCATTGGACTAAACTGTCAATGGACTAAACTGTCAATGGACTAAACTGTCAATGGACTAAACTGTCATTGGACTAAACTTTCATTGGACTAAACTGTCAATGGTAATATTTATTTTCATAAATTTGGTCAGCGGGCCGGATAGAGAATAGAAGGATAGAGTGTTAACGTAAACTAATATAAATTGATTGTAAACGTCTTAACATACAGGCAAGTACTGTGCGTCACTCTAAAACGACTGAAAGGCCAGACTTAACCACAGATTATAAATTATACAGACAGCGCATCGCTAGATAAATAGTCTCCAGTTTTGTGATCAAAACTCCCCGCCATTGTTGTTATTCGTTTTTCAAGACATGAAATATGAATGAAAAAGATTTACAAACTTGTTTATAAATATATAAAAAAGCGATAATTATATTTTTTAATTCATGATTTCATGGAGTTTTTCGTGAGGCTTTATGTATATATATATATATATATATTAAATATATATATATATATATATATATATATATATATATAGTAAACATTTTCTATTTAATGAATGGACTGATGAGAGTAAATACTAGGGCTGTACCGGATTGTAATTGTTAGATCCTGCAGGATCGGAACCGGAAATCGGATTTAAAATTTGAATCCTGCCGGAATCGGAACAGGAACGGATTTTACCGAATTAAATAGTATTTTCGAGAACGAGTAGTAATTTCTCATAACATAAAAAGATATATGTATCTTCAAGTTATTTATTTAAATATGCGAGGAATTTTATCCCAATGTGACAAAATTCACTAAATTAAAAATGTGAGGAAAAATAAATTATTGAACTAAATTTTTTAAACTGTAAACATCCAAAAATAGATCGTTGTCTGATCTTTAAAGAAGTTAAATTTTGATAGCTTAATATAGTTTATAGCAAACTCGGAATCAAAAGTAGCGGAAGATAAGGTGTCGTATTACTAGACCAGCTCCCCCCCCGACCAAATCATCAATACATATTTTACTATAAAGTTACTAAAAAGACTGTCCATTGTCTTTTTTCAATCGAGCCCCCCCCCCCGAAGGCACTTTTTGCTGGTTGTGCCCATGACCAGGGGTCGGCAACCTTTTGAGAAGGAAGAGCCTAAAGTTATAATTTGAAATTTTCTCAGTTTTAAAGGGGAGTCACTAAATTTGTTGTTTAAATATTATGGTATTTGATTAGGGCGCAATTTGACATCGAAAGAGCCGCAACTTGACATCAGAAAGAGCCGCATGCGGCTCGCGAGCCGCAGGTTGCCGACCCCTGTACTATATAAATACGATTCAAATCTTCCTTTTTAATATATGTTGTACGTATATATAGAACTAAAAGCGATCGACGTTTTTTGTAGTTTTAAAAAATCAAGGAAGTTATTGCTTTAATTTAATTGTATAGCCCTAAATATTTCAAAATTATGTTGCGCTAAAAAAATTTCTTACAGATTTCAAACAACAAAGAAATCCGGCCTAAATCCGGCACATTTTAACCGGAACCGGAATCGGAACCGGATTTGTTAAAACTGCCAGATCAAAACTAACAGGAACAGATAAGTTCCGGTACAGCTAGTAAATACCATTAATGGCAGCGATGAAAACATTGTCTCAAAACGAACATGATATTATAATATACGTGTACTAAACTGTAGTTTGCCCATGGCTGCACTAGAAAAAAAAGGCTCAAAGTACTAAACTCTTTCGGAATCAATATTTTGTTACACTTACAATTAGCGGCTTTCTTATAATAATATATCAACAATTCCATAAATAGCTTCAAAAGGAATATTATCTTTGTTTAATTTTTTTTACAACCATTCATTTCAAAATTTGTTTCTCATTATTGTTTTTTTTTTAAGTTTACTTTTTTATTATTACGTTTACGCTGTTGTAGGATTTTAAATAGAAAAACCAAAAAGAGTTTTACCCTTCTGAAGAGAGGCTGATGTGCCTTATGAACGTGTGCGTAGTGTCGTGTTTGTCAGACGTGTAGCACTGGTTGCACAAGATGTGGCCGATGCAACTGGAGCAGATCCAGCAGTAACCTTCCACTCCAACGGTCGAACACTCATTGCAAATGACTGGGTGGGTGACGGCAGAAGTAAAGAAAAAAATAAATTTCGGAAAGAAAAGAAAAAAAGACTGAAATAAAATAAAAAAAAAAATAGTACATTACAGTATACCAAACAACTTATAGGTAAATTGTTCTTTTTAAAATATGTTCAGTCACCAAGGTCCAGATGACGTAGAGTAGATGATGTAGATCTCAACTGTTTATGAAGCCTAGGCTTTTATTTAATTATTTTTTTTGCTGGACTGTGTAGTTAGGAGAATGTCCTGTCCAGCCACCTTAACTTCAGCAATAAATATCAGGTGCCATTTGTTTCAAGAGATGGGTGGACATCAATCGGACCCAGAGAAGTTTCCGGCATTAATTGACATGCTGGGGGAGGGGGAGGGGTCTTTTTTTATTTTTTACTTTATAATATTTTGATTTACAATGCCACAGTCCGCTCACAGCCGCTAAACTTCAGGTAAATCTTTCGTCGTCCTTGGGAAAAGTCGCACAATCCAAAATAAATATAGCAGTAAATAAAAGGGAAAAAAAATTGAATGTTTCTTGTGCGGCCCAGTACCGTTGGTCCCATTGTACCGGAGGCTGGGGACCACTGCTCTAGCACCGGAGGTTGGGGATCACTGCTCTGAAATACCGGAGGTTGGGGACCACCTGCTCCCAGCACGGAGGTTGGAGCCACTGCTCTAGCACCGGAGGTTGGGGATCACTGCTCTAGCACCAGGAGGCTGGAACCACTGCTCTAGTACCGGAGGTTGGGGATTACTGCCCTAGCACCGGAGGCCTGGGTACCACTGCTCTAGCACCAGGCTGGGTACCACTGCTCTAGCACCGGAGGCTAGGGACCACTGCTCTAGCACCGAGGCCTGGGTACCACTGCCCTAGCACCGGAGGCTGGGGACCACTGCTCAGCACCGGAGGCTGGGTACCACTGCTCTAACACCGGAGGTTGGGGACCACTGCTCTAGCACCGGAGGCTGGGGACCACTGCTCAGCACCGGAGGTTGGGGACCACTGCTCTAGCACCGGAGGCTGGGGACCACTGCTCTAAGCACCGGAGGTTTGGGACCACTGCTCTAGCACCGGGGTTGGGACCTGCTCTAGGCTCTTCAACCCCTCTAATAGAATACAATTATAATTTTTCAAATATAGCTAAACAAACAAAGGAAAATAAACTTGCATTTCCTCGTCGTCATTGGCTTTTTAGACAGACCATACCTAATTATCAACTTGTCGCCAACAATAATGAAAGTACACATTAGCTTTTGAAAATATAGAAATAATGAAAGTACTGTGATCACCCATACACATTAACTTGTAGGAAAAATAATAATAATAAAAGTACAGTTTTCTTTAAAAAAAGCTCTTATATGACCGTCGAAAAGCGAGCAAATGGTGTTGAGCGTTCAACCACCAACATTTAGCTGAAAGGCCCACAAGATTAGTAGCAACGCATTGGTTATTCCTCTTAGACAAACACAATTTCACATCAGTACGGGCGTTGTCAAACACACACAGATTATCGTAGAAGTCGTTAGCACCTGCCCCTGCTCCAACGTCTCATTTGCTGAGTGCTTTTTGGAAACAGTGGCAATTGTTTGTTTTATTTTTCATCCTAGACTAAATAACTGGACAAACAGACACACATTTCTCACCTGCAGGGGCGTTGTCAAACACATACAGGTCGTAGGAATCGTTGGCGCCCGCCCTGTACTGATGCCTTGCTCAGTGTCCCATTGGACCACTACATGCTTGTCGGTATCGTCGAGCCGTTTTGGCCAGTTACTTCCACTACGAGGCTAGATGACCATCGCCACCATCTTGATCGTCTGAATTCCAATCAGGCCCCCTGACCACTCGTAGACCTGGCTACATTTGTTCTAAAAGTGAACCAGTGCTTGCAAGAAGTTTTTTACAGCCACTATTGTCAGTTTATCATCAAGTGACTTGATATTTAGAGCGATAGTTCATCAACATAGAAGCTAAAACTGAAAATGAAATGTCATTATAATTTCTCTTGTTGCTTTCCCAGAAAAATATTTAAAAAAATGGGATTTCCCCATCCCATTTACGTCTGTTTTGTTATAACTGTCTTTGTATTAAGAAAAAGGTGAACGATCAATAATTATCGTCAATTTCAAGAAAAAAAGTCGGGCTTACAGAAATGTACTTATGTATGTGGTTTATGAATCTATCATATGCATATTATGAAGAAAATAAATGCATAACAGTATTAAAGCCTATCTGAATGGGGGAAAATATGTAGCTAAGCAAAGCTACTGAAATCGATTATTTTAACATAAAGATGAATAACGTTCTTGTTGTTTTCAGGGTGTAAAGTGGATTTGGGAGGCAAGGGCGTTTACTCTGACTTTGGTAAACGTTCTCAACTACATTGTGTAGTGAAGATCTCTGTGAGCTGATATCAAGTTTATTAAATCATATCCTTCACTAATGAGTTTGTTTTTATGGTGCCCTTCTTTCATCCCCCCACCATAGCTGATAGTGTTATGACCTTGGAGGCAACACGGGAGATCTAGCGAGGACTTAAACCGAGATCTGAAATATCCATTAGTCTTAACCGGAGACCGAACCAGGGACTCTCAGGTCGACTGCCCGGCTCTTTCTCATACGACCATCCGTCTTGTTTTTTTTTAAATAAAGCCAAAGCAAAACTCTCTACCATATTGCCTATTGAATGATCAAATAGTGAATTTAAATGTGTCTCAATTCTAACAACATAGACTTCTATTCTCTTTACTGGTCACTGAAAATACTCTTTTTATACGAGTATATCCTTCTTACAATACATCAAAGTGACCTCTTAGACCCCACTCACCCTCTACACACCTTGACCTTTGTGCCCATATATTTTTTATATAAAAATGTACAAACGAAAAAAAGATTGTGATGAAACTTGTTTGTTTGTTAAATTCAAGTTCCCTTAAGCCCTTAAAGGGCTCATTAGGCTAATGAAGGTGAAAGTATCCGTTTCAGTTACCTCGCTATATATAGTGAAATTGTGTGGTCAGCACAACGCCCAGCAATTTTACTATTAAAGTTATGGATACCATTTTAAGCTGGTTGGACTTGTGGACTTTCAAAAGGAACATGAAAAATTCTCTAAGGTTTGAACCAGGTACTCCTGCGATCGATAATCGAGTGATATATATATACCAAACTGCAAATCACTAGTTTGTTTGTATGTTATAATTAAAGCTGAGTGTTTGTGTCGCTAATGTTTACATTGTTAAGCAACAATCTTTCAGTGAAAAGGAATTCTCGGCTGGTAGATTTCGTTTTGTAGGAAATGTTGACTAACGAGATTTTCTGAATTCAGCGCTTCCCCTTTCCCAGTCAACAGACCAAAAAGTGGCGTTAATATAAGAGTGAAGGTATGTAAGTGTAACACGTTTATCAGAAAAATTGGTAAAGGGCTCAACTGTCGACCTGATGGTCCTGTGTTTATCTCCGGTGTGAACCACAGGAATTTCACTGGTGAATTGATTATACATTTTTCATTAAAGGATTGAGAATCTATTAATGCATACCTATTACGCTTCTTTCACTTTGGTCTCACTCCTGAAAGTTTGTTATCTGCAAAGTAAAAAAGTGGGAAATCAAAGGGTAAATAAAATTTGTGTAGCCCTTAAGCTCTTTCTATTAATGAAGTTTATTCTTTGCAGTTGGATAAAAAAACACAAACCGATTTGAGATAACCACTGATAAAACCAGTTCTCCACAATATTTTTCAACTCTTGACTTACAAAAAATCTTTAAAAAAATTGGCAAAACACTTAGACAAACTAGGGTCTCTTTTGTTCATTTAAGAGGAGAGGGGGAGGGGGGTGGTGGTCCAGAATTTAGTTATGTTATAAAGGGTAGGTGGTAATCTTTCAATTCATGTTTGCTTTATTTAATATGTCAACGGTTCCTAATAGATTTTTAAGAAATATAACTAAAAGCTTACATGTATCATCAATGTATGTTTTTATGTTCCTTATGTAATTCTTATGTAGTTTGATTATTTGCATTTTTTTTGTTGAGCACAACCATTATACATTACACTCATCATTCATCTTCAGCGTCTTAAAACATGATCGTTTGTCTTTTTTGATTAGACATAGTGGTGAAAACTTTGTTTTCAGATATAGAATGTGCCAAACTGTTGCTTTAGAAATTTGTTTCAATTCATCTCTGGTTGTTTTGTGAAAATAGTAAAACAGCAATAGTCATACTTCTGTGGTAAAAGCGTTAGATGTCTTCGAGTCAAATCTACTATAATTGTGTTAAGCTGAGTATCTCTCACTTCCTGGATGCATTTCCAGAACACAGTTGTCTGTGGAGCAATTAGATTTGTCAGCTCAAGTCACAAAGTTTATTTGTCCTTTAGTTAATTTATTTAGTTAATTCCTGTGCTCGTGTAAGTTTGCCACATATGCAAGTTTAGCTGTCAAGCAGTTTAAATTAAAAAAAAACATGTATAAATTACATGATGGAGTTAAAGTATTCTTTTCAGCATAGCCATTCTTAGGTCTTTAAAGGACTTGGCAGAAACCTCCATAGATATAGGGGTAGGCAGCCCTAGGCAAAGTCCATGTCAGGGCCCTCTATGCACCAGATCTAATAGAAATTAATACAAGAATGGGCCCCTTTTGAAATGGGGGCAATAGGTAGTAGACAGTTTGCCAATACAAAAGGATAACTCTGCTTGTCAATAATTTGCTTTGAGAAAATCAACCTTCAGTAACAATTTCAATTCCTAATAATGTTAACATTTGAAAATATATGGCTTTTGTTTTTATAAAGTTGACAGTTGCGATGCATTTATTCTTTGCAACCAAAAGCCTATTTGTAAATCCCTTATCCTTTTTATATATTGTGTATTTTCTTGACTAATTTTATTTATCCACCAACCAATCCATTGTCTTTTGTTGTCTACCCTTAGAATAATAATTTATTTCTCAAAAAAATCTATGAGGATAATGTCAACATATTTGTTAAAATTTCAGTTTTTTTCTGGGGCACACCAATTTTTGCAGAGCATTGATATAGACCAGTGACCTCCGACATTTTTCTGGCCAAGGACCGGCCAGCGTTTGATAATTTCACCATGGCCCACTGGAAGGGGGATGGGGCATTAATTATTTCTCGTCCATGGAAAGTCGCACAATCGTGAGATAAATAAATAAAAAGGAAATATTTAATGTTTCTTGGGTGGCCCAGTAACATTCGTTCCATGGACCGGTACCTGTCCGTTGCCCTGGGGTCGGAGACCACTGATATAGACTACTGGCTAGTAGTGGGATAGTTTTATAAACCTTTTCTCCCTGCCCCAAACAAGGCTTTGATGGCTATTGAATTGTCACCAAGGACATCTGTCACTTGTAGGTAAACCTTTGTCATAGTCTGGTTCAGGGGGCGGGCAACCGCATCCTTAAAAGCCTTTTAAAACATTTTTTATGTCCTACATGAGAGCAGCAAGTAATAGTGTTGTACTGCCTTTAAACCAAAAGCATACATTGTGGCACCTTACTTGTTTTAAAGCATCCAACCCTTTATTCATTAACTAAGAATGAAGATATATTTTATATAAGTTTGCTGACTGTCCAAATGTGAAGTCATAACAAGAATCTTTGAGCTGATAAAACAGATCTAAAAATTTTAATCTCAAAAGTAATATATATTGTAAGCTGCATGACATCAGTTTTGTTTGATCCTTGAATTTCTAGCAGAATGATCTGAACACATAACTTCAAGGCGAAAACCAAACAGCATGACCATTGAAATACTATTAAAGTTTCACTTCTGATACAGTTTCAAAGCAATGTTGAAAAAAAAATGGATCTTCTTAAGTTATGTGAAGTAATTGTCACGATATGCTGATGATGCAACCAGTCACTTTGGTTATATTCTGGAGGAAAGCTGTTAAATATCCAAATCTGAGAGTCATTTTCATCTAATACTTGCTTTGCCCACTGATACCCATTCACATAATCACTTAATTCTAATAAACCACAAAACAAACTTTGGCATGCTATCTACAAACAAGTAGGCACTGAAGAAACATCAGTAAGGAAAGCTAACTAAATATTCCTTAGTTTCTTTAAGCCTAGCATGTGGGTTGTACTCACATATATTTAATGGAGTTTGTATTATGGACTTGTTTTATGAAAAAACGGATGGTATTAAATTGCAGCCTCTGACGGTATTGATTTACTTTATGTGGCCTTTGATGCCGAAAGGTTGCCCACCCCTGGTCTAAACTGAACTCTGCCTATAGGATAACCTCACTACCATCTACTTGCCTTAGACTAACTACTAAATATTTCTTTTGTTTTACAGTTATTTATAGAAAAAACATGGCAGAAGATAGAGAAATTTTGAGAGAACTATGGGATGGAAAAATTCCAATTTGCTTTCAGCTGGCACAAGAAGAAATCTACACTGTAGAACAGCCCGACCCATTTTTTGTAAGTTGTCATTTATTATTCACAAATAGAAACTGTCAGTGCCTCTTTTTAATTGGTCTCCATTTTTTGTGAAAATTTTCAACCTTATTAAATTGTTTTTTTAAGCTATGTTGTCTGAACTAGTGCATTGTTTTCTCATTCAAAATATTATATATTTATTTATATATTTATTTATAAAATATATACCGAGATTTTTTTCTGGGGTAATCTGGGACCAAAGGGATTTTGAGTGAGAGAACCAGCTTCCCTCCTCTTTTTTTTTAATGTAAACAAATCTTTTCTGGAACATTTTATTAAGAGCAAATAAAAAATTCAATTGTTATGAATGTACCAAGACCCTGTATTGTCTTAATCAGAAATATCAGTAGAAATGGGAAAGAAATTTTTTGTGAGTAATTCATTTAGGCTGGGAACACTACTGTTGGACAATGTTGTTGTGTGTTTTGTGACGTAGTACGCATGTGTTGTAAGCGAGAGAGACCAAGATGGCGGATGCCAATTTTTTGTGTTCACGCTGACTATTGTACTTTTGAAGTATTAAAGGTTTTTGAAGTTACTTGTGTGGAGTCTTCAGTCTTGTCTTAACATGGTGGCAGCGGTGGGATTCGATCCTGATTTTCCAGTTATTCCAAGACAGATGATGTAAAAAACTGGGACTTGTCTGGGTTAAATTGGTTTATATATATCAGTATATATATCCTAAAACAGTATAATTTGGAAACATTTTTTGAAAAAAGGCACTAAAATATCAGTATAGTCTGTTTAGTACCTAAAAATCATGATGATTAGTTTAAATACTATTAAAGAATATTGACTTTTGAAAAATGTAATTTGTGGTTTATAATATCTCAAGCTAAAATTTTTATTACATATTCTTTTTAAAATAAAATTATAGTATCTCAATGTCACAAAAAAATCATACTGCATTAAGTTTTATTAAAATTTTAATTACCCTTTTTACAAATCAGGAGAGGGTACTTATACAGACAACAAACATACCTTGTGGATACTCATGTATATGTATATATATACACACTGTGAGAGAGATAAATTTTTAAATTGCAATTAATGCATTATCAAAAATTTTAATAGAAATTAATGCAAGTTTTATTGACACAAATTAATTATCGTATTTTTTGCATTTAAATAAGATTCTCTGTCATTATATTCTAGTGGTAGCCAACTATGATTCTTAGCCACATGCCGCTCTCCGATGAGTTTTGTGTGGCTATCAAAGAGCAATTTTCGATTATTTTATTAGTAATGTAGGTCTAGGCCCTATTCTATAAATTGGCATAAGTCAGTGTCAAATATGTTCTCTAAAATTGTTAAAATTAGCATATGTGTATATTAAATTATTAATTCAGACCAGTTTATTGACGTTTCAGTTCAATTGATGCTTTTTATTTGTTAAAAATAAATGTAATAGAATTTGGTTATTTAGTGACATTTTTTTCTTGATTTTTATTTTCACAACTCTGAAATAACAGTATATGAGTAAAAATTAATGCACTTAGATGTTGTGTTATAAAAATTAATCAGATAAATTTTTTTAGCGTGTTTATGACAATTAATCAGCAGCCCAATTATATATATATATATTTGTTGCATATGGGTCAAAATAAACGCACTTAGGTGTTGTGTTAAAAAATTTAACCGCATAAATATTTACTACGTTAATGGCGATTAATCAACAGCCCTATTATTTATATATTGCATGTGGGTCAAATAAACACACTTAGGTGTTGTGTTAAACAATTTAATGGAATAAATTTTGAACATGCATGTTAATGGCAACTAATCAGCAGCCCTATTATGTATATATATTTATTGGTTTCTAATAAAACTAATGTTTTTATTCATTATTTTATTAAAATGTTTAACTTTATCTTTTTACTGTAACATCATTACAAAGCTGAAGTTTTTTTTTCTACAGCTCCTTGTCCCTAGGTTAACTTATTTCCCATTGGTGACAGACAAAGTATTGCGACACATGTCAAAATATGTTGATCCAGATGATCATAAAGAAATGTGGCTAGAATTTGATAATCAACCACTTAAATGGTTAGTTAACTTTGTAAGATATGTGTCAAAACATGATAAATGATCCATTTAGTTAACTTTGTAAGATATGTGTCAAAACATGATAAATGATCCATTTAGTTAACTTTGTAAGATATGTGTCAGAACATGATAAATGATCCATTTAGTTAACTTTGTAAGATATGTGTCAAAATATGATAAATGATTCATTTAGTTAACTTTGTAAGATATATGTCAAAACATGGTAAATGATCCATTTAGTTAACTTTGTAAGATATATGTCAAAACATGATAAATGATCCATTTAGTTAACTTTGTAAGATATGTGTCAGAACATGATAAATGATCCGTTTATTTAACATTGTTTGTAGTTGCTGTAAAGATAAAGAAATTAAGCTAGTCAGTAGTTCAGGGAAAAATAATTAGGATATGAAATACAGTGGGTGATGGGTTAACAAACGTAATCTATTCCAAATGTATGTTTGCTATCCAAATCGTTCGTTATCCAATCACCGGTTTACCATATGTATTAATGGTTATTCGATTAATTCATTCTGGAGATCCTAAAATTGAAATTAAAAAACAAATGTTATGTACAAGTATAATTTCTTAGTAAGTTTATTTATTACAAATATAATACATACATATAGTCTTGCTTATTAATCAGTCCTTTTTCCTTTCTCTGGGCATTAAAGAACATGTCCAATGTCGATTTTTTTCTCTCTCCTTCAGGACTTTCAGAAAATGATTGATAGCGATGTCGTTGTGAAGATCAGCAACCCTATTGACACCAGCTTTGTTTTGGTGCCATTTTAAGACCGTTGCTCTGACATCTTCCCACTTCTTCAAAAGATCTTTAATGCCAGATCTCCTTTTTAAACTTTGCAAACCAGCCAGTGGTAACCCTAAATTCTATATTTTCGGATGATGAGCCTAGAGTTTGTTCGTTCAATTGCTCAAAAATTTCTCTTGAATGATGGCCATACTAGTTACGTCTCTATTCATCTCCCGGTCTTTTATCCAAACTAAAAGCAAACTCTCCATTTTTTTATAGATGGCAGTTCTTTGCTTCTCAGATGTAATTTTCATTACTCCTTAAGCGGCTTGAGTCTTCTTGATGATATCTTTCTTAGCTAGGATTGTGCCTACTGTAGACTTGTTCAAGCCATACTGGCTAGCAACATCAGTCATTTTTTTGTCCACTCTCTACTTTAGTTATAATTTCTTTCTTGATTTTTATGGTGAGCACAGTTCTTGACTCTCAACTCTTTTTAGGTCCCATAATGTTGTCAAATTTCATGTTTTTTTTAAAATGCATTTAGCGAGGCACATATGAAAATCACATGGACAGAAACCAACTACATATGTATGGTACACATTTGACAAAGTGTCGTCGCACACTACCGTACGGTGCAGCCTCACTGCACCGATGAATGATGACGTGTCAGCGCACGCGCAAATCAATTTTTGGGACAAATTGAGGACTGGTGTTGGATGTTCTGAGAGGTTTTCGTTAGAATTAGTTTTTGTTCGTTATCTGAATATTGTTCGTTGTCCGAACACAAAAATCTTTTCTGAAAGTGTTCATTGTCCGATTTGTTCGCTGTCCGAATTGTTTGTTAACCGATCACCCACTGTATCTTTTTTACAATTACTTTAAAAAATGCTACAGATAATACCTGGAAATTATTCTCTTTAATTATAACAGTTTGACACTTATTACAAAATCTTATGTGATCAAGTTTATTTCTAAGAGTCTTATTTTAATTTTCAGCTTTCGCTTTATTTTTACAGGCATTATCCTATAGGTGTGTTATATGATTTATATGGAAATCAGAGTGAACTCCCTTGGACTCTAACAGTACACTTCAAGGTTCTTTTCATCATTATTGTTGATAGAGTTACATTACTTTGTTACATATATCATTTTTTTATAACATTATGTTACATATTTCATTAGTTGATAACATTATGTTACATATTTCATTTGTTGATAAGATTATGTTACATATCTCATTTGTTGATAAGATTATGTTACATATTGCATTTGTTAAGATTATGTTACATATTTCATAGTTTGATTACATTATGTTACATATTTCAGCTGTTATTACAATATAATTTATTATTATTATAGTTGTTATATCTGGAAAAAGTATGATCTGCTTTTAAGTTTCTCTGAATATAAAATTATAAACAGAATCATTGAATTTTAAAAACTTTTTTTTTTGGTAGAATTTTCCAGAAGATGAACTTCTTCACTGTCCTGGTAAGGAAGCAGTTGAGTCGCATTTCATGTCAGTTGTCAAGGAAGCTGATGCTCTGAAGCACAGAGGTCAAGCTATTAACAATATGCAAAAGAAAGACCACAAAGCCCTGTGGACTGGCCTCATGAATGGTAACTTAAACAGTGTGGGTTACTAATACAGGTTAAATTGAAAGCCTCAGAGTCAGCTTTCATAACATTAATGATACACATTGGATTGTTAGTCTTTACATTTTTTTCAAATAAATGCATCCAAATTTTAAATATTTTTTTTGTATATTTCAGACAAATTTGACCAGTTTTGGTCTGTAAATAAAAAATTGATGGACAACAGTGGAGAGGAAGCATTTAAATATATACCATTTAGAATATACCAGGTAAACACACACCCATCTTGGTTTAAATATATACCGTTTAGAATATACCAGGTCATACACCCATTTTGGTATAAATATATACCATTTAGAATATACCAGGTAAACACTTATCAAATCTTGGTCAGCATGGCGTTTTGCATGATCAACTAGATAGCCACTGATAAGTAAAGCTCATTTAGCCCTTAAGTCAAGGCCACAAAGGCAGATAGTATAGACTATCTGTTTCTATAATTAGTGTTGTCGTATCCCACTTGCGTTCCAAATATAATAACACAACACAACTCCTTATAGAATAAGAGAATTAACGACTGAACTTTAATGTGTGATATTTACAGATGAAAATCCACATATAAATACAATGAAATGATTAACAACTGAGGAGTTCACCAATAAATAACATCTTTTTATAATATCCATGAATACATTACTCCACATGTGTCTACTCTGTATGAACTCATAATCCACTACATGAACTCTCTAACAACCATTACTCTTCACTGCATTGTCCTTCTTCTCATCTCCTGTGTGTCACTACTGGTCCCTCACTGTCTCCTTCTGGTCCCCTCTGGTGACACCTCTACTGACCGCTATCTCTTCCCCTTCTTATAGGTAGTTCACCCATGCTGATTGCATCATTTTACTGACCAAACTATAGGTCAATGCGTGGGTAGATTTTGCGTGGGTGAATGACACTATTTCTTCACTCATGTTAATACATGCATGACCGTACTAAAACCAGGTCACAAGCACCTAATATACCAAAAAGGGAAACAACACAACAATCAAACAATGCGTGACCATAAGGGATAGGACAAGTGTGTTGTGTGGCTAGCAGCTAAGGTCAGGTACCCATTTAAAGCTTTGATGAGTTGGGGACTTTAACCAACTTTCTTCAGGATCTATAAAATTTCCGTTGGCTCTCACTGAGGATTGGACCTTCAGGTCTAAAATCAAGCGCTTAACACTGCTTGAACATCCATTCACTGTGTACATATCAAGATATGCATGTAAAACCTTGAGAAGTGCCTCAGTTATATTTTTACTCTTCATATTACAGAAAGACATTGTTGTAAAATAAATAAGAAAATACAATGTTATATTGCATGAATTTAATAATTTTTGTGCCCTTTTACTTTTATAACATGTATATTGATGAGAAAAGTCAAGGGAAGTTAATTTGACTTGTTTATATAAGATTCTCTAAAACAAGCAAGTAAAATTATTTTGACTCTAAAAATTATGAAGTGACTAGCACAAAAACAACAACAAAAAAACAATGTAATGCATTTTGAAGGAATATAATGATGACTAAAAAAAATCTTAAATATAAGCGTGGGTGCCCATCTAGTTATATAGTTAATTTATTTACTCATAGTAACTTATTAATTAATACAACAACAGATTTAGTTCAATATATTGTAATCACCCACACTTAGTTTTAGTTTATACATGTATAAATATTTGTATGATATAATGAATAATGTTAAATATTAAAAAAAAATTCCTTTCATAACTCTTCAAGATGTTAATTCATGGACTTGAAATTATTCAAATCTTGCATTGTCACGTAGACATGTTGGCGAAATTTCATCCTTCTCACTGAATTAGAAAAAGGTCCAAAATTGAATTACAAGATTTGAGGACATACCACCACACACACACACAAACTAATATAAAACTTATAAAAAGTACATACCTATATATTTAGAAATGACCTGAAAACCCAGAGACATCAAGGGCCATGAAAAATAACTTAAAGATAAAAAATACGGGAGTGCATTAAGTATGCTTTTGAAACAATAACAGTAAATACTCCCCTGTATACGTAACTTATTTTTTGCCATTTGAACAAATTTATTATTGGAAATGAAGTAGTTAAATACTTGCGATTGGTGGCTGGTGGCATATTGTTAATTATTAAACTACCTATACTTTCGCAGATTTTTAATGTCGAATTTCAGATGTAAAATTTTTGAAAATTTTTTTTTTTTTGAGAGTCTGCTAAAATAAATTGAAAATTTTAACCATAGGTTGACCACATTCCTGTTCAGAAATTATTTAGACCAGTGGATGATAACAGTGAACCTCTAACGTTAAAACATTTGTTGAGTAGTGCTGTACCAGATCTTGAAGAAAAAGGTAAATACAGTAGACTCTTGACAGTTTCACACAAATACAGTAGACTCTTGACAGTTTCACACAAATACAGTAGACTCTTGACAGTTTCACACAAATACAGCAGACTCTTGACAGTTTCACACAAATACAGTAGACTATTGGCAGTTTCACACAAATACATTAGACTCTTGACATTTCCACTTGTGACTATACACGTTCTTTACTATCCCTTCTAGTTAAAAATAAACTATATCACAGTAAACTATGGAATTTTTTAATTGCATCCTCACTTAAACTGGTCGTAAAACATTTTATCATAATTTGTGCACAATATTATGATTCTTTTTTTGCAGTACAATTTTTAAAATGACAGTACAATACAAAGTGTGTTTGGAATGAGTGGGTGGGGTTAGAAGTCTGATAAGTTCACCTACATTAAAATCATTAAAAAGTCAGCATCTATAATTATATATAAATCTATATAACATATATATATATATATATACACATACATACATACATATAGATCTATATATAATTATAAATGCTGTAAATATATATATATTAGGGTGGTTCATTTAGATATGGCAAAAAATGAAATGTGTGCTATAGAGCAAGACACCCTCCCAATTTTTTTACATCTGCTAATAGTAACGTTTTGGTAAAGTTTTAGCTTTAAATTCTACTTACAAGACGGTGCTCAAGAGCAATATAATATCAAAATTTTACGAAATCCTAGCAAAATGAAGCAATATGCATATGTTGAATGTTTTAAAATTACAACCAACAATAGTTTTTTAATATCAACAGATCAACACTCTTTTTCAAATTAACCATCTAGCTTAAACATATGGTTATTGGCATTTGTCACAATTAAAAGGTCAAATTGTTTTATTCCATTAAAAAGCTTAAAAATTTAACCTACTCAAAATCAAGTCACAAAAGCATGTATTATAAGTCAATGCTATTCTTCTTCTTCTTTGTTCTCGATATATGATTATGGAGGATTTCAAACGACCAGGCCTATAGTTATGATGAACTGCATGGTGTCATCCAGGTCCGTCTCGCTCCCATAAAGTTTTTGATTGAAGGAGGTCATCTGTGGCCAGAACCTGTTGCCAGCTGTGTCATGTAAAGGGCATGTTTGGAGAACATGTTCTGCATTCTCTGGAGACATCCCACATGGGCAGTCCTCACTGTTTCCAATGCCTAGCCTTCGGAACATGTGTTGTCTTAGTCTGTTGTGCCCAGTTCTGAGTCTGAAGATAATATTTTGAGCTTGTCTGGGAAGATTATAATAGGGGTCGTTTTTGTCATGATCTGGGTGATTCCTCATCCATTCCTGCTGGATCCGTTCACCTATACAGCCCTTCATTTCTTCCGCATCCAGAGGGACATCCACCTGTATTTTTTTGCTGCCAGATTTTGCCAATTGGTCAGCAATCTCATTGCCGTCTACCTTGGTGTGTCCTGGTATCCATTGCAGAACTGTTTCCTTTGAGTTTTGGGTCAATTTATGAAGAGCTGTTCTGAGCTGGGTTAATTGAGTGTAGTGAGGATCCTGCAGAGACTGTATAATTTTTTGGCATCTGTGAGTATGACTATGTTGCTGTTTGGTGAGGAGTTTGTGAGTATGTTGACAGCTTCTTCAATTGCTTCTTTTTCGGCTTTGAAAGAGTCTGAAGTTTTCCCAGTAGGCATACTATGTTTTGTTATTTCTTCATTTGGCCATTCTATATAGATTCCAGCACCTCCATTTTGGCAGTTTGTTTGCGAGGAACCATCTGTGAATGCTCTTATCCATAGAGAACTGGGGTAGAGTTTGTTTATTTCATTCATTGCCATTGCAGAGAGAGTGTTAGTATCATATTTAGATTTTTTCTTTATTCCAGCTAGGGAGTCTTTCGTGGTTATTGGACGGAAGGAGTCCCAAGGGGGGCAAGTCACTGTAAGGTTTTGTTTTCTTTAGGGAGACTGTATCCAGGTTGTATTTTTGTTTTAATTTTCTAGCTGCTGTAATGAAGTTTGATCTTTGCAGTCTTTGAGTAGAGTTAGACTTTTGTACTCTCTTGTTAAGCGGGTGGTTTTCCAGTGTTACAATTTTTGTGTATTGAGAGAGTATTTTGTTGTCCCTTCTTTCTTCAGTAGTTTGTAGAGATGTTATACTTTCCATGGTTGTGATTGGTTTTGACCTCATACCTCCTGTCATAATTTGTAGCCCAATGTTTTGAACTTTGTCCAGTTTTTTAAAACTTGTTTTGGCTGCTGTTCCCCAGGCAGTGGCTCCATATTCCAGGCTGGGTCTTACGTAGCTGGTGTAGGTTTTTTTTAGAACAGACATGTTCGCTCCCCAGTCTGTGCCAGCTAGTTTCTTCATTAGATTTATGCGTTTTATCCCTTTGGACTGAGTTACTTCTATTTGTTTAGACCATGTGAGTCTAGGGTCGAAGGTGACTCCTAAGTAGACTGGGTTGTTGTTTATTTCAACTGGAGAATTTTTTAAGGTAAGCTTTATCTGTTTTCGCTTTGTTGAAAGTGTAAAGATTGTGTATTGAGTTTTGTTTGCGTTGACTTTCATTCCCCAGCTCTCTGTCCATTTTTCTAGTTGTTTTAGTGAGTCTTGAAGTCTGAATTTAGATGTTCCAACGGATTCTTCAGTACTTATTAGGGCAAGGTCATCTGCATACATGCTGCATTTTACTTTTCTGGGCAAGGTTTCTTTTATGTCGTTTATTTAAATCAGGAAGAGTGTAGGAGACAGAACCCCTCCCTGGGGAACGCCGTTTTTTAAGAGTTCAGTGTTGCTTCTGTATCCATGCATGCGGACAGTGGCTTTTCGGTTCGACACATATTCTTTTATCCAGTTGAGCATCCTGTTGGAGATATTATTTTGTATTAATTTTAGAATTAGCCATTCTTCCCACACTTTATCAAAAGCCTTTTCCAGGTCCACCCATACTATGGTTGTGTGTTTCTTTTCTTGGAATCCGTCTTCTATCTCTTGTGTGATGAAAGCTATTTGGTCTTCTGTAGATCTGTACCTTCTGAAACCTCCTTGTTCCTGGGTTAGTAGACTATTAGTTTCTAGAAACCAGGTTAGCCTTTTGTCAATAATTTTTTCTATATTAATTTGCATACACAGCTTGTTAGGCTTATAGGTCGGTAGCTGTCTGCTTTATTCGGGGGGCTTCCCTTTTTTATGGATGGGTACCATGATAGCTTTTTTCCAGATGGTTGGAATTTTCCCCTTTTTCCAGCTGGTGTTGAATAGCTGTAATAGTTTCTTTTTGGTTTTTGGGCCTAAGTGGGTAAGCATGGCATTTGTGATTTTGTCTAGGCCAGGGGCCTGTTTTGGTTTCAGGGTTTTTAGGGCATCTTCAAGTTCTTTTTTCGTGAGCGATTTAGTCATGCACTCATGTCGGGGTGGTGGGTCAGATTGTTCATTTCTGAGGATCTCATCGTTGACTTCTTTGGACCGTTCTTTGCTGATATTTATTGATCCTGCGTTTTTAAAGTTGGTCATAAGTTCTTGAGCAGCTTCTTTGCCCGTCAATTCCTTATTGTCTGTTTCTAAAACAATTGGGGCTGCCCTGTTTTCCTCTTGGTTTAGGCACTTGGCTATGTCCCAGAGCTTATGTCCTTCTTTGTCGTAGTTTAGGCCTTCTGTTTTCTCATGCCAGCTTTTTCTAATTGTCTTTAGGTATTCTTTTTGGTATGTTGCATTTGCTGCCTTGAGATGAATGTTGTTTTCAATGGTAGGCATGTTTTCTACTATGTTTCTGGCTTCGGCTGCATTATCATGGAGCTCTTGGAGGTGTTCAGACCAGTTAGGAATGTAGTTTTGCCTTGCTCCTTTTGGAATAGATTCTTTTGCTGCTCTTAGTATCACTTTGGACAGTGCAGAGTAGGATGAGTTGATTTTATTGGTTTTGCAATTGATTAGGGCAGAGTAGTTGTCTGTGAGATTTTGGAAAAGGTCCCAGTTAGCTTTCTTGTAGTTCCATCTGGGGTACAGTGAGTTATTATATGGGCAGTGTTTTCTTTTGAAGGTGATTATTATTGGTCTGTGGTCACTTGTTGCCAGTTGATCCATAACTTGTCTCTTGCTGCCTTTAGAGATGTTATTTGAGGCGAAGGCAATGTCTGGGGTAGTTGACGTTAGCCAAGTTCTGGAATAAAAGGATGGCTTGTCATCTGGTTTATTTAGTAAGGTCAGCCTATTTTCTCCTTGCCATTCTTCGATTTCTTCTCCTCTGGCATTTAGGTCTGGGTACCCCCAGCTTTGTGAGTGACTATTCATATCACCCACAACAATGCTTTCTTCACCATAAGGGAGTTGTATCCGGTCTAGTTCCAATTTCTTGTCGGGTGGACAGTAGCAATTGAATAGGCTTATATTTCCTTCTGGGAGTAGAAGCTTAGTGCCCAAGAATTCTGTGTCACTAGAGGGAGGTATGTTGATATCTGTAGTGGGGATATCATTCTTAACTAGAGTAATCACTCCTCCTTTTGGTCGGTTGTCTCTATCTTGTCTATAACAGGTGTATCCTCTAATAGAAAAGCGGATGTTGCTAATTAGGTGGGATTCTTGAATGCAGGCAATATCTACTTTTTGTTGATAGAGGAATACTTTTAGGGCCTCCTTTTTTTTTTTGTATTCCTTCTGCGTTCCATTGGAGGATTGTCAGTATGTGTTTATCTTGTTTGGAGTCAGTAGAGTTTGCTTCCTTTCCTCTGCTCCTGACTCTACAGGCAGAGGAGGAAGAACCACCAGCTCGCTTGGGTGGGCTCCTTTGAGGTGGAGAGCCCGGCCCCCTACCTGCGCGGCGGGATTCCACAGGCAGGACGCCATATCTATTTTGCGGGTTTTTTTCCTCCATATTCGTCGAGGTTGTGTGGCTGTATGTTTTGCGCCATTAAGGCCTACTGCCTCCGTCTTCAGCCTGCTGTTTTTCTGGATTTGCTTCCATAGCCTTTGGTCAGCCAAGACCATCTGCAAGGCAGCAGTTGATTTAATTTTGGAGTTTTCTCTCCTAGATGTCTGCTATCCTTAGCTAACGGCCTCATCTGACCGGGTTTAGAGTTTGAGCGCTCTGTGTTCGCTTTTTGCTATCATTTCTTAGGGTTTTTGAGGCATTTTTTATAAAGGTATCCTTACCACGGGACACCTCACCTCACCCTCCATGACAGCAAACCAGTTGGTCCGCGACCGCTTATTTAGTATTCACGGCTGACCCTTATATCTAAGGGTCTTTCCCCTATCCGCCAGCTGGGGACGAGCTTGGTAGGAGATGGTAGCTCCCCCAAGTCAATGCTATTGTCATTCTGACATTAAGGCCTGAACAGCAGACTTTTTGGTGATTTGTGTTGGAACAGCCTTGCGGTTTGCTTTCACAACTTGCAATAAGAGTTGTTTTTGTTTCTTCATCTTTAGTAAGCAGTGTGTTGTATTCTTCAAAAAGCTTCACTGCTCACTCTGTAGTGTCGTTCACAACACTTAATGACTTGAATCTTGTCTGGCCATATCGATACTGTTCACATGCAGGTCACTCTTGTGATAGCAAATCAAGAAATGCACTGTCAATGTTATAACAGCAAAGAAGGTTCCCATTTCGGTAGTTGCAAAGTCACCTAAACATACATCTGGTTTCTTTAGAATTGATGGATCTCCAAGCACTTTTAGTTTGCCAGCTTCACTGGTGATTCCCTGCACAATTCCCATCATTGCAGCTTCTGTCACATGATCTGAGAACAGGGCTAATCCAACAAGCTCGTCTGAAAGATACAAGAGATGATTTTCTAGGACTTTTCTTGCATCTGAACTGATGTCAGGATCGATGATCTAGTAACTGCTGAGATCAGTCCACAGCTGTAAATCATTGGATGGAGCTTCAGTTGCACGAGGACCAGTTACCCAATTCTTGGTGTAAATTAGTGCACCAAACTACAAAGCGCTCAATTTGGGCTTCTTCTTGTAAGCTTTAATACATCTGTTTGGTTGCGGAAGAGATTTATTTTCATGGCATAAATTCATTTTTCCATCCAGCACGATGTACTGGTCCTGGAGCCATCCAAGTGGATGTCCCAAACAAACCGAGTCAACTCAATAAGCTCCATGTAATCATCTTTGACTTGATTCTTTAAGGTGCTCTTTGGTCAGGACTGCAATGGTTGCACGTGATAAACTGTAAGCTTCAGGTGTCACTTGGAATTCTGAAAAATTCTGCCTGGTGATGACACTCCAACAGTCTTTGATCGTTTGAAAAGCGGGATATCTGGGGAGTTTGAAGGTCCAAAGCAGATAGTGAAAACCTTTGACAAAATGATCTCCATTACATGATGACGACAGGCTAACCAATGAAGTTCACGACCTAGCCTGTTTTCAAGGTCAACACATACTCCATTTATTCTGCCTGTATTTACTTAGGTTGTGTTAACACACATAGCCTGAACCACTAATTTGTGAACAGCATTTGCTTCATTCTCACCAGTTCCAGAGCTCACCTTTGGATCACCTAACAGTTTGTTCACCCGATCACCTGAAACTAAAACTGGTAGCCTGTCAACTGAGCACTCCGCAAATATTGCTGGAAGTATTTTTGCATTAAAATGGATTGCTAATGGGCAAGTTGGCTCAAAATTATCTTTCATTGCTATAGTCATTTCATGCCTAGCACTTGACTGTGCTCGTTGAATAGTGCTACGTGAAATAAAAAGTGAATTTGGATCGTGACAAATGGCTGCAGCAATAGGAATAAGTAGTCAAACAGTTTCACGATCAGATGTTTTATTATGGTCAAATGCACTTGTTGCACTTGGATTGTAAAATTGGTCTTGAGAGGTTTTCTTTATGTGAGTTATCTTGTCTTGCTGTTTACCTGATTTGCTAATTTTGGTCGGTATATACTCATCGACATATTCAGTTTCATCATCAAGAAAACTTCTTACAAATGCACAGTCATCATCAACAGGAAGTTATGACATAGAATAGTTAAACAGCCAACCCTGAGTTAGTAAAATTTAACACAAAGAACATGATACAGTAAGTACATATGCAAAATTTAAATTACATGAGAGTTCGGCAATTTTCAATGAAATTGTGAAAATCCAAGGTCGTTGAGCATCACCTTGCAGTTGGCACAAGAGGCTGAAACTCTGCCCTAATTAAAGGTTTGCTATAAGGAAAAAAGTTAGAGGGTGTCTTGCTCTGTAGGTGAAAGTTTTGTTTTTTGGGCCACCCTAATACACATACATACATACATATATATAGATATATATATAATTATAGATGCTGTAAATATATATATATATCATTTTTGCACAACAAAATTTCCCCAGAGTAAGTTTTTCCACATTAAAAACACATTTGGGAGGTGGGAAAATTAAGAACTTTATTTTTTGAGTGACACCCTAACATACATGTATATACTGTTAGGGTAGCAGGGCTAGCCCAAGTGAAATCATCACCCTTTTTTTATACTCCTGACATGGTATAGACTTTTAATTACTATTTTGGAATTGGAAATCATGGAAGAATTGGAATCAAACTGGCATGTTAAATATTCTGGCATGGTATATATATTTACTCACAAGTTTCAAGTGTTAGTTTATTTTTTTTAAATTTAGTTTTTCTTCTCATTTGTTTTATTGTAATGACTTTGCAACTGTTTTTTTTTTTTTGGACTGAAATTTTGCAGATTTTAAATATTTCTGTCATTTCTAAAAATAATAATTATGATAAGATTGACATGCATAAAATGATTATTAAAGAAAGTACATTTTTGTTTTCTAGGAATTCTGCTCAACTTTCATGTCATCACACAAGGGATAGAACCCCCGCTAGATGTCCCAGTTAGCTGGATGAGTGAACATTTAAGCTACCCCGATAACTTTTTACACATTTGTTTAGTGCCGAAAATTCAAAATGAAAGTTAGCACACGCCCGCCATCATAACCTGTACAGCTTCTTCTTGTCATCTTGATATATCTGTGAGGAACACAGAATATAAATTATACAGAATGCGCATCATCCAATTTTTATTGATTTTTTCTGAAAGCTGCCATATTTGTGTATCAATATTTATGTGCTACACTATTAAAAAGGAAAAATACCATAAATGGGGCCATTTGTTTTATTCATTGGTGCACTTATTGTATGAAATATATTCTGTTGTGAGGAATGTTTGCAATGAAAGAGACTAGTGACACTTTTTCTCTAAACAATGTGATTTTTGTAATTGTATTTTTGTGAAGTTATTATAAACTTTTATTTAGTTTTTACTCACCATAAGTCTGTCCTTCAATGTTGTAACCTATTCTCGTTTTGTGAGAAAGCTCAAATTTGGCTCACTTGTAGATTCTACATGACAACACACTATTTGAATACTTTTGAGTCCTTAAATAAATATTATCTAAAATTACAAAGCTAATTACTTTTAAGTCATGTTTATAATTGAGAAATAAAGATGGAGACTAAGATACCAAATAAATATGATGAAAGTAATTAAGTGCAAAATAGTGAAGCTATTTTTTAAACTCTTTTCTAGACAATCTAAATTAGGTTGAAGTGTGCAACAAACAATAGCAAGTTTAATTCTTTTAAAATTAAAAAGTAAAGAAAAATATAAAATAAAAAAGCTTTTATTAAAATACAATTAAAAAAATTGTAATTACTAAATGGTACCCTTTTGTTTATAGTAATGATAATTTGTATAAATATTTATATAAATTATCATTACTATAAAAGGGTACCATTTAGTAACATCTTGATTTTATAATTTATGATGTGACAAAATAATTGAAGGCTTAATCAGCTGTGTATTATATTGCATTTCTAACTTGAATACAATACAATGTGCCGGACTTTAAATGTCTTTACAGTGATTGTTTAAATAGCATAAAAAAAAAAAAACATAAATAAATAAAAAAAACATTTGTTTGATATAATAAAAACTAACTTAAAAAAAAAAGTTTATATCTATATACATAGTTTATATCTATATATATAGTTTATATCTATATATATAGTTTATATCTATATATATAGTTTAGTTTATATCTATATATATAGTTTATATCTATATATATAAGGGATACCCAAGAGACTACTAGTATTTGAAACAGGGAAATTGTAATTTGGCATGATTTAAACTATGCAACAGTTTCTGCAATCTTTCATAAATGAATTCAAAGGAATCGTCCTATTTTATGAGTACTTTTCAGTACATTATTTTAGTAATAGCCAGAGGCAAATTGTTTGTGAATAACATAAAAAGTAATAAATGTTTTCTATCTTTCTAAACATAAATGCAAATAAATTTTTTTTGAAATTTCAGTTAAAACTTTGAAAGAACTTTTTTTACTTTATCAAGATTGTTTAAATTTAAAAACAATGTGAAACTAATAATCATGACTTAGTTACTCACCATTGTTCGGATATGTATTTGATGACATATGTAATAATGGAAAGCTCTTGTAATATTATATTTATATAAGTAGGCTACCTCCCCTGATTCACCTAATAGGCTATAAATACTGGTACATCTAAGTTCATCATATTTTTTTTAAGCTGACACTGTTGTTCGTCAATTGTAAACATGTGTCAATATCTTCTATTTCACCGTTAAAAGGTTGTATTTTCATTTGAGTCATGTCTTTCCTTTTTGATTCATCTATAACTTGTTTTATCATCTTTAGTTGCAGCTGTTCTTGTTAGTTCTAATTCGTGATTTCCTTTTTAATTCTCTCTCTTAAATTCTCTCTCTTTCCTTTCCCTCAGTTTATGTTTTATCTATATATTCTAACAATCAATTTTTTACCTTTGAGACTTTTCTCTTCTTATTTTGTAATGTCTCCATTTTTCTTTTTCTGAGGTTTAAATTTTGTTATTATCCATTGTTATGTTAGGAAGTATAAATGTTTTGATGAATTTACTTTCTGTTCTTCAAATACATGATGTCCAGAAATAGTGTTTTGCTAATACGCAGTGTGACTTACATAAACATATTTATTCTAAATGGTTGCGGTGGTGTGTTGGTGTTGTCATAAAAGTTACAGATTTTAAAAAAAATAAAAGATGTTATCAATTCAATCTTTTTTTTTTAACCAAGCATTACATTCAAATATCCAACAAAGGACAGACGCATTTCCAAATTACACAGTGACAGGACATACATACATTATGTTGTCATTTGATCATCATTTTTATGTTTTATTTTTGTGTTCATACTTAATAATTTAAACCCAAGTTTACTTAAACACAAGATTACTTCATTATTTTCTGTTAATTTATTGACAGTATTTTCAGTTTATTTTATATGTTATTTGAAAGCTATCATTTTTACTACAAGTTTTAAAAAAATTATGTTTACATTTTTAATTGTTTGACACTAGTAAATTTTAATAAAAAATGTTTTATGGAATTCTTGACTAAGTATTTGTTATTTAATTACTGAACATGATTAGATCAGACCCTAGTTTATAGACACTGTTCATGTTACTGAACATCATAGGAAATGGCTCTTGTTTACAGACACTTCATTTTACTGAACATCATAGGAAATGACTCTTGTTTATAGACACTGTTCATGTTACTGAACATTATAGGAAATGACTCTTGTTTATAGACACTTCATTATACTGAACAACATCATAGGAAATGGCTCTTGTTTATAGACACTGTTCATGTTACTGAACATAGGAAATGGCTCTTGTTTATAGACACTGTTCATGATACTGAACATCAAAGGAAATAGCTCTTGTTTATAGACATTGTTCATGTTAGTTGTTACTGAACATCATAGGAAATGGCTCTTGTTTATAGACACTTCATTTTACTGAACATCATAGGAAATGGCTCTTATTTATAGACACTTTTCATGTTACTGAACATCATAGGAAATGGCTCTTGTTTATAGATACTTCATTTTACTGAACATCATAGGGAATGGCTCTTGTTTATAGACACTGTTCATGTTACTGAACAACATAGGAAATGGCTCTTGCTTATAGATACTTCATTTTACTGAACATCATAGGAAATGACTCTTGTTTATAGACACTGTTCATGTTACTGAACATCATAGGAAATGGCTCTTGATTATAGACACTGTTCATGTTGGGATATTTTATTTATAGACATCACAAGTCATTCATGAATCTATTTTAGTGTTGTTTGCGTAAGAACATCCTGTAATATGTCACAAGTTTAATGAATGGTGGCGTTACATTAGTTGCTAGGCAACGAGTTTTATTGTGAATTTCTTTGGATTATTTTGTTATTATATTTCTTTCTTAGTTAATTGTCATATCTTTTATGTTTTCCATTGAAACATAATGACTTTGGCTTGCGTATTTTATGTAGTTATAATTGTGTGACGGTAATAATTAATTAAAGCAAATATTCATTTTTGGTTTGTACGTCTGAAGTTAGAATAACACAGCTCAACAAAAAAAAAATTTTGTGAATTGCCAAGAATGTTTGAATGAATTTATAGCAATTCATGAGTGCTGATTTCAAAACTGCCACTGCTTTTGCTGAATTGGCTCTAGTTTCTGAGATATTAGACACCCTTGAAAATATGATTGTACCCTTTGTGTAAAACAAATGCAATAGGTTTGGTGTCTGTTGTTTAATTAAACTATACCAAGTTATAAATTGTTTTTTTTTCTATTTTATCTCTGCTTTCTAAAGACATCATGAGTTCATCACAAAGATGCTGCAAAAAAAATCAAAATGTATTCTGTTACATCTCTGGACAATACATGAATGAAAAGCAAAGAAGAAATATAACCGACTTTGTGCAGCAGGCATATTTGGCTTAATTCGGTGTGAAGCTGGGAGACCAAGACATGTCTTGGGTTCCCCATAAGGTCTGCAAAATCTGTGTGGAGAGCCTACGGCAGTAGACAAATGGTGAGAAGAAAAGTTTAAGTTTCGGTGTACTAATGGTATGGGGGGGGGGTCTTTCGGTGATAGTTATTTTTGTATTGTGAATGTTAAAGGCTTCAATCGCCACAAGAAATCTAAGTGGGATTATCCTGATCTTGAATCTACAAGGAGACCAATTCCACGTAGCAGTGAAGTTCCTATACCAGTGTTTACTGGATTATTAGAGCTTTCACCATCAGACCCCGACGAGGGGCAAGATCTGGAGTTTTCGGCAGGTGAAACAGTAGAAGCGATTATGAAGGAAGTTCTACAACACCTCAACCATTCAGACAAGAAGAATTCAATGACCTAATACGAGACCTAAATCTGTCCAAGCAAGCATCTGAGCTTTTAGCGTCCAGGCTCAATGAAAGAAATTTTCTCAAACCAGAAGTTAAAATAACATTTTATCTGAAAAGAGAAGAGTTTCTTCTTCCATATTTCAGCCAAGAGGAAGATCTTGTTTACTGTAATGACATCCCATTACTTCTGCTCCAAATGGGACTACAAGACTACCATTCCGAAGACTGGCGTCTTTTTATAGACAGTTCCATCAGAAGCTTGAAATGCGTTCTGTTACACAGTGGTAACCGTTACGCATCTCTTCCCATTGCTCACTCAACAACACTTAAAGAAGAGTATGAGAATATCAAAACAGTATTGCAGAAAGTCCGTTATCATGAGCATCAGTGGTCAATTTGTGTTGATCTAAAAATGGTAAACTTCTTGCTTGGGTAGCAGTCAGGATACACAAAATACTCATGCTTCATGTGCCTTTGGGATAGCAGGGCAATGCAAGATCATTGGACAAGAGTGGCATGGCCTGCAAGGGAAACCATAACTGTAGGGAAAGAAAATATCATCAACAAGCCACTGGTTGACAAAAATAAGATCATTCTCCCACCGCTTCATATCAAATTAGGTTTAATGAAACAATTTTTTAAGGCTTTGGACAAATCTGGCAATTGCTTCAAGCATATTTGCAGATCATTCTCCGGATTGAGCATGGAGAAGCTGAAAGCTGGGATTTTTGACGGTCCTCAGATTCTGAAACTCATCAACGATCGAAATCACCTTGAAGCTTCTTCATGGAACAGTTTTGTTTTAGTTGTCAGGAACTTCTTAGGTAATAACAGAGCAAAGAATTACGAAGAACTGGTGCAAGATATGCTAGCTAACTTCAGAAACAGTGGAACGAATATGAGCATCAAGGTATATTACCTAAACATTCATTTAGACAAATGTCCAGGAACCTTGGGGACTTCAGTGAGGAACAAGGCGAGAGGTTCCATCAGGATATGAGGGTGATGGAGGAGATATCTCAAGGAAGATGGGACATACGTATGATGGCTGACTACTGTTGGAGCCTCCAGCGCAATTGCACCAACGACACATACAAAAGGAAGCCGAGCAAACAACGATTTGCTAATGCATTATCATAGACAATTAATTAATTAATTAATTAGACATAATTAGTTTTTCAAATGAAAATGTTTTCTTCTATAACACTATTACTAGTATTGCACATATTTTTGAACAAATTTCTGCATGACTATTAACAGTTTCACTACTATTTGTTAGTATACTATTATACTTCATGCAATTCTTGACAAATTCCAAACACGGTGCATAAATTATTTAATTAATTTAAATATCTCGTAAAATAGAGCCAATCTAGCAAAAGCACTTACATATTCTAAATCAGCATAGTTGACTTTGTATAAAATGATTAAAATATCACTGGCAATGAATTCACTGTTTACCAGTGTAATCAATGTAAACTTATGCCACTAGTTGAATCTTGAACAGCAGATGTCTATTGGACCGTACATTTAAAATACTCATAGGATTAGCTGCCACCATAAATTACAATGATTTCAAAACAGTGGATTTCTGGATAATCTCTATGCAATATACAATAATATTTAAAATGTAACATTATTGGTTACCATCCTCCTACATTTTACGAATATGTAAAGTTCCAGTAAGAATGAGAAGTTTATATCTTAGATCATATATACCACTAAAATTGCCCATCTTTCATAATGTTTATTATACCTTATATACCATAGACCAGTGGTTCCCAAAGTAGTCCCTACGGACCACCAGGGGTCCATGCCATCATTCAGAGGGTCCGTGGAAAATTAAAATTCTTTTGGGGGTCCCTGAACAACTTTAGGGGGTCCGTGAAAGGTTTAATGTAAAATAGTAAAATTATGATCTATTTTTATTATTATGGAAATCAAAATAAAAAACATTAAATAAACTAGTAGTGCACACCAATTAAATTAATAACAAGCGTGGCGCGGTGTGAGACAGATGGCCAAAAACACGTTTATACAGGAATGGAATGACGCCGCAGCATACACTAACTTGTCTTCTACAATATAAACATAAATTATAAAAGAGTTGTACATCGTACATCGAATTATGTTCTATGTTATGCAGTTACGAAGTGTATAATCAAATTTTCCCAGTCCTAGACAAAAAGGATAAGGATTTAACGTTTTTTTTCAGTCAAAGAAAAATACTAGAAAATACCGTCACTGCAACAACTCATAAGGACAACATCTAAGCGAGATGATGATGGACTGATTGCTGTTTCTCATAACATTTCTTTATTTATTGCAAGGTCCGGAAAGCCGCATATTATTGATGAAGAACTTATTTTACCAGCTGTAAGTGAGGTAATACGCACAGTTTTGCACAAACCAGCTTTCGATATTATAAAAAGAATTCCACTGAGTAATAATACAGTACAAAGAAGGATTGACGAATTGGCTCAGCCGTAGAAAATTCTTTATGTTATTACTTTAAAACATCTATACAGCTTGACGAGTCCACTTTACCATGAACAGAAGCTTTACTTTTAGCTTATGTAAGATTTATAAAAGAAGAAATATTTTGTCAAGAATTTTTATTTGCTAAATGTTTGGAAACAAAAGGTGAAACGTTATTTACTGAATTAAAAAGATTGTTCAATGTAAAAGCTTTACCCTTGACTAATACCATTTCTGTTGATGGTGCTCCGGCAATGGTAGGAAGATAAAGAGGCTGTCTGGCATACTTAAAACAAGCTGTACCAAATGTATTTTAGTGCATTGTGTCATTCATTGACATCATTTGGTCGCAAAAATCTTAGTGTACTTTTGCAAAGATCACTAGATTATGTCATTAAAGCAGTTAATAAAATCAGAAGGAATGTCTAAAATTAGAAATTATTTTCTCAACTTTGTTTGAAAAATGACAAAGACTATAAATGTACACTACTTCAAACAGAAGTACGTTGGTTATCTAAAGGTGCATGTTTAAATCGATTATTTGCACTCTTTGATTTAGTGTTGGAATGCATGAAAAGCAAAGACAATGATTTGCGACACAATTTAACATAGCCTATATGAGTGATTCATTTGACAATTTTAACGAAACTAATTTGAACTTACAAGGTGACAAATTAAATTTAATTAAAACTAAAAGCGTAATGGCTGCGTTTGTGGCAACACTTTTTCTGTGCAAACAAAACTTGGAAAGAGGATAATGTTTTCAGCTTCAAAATATTTCGAAATTTCAAAATAAAGTTGAAGATCAGCTTGCTTACTGTCAACACTTAACGGTTCTTCATGCAGACCTGAACCAAAGATTTGAAGACATTTTTCACTTGGATATTCCCGACTGGGCGTGGAGCCCTTTCGTGCGTGGACAAATTCAGACCCTAAACACAGATGAATCCTTACTAATACAGGAGCAGCTTATTAAATTTTCCCAAATGAGGAATTTAAACCAATATTTAAAAAAGGGTATCACGAATTCTGGTTATAAAAAGAGATCACTGTTTTATATGTTGCATTATTGGTTATTGTACAGAAGTTGTTGACTGATTGTCCGTCTTACTATTTGGTAGAACGTGGATTCAGTGCCGTTATGAACTTCATCACACAAACACACACACACAAAGCAGAAACCGACCAGAAATTTGTGCTCATGGAAATTTGCAATCACTACTCACAAACATTGAGCTGGACATAAATACACTCATATCATCAAGTTCATCCAAGTCATTATTTTTTGTTTATTTTAAAGGAAAATTATAATTTCAATACTTTTTCAACAAAATGTTTTTATGCTACCACATGTGAACCAAAGAAAGAACATCATCAAAATTAACCAAATATACAAAACCATGCGCATAGAATATAACGTTACAACAACTAATGAGCAAAATTTAAATAACAGTTTTCTCCAGACATGATGCTCAGCTATCTTACACTGAATAAACATGAACTATAAATGAACTACTACAAACAAACAGAGAAACCTCCTTTGATATTCTCATATTTTACTATTATTTAACTTTTTGAAAATACTGGAATTATTATCGTTAAGTCAATATTGCAATAGGCTCCAAGACAGACTGTGAGGTTTAAGACTGAACAATTGTGTGTCATGGTTTCCTGCAGTTGCTGATTCTCATGAACATAGTTGAAAGTTTCTTATGTCATTAACATTATTGTTGAAGGATGCCATAAGCATTAGGTTAAAGGGGTGTCATGAACATTATAATTTAAAGGGTATAATGAATACTACAGCTGAAAGATGTCATGAACAATATTATGAACATATCTGTCTTACCCTTGTTCATCAGGGTATATTATGGATATACTGTAATGGACAAAAAGATACCACATGATAGACAAAGTCCACTTGACTGATTAGTTTTACTAGTCAAAATACCCAGCTGGACAAAGACCAATGGTCAGGCACAGATCACTGGACAGGCATAGTGTACTGGACTGAAAGATAATCAATTGATAGACAAAGATCACTGGATTGTAAGAAAGCAAAAGGATAGTCAGAAGCCTTCAGGCAGACTAGACTACTTGACCATCAGAAGCCTCTGGGCGCCCATAATCACTGGACAGTCAGATACACTCTAAGCAGATATAGACCACTGGACAGTCAGAAACTAATAGACAGTCAGGAACTACTGAACCCGTTGGAAACCACTAGACAGACATACAGAGACTATTTATTTAATGTGACATAAAAATATTTCATGAATATCTCCTATCAGATGAAAATGAAATTTTTCTGCTCCATGATGATTACTTAACATTTTAAGGTTTTTAAATATTAACATTTATTGTAATTTTTAGTTGAATATAACTCAAGTTCAATTTTCAAGTGGAAAAATGATTCCTGCTTCAAAAGTTTGGAAAAGATTCATTTACCCAAAAACTTGAATAACAACTAAGGAAAATGAAATGGAAAAAACTCTAAAGGTAAGAGTGAACAATGTCTTATTATTAGTTTCTCTAATTAATGATCAGTATATTAAAAACAATTTTAAAACCGTTATAAAACAGTAAAGGTCATTTTAAATCTAAGGTTATTTAACATATAAGTTTGTTTTTTTGCAAAAAAATGTTCTTAATGTTCATAAAGTAGACTAAGTATAATGAATTTTTTAAAATTAGTTTTTCGATAAGTTGGTTAAAAGCTTTGTGAACTCTTGATCATAATCACAGTAGTGTTTGTGTTTAAACAATCAATTTTTTTCGTGTTGTTCATTTGTATTTAAACATCATTGTCAATTATGTAGTGGTCACATTACCAGAAAAAAAATGGCAATACATGTATTTTGTTTTCCCAGTTTTGTTTCATCAATAAAAAGAAAATTAATCTTTCTAATAAGTATTTTAAGTGATAGTTTATAAAAAATATTAAAGAATGTACACTTTTAATTAGACAATCTGGAAGGGAATATTAAGCACTGAGATTGACAGTTCATTGGATTTTTAAAGCTGGTGCTGGATCCATGGATGTAGTTAGGTAAGAATATACATTATTTTCTCTTTATTAATACATGTATGTTGTTTAAATTTGAAAAAATAACAAAAGTGAGCTTAAAGTCATATTTTTCAGACTAGTTGAAGAAATCAAAGTAAGTTTTGATATAAAAATAGCCATTGAGGATGTTTACATGGTAGTTTGAGGATTTTCTTATGTGTGTCATTAAACGAGGAGGGAATTGATGACAAAGAACCATTTGATTTTGATGCAGTAAGTAAAACTGTGATCATTTTTAAAGGCCTCTTTAGCCTATAAAATGTGTCATGCATTTCAAATATTTGCCTTATTTGCTAAAAGGAAAGTAAATGCATAATTTAAGAAAAAAAAATGCATTAAAATATTCTTAATTTCAGATTGAGATTGAAGCCAATAATTTCGCTTAGATTTCCTCATCAGCTGTTCATTGAAAATGAATTTCTTGATTCATCTGATGGTGCCACTTATGATACTATAAATCCTGCTAATGAAACTGTAAGGGATCTTCTTTTGCAGCTAATTTATTTATTTTAATTAATGTATTTAGACTCTTGACTATCAGGCTTATTGTGGTAGGAAGTCCATGTCATTTAATATTAATACTATATTGGTCATTGTCCTATAGCCTATATTATCACAATGAAAGATAATTTTTATGTGTAACTTAATTGTAGGAATTTATCATACCATACAGTATGAATACACACACTTTTAATCTGAAAAGATGTTCTTCTAATTTCTACAGAAAAAAATAGAAATCTAGATCTTTAGTCAGATAGTCAAAGTGTACTATTTAAATGTAGCAGGCATTAGATAATATTTCTAGCATTCTGTACATTGAACTTAGTCAATTAGAACTGTATTAGATTTCTCTAATTTTGCATGAGAGCTTTCATTCATTATTTGAAATCCTGATTTCAAAAATATGTTTTATTAAATATGTTTTATTTTCTAATTAGGTCTTTATTATTATTCTTTTTCTAATGCCAGTAAAATAATCTTTAGATCACAGAAGAATTATTTGGCTGTCATGTTACTTTCAGTATAGAATGTTTGGGAAGCAGAAAGTCCAGATACTAAGAAATTCCTATTTCAATGTAGAAATAAAGCAAAAGTTTCAAAAGAAAATATTGTGTGACAAGTGGATGAAAAAGATCTGCAGATCTTTTACTGAGTGAATAGAAGATGCAATTTCTCTGTGAAGCTTTTTGATATTATTAATGGAAGACATGGCTATTCATGGATAATTATTAAGAAATTCAATTAAAAAATTGTTCCAAAATTATTCAATGATAATAATAAAGCTAAATTCCATTCCTCCTTGTCATGACCTCATTGGCTAGCCATAAGAAAAGAATACCCTTTCATGTGTTGCAGTATTTAAAACATGGTACAGCTCTGAGTCTGAAATTTTTATCTTGCTGAAACATCATCAGAACCCAAACTTATTTCAGACAAGATGGGCAAATGCCACATAATATATGTACAATACTTCTTTTAAAAAAAAAAATTATTAAATTTATTATATTATTAAAAATTAAGAAAAGCTCTGCTGTGATTGGAGAAAACTTTATATGTTATAATAATAAACATAATAATTTCTTATAAATAAAATGGAATTATCGATCATATTACAAATAGTTTCATTTTAAACAAAAATGTACATGGATTAAGGAAAGGGAGGATATGTAGACAATATGAATTAGGTAGTATGTGAGAGATTGCAAAGTTTACTAGCTGCTTTTCCTAATAAGGCTGTTTTTTCCAAGGGATGTTTGTCAAGTTAGTAAAGCAACCAAACAAGATGTCAACAGGGCTGTTGAGGCAGCTAAAGTAAGTAAATGTTAACATATTTGATATTTGACAATATTACAGTTTATGATGCCATTTGGTAATCCTAGTAACCTCTGAATTCCAGCCATCTCTGTGATGGATTTGCATAAAATAGCTGGGAAAGCAAAGAATATACCATTATGCTAACCCTCAATTAGTGATCTATGTTGGCTATACACAACTAACTGGTGTGCAATGATAAAAACAAAGGATACCAAACAACCTGAAGAAAACAGTTCAAAGATATAAAATGTGTCATTTGAAAAGAAATGCCTAAAAGAGACTTCAAAAACCAAAGTGGAAAGAAAAAAAACTTTTAAAAACTTTCAACAGAGAAAAACAAGATACTAGCTTTATGGTTATCTTTATCAGTTTACATATTAGTAAGTCAGAGGCATAGGAAAACTTCAGTTCAGCTTTTGCACAGGACAGTTTAACATAATTTGATATGGGACATGTGGACAGAAAGGAGACAGAACCCATTAACTTTAACAAGTAGAGAAGATTTTTAGACAATAAAGAATAGGGTCATGATAGAATTTAGGTGCTATGTTAGCCACACCTTACTAGTGTGTTGTCCTTGAATTTTAGAGATCTGAGATGTTATAAAAATAAAATATGGAAAAAAAATCTGCAATGGATTTGTGAGAGTTCTTTTTTCCTTGCATTGAAGGATTACGGTCAAGATTGTGATAAAAGTAATGTGAGATAAAGAAAAATCATGTAGTGTCAGGGATGGCGAGTAGGCTGTACTCTCTCACTATATACATAGTGACTGAATTGCACAAGCACTTTCAATAAAACACTGGAAGTCAATTTGACTCAAATAAGACACAGATCATTGCTTTATTTAATATAAAACAAGTCACAAAAACATAATTAATATATTTAATCCTCGAAGAATAAACAATACTTCTTATCAGCTTCATAAACTATCTCCAGTTTAAAAAAATTATATATTCTAACGAATCTACCTAACAAATCTATGTCTGAGGATCTTCTGAACATAAGAATGCTTTCTTCAGGTTGTTTAGTATCCTTGTTACTATTGACATGTATTTAATGTATTATGCATGTGATGGCTCTTTTCTATTCAGATTCTTTTCATCATCATTATCATACCTTGACCGATGTAGTGGATTGGGATAGCACATGTTCACCTCAACAGACATTGTTCTCCCATAGTGGCCTATCCTACACTGCTGTCTTTAGTTTATTCATTAGTAGCCCTGTCCACTTTTATATTGTTGAACCAACATTTCCACTGGCGCCCTCTGCGGCGGCCTCCTTCTACGGCCCCTTGAAATAGTTTTGGCAGGCTATCATAATTGACACATGTCCAAACCATGCCATCTTATGTCGCTTGATTGTCACCATAATCTTTCTGAGAGCCCGCCACATTCTTTCCCAGACATTTTGTTGATCTTTAGTTCTAGGTAGGAGATACAAAGGATTTACCTCATTTTTGAATGCCTGTAGCTTGCTTGTTGTGGCTGCTAGAAGTGTCCATGTCTCACACCCATACAGTGCAATTGATCTAACTAGGGCTCTATAAAGTTTGAGCTTTGTTGGTAGGCTAATGTTTTTAACTAGTCAAAATTCTGTTAAATTTAGCCATAATGACCATCTCTAACCCAATCATGGCCCGAATTTCTGCTTTGCAGCTTCCATCTTTGGATAAGATGGCTACCAGGTATTTGAAGTTCTGTACTACTTCCAGCTTTTGATTTGGTTTCATTATGATGTTTACTTCCTAGCAACTATGGTGTTGCTTTTCTCTGAGCTGATTTCCATTCTGTATGCACTCAACCAGTTAGCTCTTGTAAGTTAGGTTGCATATGGGATTCTTTTTAGTGAGATAGAAAAAACACATAGCTCTTCATAACCCCCAAAATTTTTGGAGAAAATAAATATTTAAATTTTCTTTTGTTTATTTTTATATTTTTATTACATTTATTTATATGTAGATACATTCTTCATCAATTGTCTTCAAACAGTTTTTTTATCATCCATTATATTACACACAACAGTTTTTTGTTTCAGTTAACCTTCTTTTGATTTACTTATAAACTTTTGATGAATCCCTTTGATTTTTATTGTATTGTTACCATGATGACTATTATTTTTGTTACAAATAGTAACAAAGTGTCATTTGTATTGTGCTTATGTAATTGTAGCAGTAACAGTTGTTAATAAGTAAATAAAATTTCTTAAGGCAGCATTTGAAGGTGGAGAATGGTCAAATTAAATGCCAGAGATAGAGGATTGCTTCTTTATAGGTGATTTTTATTTGTATTCTTAAATATTGGTTTATTGCTTGTTTTTAAATGTTTCATTAATATGGTATGATTATTTATATAATAGACATATCTACACAATAAACTTTATACCCTTTTATTAATAATAGGCCTGTTATTTACCCAATGCATCCATTTATTAGTTATATATTTTTTTTGTTTTAAAAACAGATTGGCTGATTTAATGGAAAAACACCAAGAAGAACTTGCAACACTTGAAAGTCTTGATTCAGGTGCTGTTTACACTCTGGCTCTCAAAACCCATGTTGGAATGTCTATACAGACATCAGATATTTGCTGGCTGGTGTGACAAAATCCAAGTAATTTATTTTTCTATTTTACATATAGTGAGAAAATTATACTGATGTATACAAGAATGGTTATCAATAATTTTTTTACATTTTTTAGAAAGTAAAACATTCCATTAATAATGCAAGACCAAACAAAAATCTGACATATACAAAGCGTGAGCCTATAGGGTAAACATATTTCTTTTTGTGTTTAGTCGTCAATTTACTCTGGTAACAATTGGAAAAAATATTTATCATTAATATATTTTTTAATGATATATGCATATTATGTTATTGTATTTTAATTTCCATAGAGTGTGTGCTATCTGTTGGCTGCCATGGAATTATCCTCTGATGATGTTGTCATGGAAGATGGCTGCTTGTTTGGCTGCAGAGCATACAGTGGTTCTTAAACCTGCAATGGTTAGACTTTAATTAGTTTAGAAAACTTGAGAAACATACTATCTTTCATCTACTTTTTTTACATTTGGACATAAAGAAAAGTTTGTGGGATCATGACATCCATATATCAAATACATTCATTTAGATAGTGAGTTTTTTTTACTACCTAACAATTTAAAGGAAGAAAATTAAATAAGGCATCTAAGTCTAAATTTATTTTTATGAAAAACAATTTTCTAAGATTCTCCTTGCTTTAGTTTTTAGGTATATAACTTAAAGTAAATTGTTCTAAAGAAATACATTTTCTAACTAATTGTAATATAATGATTTGTAATTTAAAAAAAAATATATCCATTTTTGTTCTCTTAGAATAATACATGTAATAGGAAAATAAGATTTAAAGTTTTGCTTTTAGGAGAAATGTTTTTCTTACATTTTTACTCCCTCCTGATATAATTGGCTGGTGGTATTTTTTCTTCAAACAACTTTGGTTTAATATCAGGTAGTTTATGAAAAATCACTAGGAGTATTGTAAATTTGAATTTGTTTTTAATACACTGCTTTGTCTGGCAGTGGGTGGTGGTAGTTCCTATACTGTGTTTTGGAAATTTTGCTATCTATTTTCACAAACTTCTTGAAGCCCAATCGATTTGAAATTTTGAATTCTTGTGTATTTTAGATGACAATACACTATTTTAAAACATTGGTGTCAATAAAGTAAATTCTTATGGAGCCCTAAGCTAATTACTTTCGGTATAGAAATGGGACAGCATTTTTAGTGTCTGCTCTAGTCTCCAGTGAATATGCCACTGGAAAGAAACTATATTGCAATAAACTGCCATGAGGACCAATCAAAACATCTCTGATAGGAACTTAATTTAAATACATTTAAAGTAAAAATATTTCCTTTGATTTTAAAAATATTTGTACTCAACTATCATTATTTAAAATATAAGTATAGGTACCCACCTAGAACTATAGATTATCTATTTATCTCTATATTGATTTCTCATTGTTAAAACTCCAAACAATTATAAGACTTTGTGTGTTTCCGAACTCTGGTTTTATCGTGTAGCTGATATTGTTACCTTAAATCCACCATCCAATATCACATTTAGTAACTTACCTATACATACTTATTTATCTTTAAAACTAATAAATTTGTCAGACACATAAGAAAAGATTTTTTAATATCAACAATGTTACTTTTTTACAAAATTAACTCAATTGTTTCTTTTACAAACATGCAATGAAAGTTTTACCTAAGATTAATTTGAACTTGAAGGCAAATTTTATTCTCCGATCAATGAAATAAATTGATGATGTGTAAAGCTTTAATATGGCGTATTTTATAAAATTAGTCTGTATACAGTGTACAAGTATACATGTATTTATAAATTAATTCCTTTGAATAGTTTTTAGGCATTATTATTTTGAAACATGCAGAAATTAAATTTTTTGAAATTACCTGATTTATGTATCCTTCTGCGTATTCTGTCAGATAATTTCTGGTGGCAGAGCGCATTCCGCAATCATAAACTGGTACAATATGTTTTGAGATGTGTGATCTCATAACCATTTATTGTGGACTTAGTAAACTGATATGATCTAAGCAAACCAATTATTTGTGCTAAACATTTTTATTTTTGTATTTCATTATTATTAAAATATAATCATTCATTTTATTGTGTATAAATAATGATTATTATGCCTTATAGTATTGTAGGAAGGGTAGTGGGCTTGTGCTGCCACCTAGAAGTAGTGATCTTGAAAACAATTTTCAGCCAAGTAGGCAATCTATGCTCATGAAGGTCAAGTACATCCATTAACCATTTGATCAACCCTTCCATTCATTTACATCACACAATTTGACAATCAACCCATTGTAGCCTTCCATAGTTTTTAAAAATATTATCTTTCATCATATATTTCATACTGCTCTACAAAATCAAAACACTTGCTTTTTTATCTCATTTGTACATGTAAAGGTGTGTGGTTGTTGACAAAAAAAAAAATAAGTAAGTTATGATCTAAGGTAACATTATCAGTTGTACATGTAACATTGAAAGTTCACACAAACACTTGAGATGGACATCATGAGTAGCTGCAGTGAATGTACTGTGCTTTGAAATAACTGCAGTGTATGGTCTCCTTCAAGATATGACAGGTATGATGGTCATAACCAATGTTCCCTCTAAGCTGGCTTGGCCTGTAATGATGTGTTCTCACAATTGAGTGTCGCTCATATTACACGTATGATTGCTCACTCCGACGGACAACATCGCTTAAATCGCTCACAAATTTTGGCCTTAAAACAAAATGTCGCTCAGAGACAAGAATTTCTTGCTCACTTCATCACACCTTAGAAGGAACATTGGTCATAACTTTATACTGTATCTTGGTGTTTTAAGAATTATATACCTATAATTAATTTCTCATTTATGTGTGGCATATGTTGTAGGCATCTAGTCCAGATTATCGTCAATACGTCAATGATTAAGTCAGCAAGTCACTGCAAGTAAGGACATATCTTAATGCAGTACAGCTATGATTCTTAGAAGTTTAAAAAGTGCCCTTTCAGGTATGCAAAATACTGGAATGAAATCTGGCAATGATAAAAGATGGATGTTCAGACATATTCTTAGAGAGAAGACAGAAACATGAAATGTGTAATTAAAAAATGTTCTAATGTTAAGGGTTGCATTTTTTTACTTTCAGAATGGTGGCTAGATATGGCTCTGTGAATGATTATTGGGTTGATAATTGCAAACGAAAAACAATAAAAAAATTCTTACAAGGGCTACATACTGTTATATAATATTTGAGGGCAGGAGATAATGTTCCATTTTTTTTTAAACCTGTTATGTATATATTAGTCAAATTAGTTAAATTATTACAGTTAACTAGCAGTTTGAAGATTATAATTGTAGTAAAATAGGGGGATATTATTTTTTTCATTTTGTATATGATTTGTAATTTTACAGAGAGGTCACAAGAAAAATTGATATTATTGACGAAGGTGAGGTGGGGTCTAAAAGTGGTAAAACTTGTTTATGTAAATGGACGATCCCTAAATTAAAGGTTTGGCCATTAGCAAGAATTAAAAAAAATGTTCTTGCTACATTTCAAGTTTTTTAAGTCTTTGGTAAAATAGAAAATAGTTGTCCTGCCTCTTTGCTACAAGATAAATTTGAAAAATATAACAACATAGTGCTGTATGGCTCATATTTTGGAAATGCCCCACTTTTTTCAGTTGTTTCTATGTTAAACTATTATTTTATCTGCCATCGTTTTTCTTTCGTTTTAAAAGTAAATTGCTTTTTACAAAACTGCTTAAATATATTAAAACTATCAGTTTATGTTGCCAAAATGACTGTCTGGTGTGCAGTCATAAGCAAAAAGTATATGTCAGCAAACACACATACTTACAGATGTTCATATGATGTATATAGACTTCTCTTGGCGGAAAATTTGTTTTTGTGAGAAATTTCCTATAAAATCCTACATTACATTTCATTTAACAACGTTCTACAAAACAGGAAAATAGGCACATTTATATTAAGGCATACACAATTTAATGTATGGTGACAATGAAAATCACCATGTAATGAGCGGCATACAAACATTAATGCGAAGTAAATCATTCATTGATTAGTATGTAATAGTTTAAATACTGTACCTGTGAAGTGATATTAGATTTCTAACATTGTTATCAAAACTTGTATAGAAATGTGCTCAGCTAAAAGTTATTAATTGAATTATTTTCTCTGATTAAGTTCCTCTAACTGAAATAGAAAATTTTAGAAATATGCTAAGCTGAAAATAAATAAATGAGTTACTTTTTCTGACTCCAAAATCCCCTAAAGTAAAATTAAATATATAAAGACACTATTCATCTAACTCAGAATTTAAAATATAATTACATGTAAGTGAATTATAATTTTTGCTACGTACAAATAATGTTTTCTTTTTAAAGATAGTTTAAATTAACTTAAGCCAGAGTTTATTATATTTAAAAACCAAACATTTTAGTAAAAATATCCAATATTTGTCAACAGTATTAAAAAATATGAGGATTTTCTTTTATTGATAGCTTTTTATTCTGCCATAAACATTCATTCATTTGCTATATATATATATATATACATATATAGATGGCTTCTCAAGTTTTTGGCTAAGACCAAAGTGTAGTATCTGCACTTTAATAGATCTTAGTCATTTGGCAAACCTGGTATAGGAGACATACCATGGTTTGTGGGGCAGAATCATTGTGGTTCTCACTAGTGGAAAAAAACCTTTCGCAATGTTGGTGGTACTGTAGTCAGTGAGGATAATCCGAAACCATAGTATTCACAGCTGGCGGTGGTGACACATAACACCTTCCACTCTGTCCCACTTAAGCACACTGTCACAGCCTACCACTTGTGGTGGAGGGGTTAGACACATTACACCCTCCTCTGTCCATATGCAGGAAAAACCCTTGCTTAGTCATTCTGGCCGATTGGTGGTACACACACCCTGTTGGTCTGACCAGTCTAGGCATGTCTTAAAAACCTTTTACTGTCACACCAGCAGATGTGGTGCGACACACTTACCCTCCGCTCTACCTCTGCATAGCATACATGCATCAGTAATTATATTATAAGTTACATCAGGAAATATATAAATTTCTAAAATATTTTAGTTCAATCTCTCCTGCTCTCTTCTATAAAGAAATCTGTACATTTTTTAAAAACAACATATTATTACTAATTATAATCTATTACTGGTGTCAACTAAATTTCTAGGTAACTCCATTGACAGCTTTGAAGTTTGCTGAGTTGTCAGTCATGCAGGTTTCACGAGGTGTTATATTATTTTACCAGGTTCAGGTATGTGTAGGTTAAATCTGTAAACAATAGCCTGATTTTGTAGAACATATTTCATATTTGATCTTCTTTTATAATAATTGCTAATTGTATTAACTTTGTCAGGTACACTTGTTGGACAAGCTTTGTCAAGTTTTTACATCCTCATGTTAGAAAACTTGGATTTACTGGCTCTACACCAGTTGGAAAGACTATTATGGAAAGGTAATAATGAAATTTTAATTAATTTCTCTTTTATTAACTAATTTAATCATAGAGACATCTAGTTTTGAAAAACATGATCAAAATGATTTATTTCTTGTAAACTTATTGATGATACTCATTTGTATTTCATACATTTCATGTCTTGTTTGTGAATTGTTTTAGTTGTGCAAAGAAGCCAACTTGAAAAAGTTTCATTAGAACTGGGTGGCAAGTCTCCTTTAATAATTTTAATGATTGTGATTTGGAGAAAGCTGTACGTCTTGGATGTGGTGCTGTTTTTTTTTTTTAATGAGTGTGCATTGCTGCTGGGAGACTCTTTGTTGAAGAGTCTATTCATGATGAGTTTGTTTTTTCGAGTGGTAAGAAATTCATATTGATGAGGAAATAGTTATTATCAAAATGATTTAATAAACTATATAAATAATGTCAAGAAAAATTTGATTTAATAATATTATTATACATGCAACAGGTTCTGTTAAAATTTTTTTAACATTACATTATTAATGACCATGTCTTTTGTCAACTTTTTGGAAACCATATCTTCCAAACGGCTGTTATCGAATCTCATAAAATAACTGCTATAAATGAAGCTTATTTTAGTACTTTTTTGTTTTTAATGTAGTATTTCAGAGTGTATAAAAAGATAATTATTAGTTGATGTCCAGTTTGGAAGCCTCCATCAAGGAAAAAGTAAATATTTTGTCACTATTGTGATGAAAATGAGTTTATTTGAAATGAATAGCAGCCATATCTTGTTGCATAATATTACTTTTCAGATTACAAGAAATCAACAAAATGAAAATTGGTAAATCCATTCGATAGGTCAACAGATCATGGACCACAAAATCATCATGCACACTTCACAGAAACTCATAGAGGTATTGTGAAAATGGTGTAAAAGGGTGCTACATTAGTGAGGAGGCAAACAGTGTCAGATGCCTGGTAAATTTAGGCTGAAACCTTCTTAGTAATATTCAAATCAATTAAAAAATTAGGGCTTCTAAAATAATTAAACCATGTTTTTAAAACTATTGGATCTGAGCTATGTGTGGCAGCAAGGGTATTTTAAGTACTGGTATATGTAACCCAGAATAGGTCTAAGTATTTCAGTTAAATGCACAGGGTCTAATGCGAGTATCAAATACGCGGCCTAGATAATTAATACAATTTTCTTATCAATGAGGTGTAAAATATTGCAATTTATTTCTTCTAATAATAAATATCCTCAATAATATTAACAAGAAATAGTAAATTATTAAAATCACCTAAACATTATAATTAGATAGATTGAATGATCTGACACATTATTTAGTGTCTAGAAATCCAGTTATCAAGTATATTTTACTGTAAAATCATGCAGTACCTGAATCCAAAAAATGCTTTTGATTTTTTTAGCATTTTTATTATTCAAAGTGTTGCCTCATTAATTTTAGCTTAAATTGAAGCTCTTATTTGAACTAACCTATCACCCTTTATTGGGTAGGCTACTAGGGCTCTAAATGCTTCAAATAGTTAAGTAAAATTCCCTTAGGCCTTAAGGGCCATCAGGGATGAAATGTTTCTGTATCCATTGCATAATTAGGGTTAGTGTAGCTAGCACAAAGCCCAAACGCTTCATATATTTATACTTAGAGTTTAAATGTCTTGCAAGAAGTTTCTCCGCAATTTTCTAAAAATGAGAGTACAATCATGTTTGAGGAGTGAGCATAAATAATCATTATAAAATAAGCAATCATGATTATCTTGAAAACTATCACACTTGATTATATTTTAAGAAATTACATGATGTTAGATCTATATTTTAACTGAACAATTAAAATATTTAAAAAATATCCACTATTTAGTGGATTAATGTAATTTATGTGTCAAAATTAAAATGGCTGTCAGATTAAATTTTAACTTTAGCGTAAGTGAATAATTTAATATTTAGATAATTAAAGGGCATAATATTTATTTCTCTTTGGTCAGGTTTTTTTGAGCCAACTGTTTTCACTAATGTTGATGATAATATGACTATAGCTAAAGAGGAATCTTTCGGTCCAGTGATGATCATATCAAAGTTTATTGATGGGTAAAGTTAGAACATTTATTGTTGTCAGTAATGTAGATATGGTGAATGTAGAAATATAATAAATACATATACTTGAAATAGTGTATGTCTAAAAAAATACAATTTTGTTAAAATACATGAATTTTCTTTGATGTTTAACTTTATAGAAAAATAACATCAACCCTAATATTTTCCTCCTTAGTGACATCAATGGCGTTCTTCTTAGTGCTAATAAAACAGAGTTTGGACTGGCATCTGGTGTCTTCACCCAGGATATAGATAAAGCTATGCGAATAGCTGACAGTTTAGATAAGGCACAGTATTTATTAATACTTATAATAAAACTGATGTGGCAGCTCCATTTAGTGGATTTAAACAGTCAGGCTTTGGAAAAGATTTAAGGTGAAAAATAAATTCTTTATTTTGATATATTTTATGTATAAAGTAACACAATAGAAGATTAATTTCAATTTATAGAACAACTTATGGATATATAATTTACACAGGTACTTTAAACCGATTTTTATCATCTTGTTTTAAGGCCCCTTTTAAAGAACTCCAGCAACACATACAACATCATAAATATAAAATAAATTATTGAATTTTTAGTATTTTTTAATACTTAAGAACAAAGTCCTGTGGCCTCCCTTGTTCAAAACTGCCCAGTGGATGTTGCCATAGAGACGTGTAGCAAAAAAATAAACTATTGCAAAACTTCTTTCTCAAGAGTGTCAAGAGATAGGAAAAAGGGATGATTACAGAATAGCAGAGGGTAAATAATACAAAATAGATAGGGGAGGGAAAGAACATAAAATAGACAGGAGAGATAATACATGAATAGGAAGAGGATGGAAATAGAATGCATAAGAAAGGAGGAGATAATACAAAATAGATGAGAACATTGAATAGGGAGGTGAAGAAAGGGTAACATAAAAGGAGGAGTGAATACAAAATAAAAGAGGCAGGCTAGGAAGTATAAGGACATTAAAAGAAGCTGAAATAACACAGAAAATGAGGTAGGTGGGGGTGATGGAGGGAAAGAAGAGACAGAATGTATGGGGTTGGGAAGAATGAAGAATATGCAAAGGAAAATTTCATTTATCAACTGGGTTGTCGTTGGAGATTGAATACAAAATAGAAACGGGGGGAGAGAGTATAGATTTGGTACTGGATACTTCGGAATATCACTGTTTAGCCTTTACAAACTCTAATATGCAAGGCTTGCCACCCGGTAGAAGGAGGGTACATAGTTGGATAAACGTTGAAATATACTGGTACAGTGTAAACCTAATATAAAACCCATATTTTAGCAATAAAACAGTGAGGGGTACTATTGTGAAATAAATATCTAAATTAAGGTGGATTTGTTATAGTTTTATTTGGTTAATAATTTTTTTACCATCATCCTCAATAACATGTTTAACATATTAAATGTTAATTTTTCTTTATTTATATAAATATTTTATTATAGTTTTTAGTAATGAACTTAATATTCATGTAAGGATTATCAACATGAACAAGAGTTTTTAAGAAAATCAACAAACTGCATTTATGTATTTATGCATGGAAAATTTCATTTTCCAGTATCTAAACTAGCTAAATCAATTATTGAATAAAAATGTATCCCTAAGATTTTAAGTGGTATGCTGTGAGAAGCTTTATAAACAAATAGTATAGTTTATTAAAAATGTTTCAGGAAATTCAATTTTAGACATTTCGATTAGTAAAGAATGATAAAATTTAAATGTATGTATTCTTGAGGATAATATTTAATTATAAAAATTTGGCTCCATAAAGTAACATCAATAAAATTTAAGACAAACATGATAATAAAATATATAAGAATAAAAGGATATTTTTTAATAGTTTTTAACTAAATTTGTGAATCAAAATGTCACCATTAAATAGTTATTGCAATTTTTAAAAAATAACTTTGAAAAGATTTTAAAAATATCAATATAAAATGTTCCTGCCCGTTAGTTCCTATAAAATGTTGTTCTTATACAAATGCTCTTACTCAAATGAATTTATACATTACTATAAAACATTTAATAGAAAGAAACATTGGTTATAATAAACATATAGACATTTTAAGTTTCCCTATATCGTTTTTTTTACTCAGTAAAAATTACAATTTACACAAACACTATGTTAGTCAATGGGTTATTAATCTTTTTTAGAATTTCAGCAAATTGAAGCAGTTAAAATAAAAATAAAGCATAAGAAATGATTCGAGTACATTTTAAAGAGTGCTTGCTTTGTACTTAGACATACACTTGCAATAACAAAAGGTGTGTACTTATCAATACTTAGAAACATCCCTCTTCATTAGTGTATCCTTTCTCTGTACGGTTTGTTTTATGCAGCTGTTACATTAATTGTACATTTATCTTTTACATTTAACAGGAGAAGAAGCATTAAATGAATATCTAAAACTAAAGCAGTCACACTGGAATACAAGTCACAGAGGTTTTAAATGTAAGACTGTATCTTGACAACAACAGTGGTAATGGTTCATTATTTCTGCTATTGAATATGGCATTTTTCTTTTTAGATTTTTTTTTGTTGGTAATGCATACTTTCAAAATAAATAAAAAAAATATAAAAAAATAAATTATTTACATGTTTATTTGTCAGTGAACTGCTTTGTGTGTGCATGCTTAGCAAAATAATGGGTGAAATATTGCCTAAATACTTCTGAAAAAAAAAAAGTAATACATGTATTCAAATTCTCACTGCCCAACACTTGTCATAACCTGCCAAATGTTTTACCAAATAATTATTAAGTGGAGTCAAATTTACATACTTTTCAAATTTATGCATTATTTTTGTATTTGCATAATATAAAACGTTGAAGATGGGAGAATAGGCCTAAAATCCATCAAAATATTGTATCCAGGACCAAACTTGCCAAACCCGAAATGATACCTCTGATCATCTCAACGCAATCATAATAACTTCAAAGTATTATCTTAAACTAAACAAAACACATAAGTGCAGTTCAATACACTTTTAGCTTTACTAAGTACTTAACAGTCTTTGTTTGACACCATTGTAGTCCTTTGGCTCTTAAAGCCAGTTTATGAATCTGGCCTTCAGCACAAATGCTATTTAAATAGTCACATCAAAATTGTTACTTCTAGTGATGAGATAACTTGTCTGTATTTGTCACCTGCTATGCAGGAAACTTGGTCTTGCATAAAATGTGTGTATAACAAAATACAAAGAGGATATGTCAATCCAAATTATAAAGTAAATCCTCCCTGGTTTTTATTAAGCCTTCCAGCTTTCTGCATATTTGTCTATACCAGGGGTGGGCAAACTTTTTCTATGGAGGGCCACATTGAAAACTTGATTGTTATTAGCGGGCCGCACATATGTTTTGTATTTATTTGTCTGTATTTCAGCGGTTACAGCCCATTGGCGTGAAAGAGAAAGTATAACGCTATGTGTATTTGTCATTTATTTCACATTCACACTTTATTACATATTTACGTAACATTTTAAAATACGAACTAAATCAAATCAGTGCTAATTTGTGTAATAAGACTTAACTATTCATAATTACTTCAACAAACGTTTTGTTACCTGTCATAACATTTATGAAGACGATGGAACTTAATGTATATACAAGCTGACCCCAGAGTACAATTATAATCAATCAGTATGTAACTGTTCACAATTTTGAAAATGTGTAGTCAACATTGATCTGTTCTTAGACTTGTTTATTTTCATACAGAAACGCTTGCTCACAAATGTATGTGGACCCCCAATAGTGACAAAAGTTTGGCAAGTTTTTAAGTGTGGAAATGCCTCTGCTGGCGTATAACTGTATATCCTCTGGGGCTGTTTTTCTGCCCTAAATGGCAAACTAAGGATATTGAAGAGAGGTTCCAGGTTCTTGAAGTCTTTGAACCTCCTTTCAAATTCCACAACCAAGGCATCCAACTACTGGGCCTTGTACTTGTCGAAAGCCATTTCATCAGAAATGATTTTCTGTTTCAGCAAAGAGGAAATGGCAAAACCTGTTTCACCTGCTTGCCTGGAGAACGAGTTTTGCATGAAATGATTTATAATGCACATACATTTCATGTGCAAACAAGCTTCTATTGCTTTAAAGTTCGTCAATCAGTTCATTCCTTTCTTGATACCATTAGCAAACATCAAGTCTGACTTCCTCTTCATTAACAATGTTAATAACAAAGTCACAAACAAAACCCTTCATCTTCAGGAACATAACTATTTCTTCCTTGATATCCCACACTCGCCTCAATAGTTTGCCCCAGACTCTGTCTGCGTTTGCTTCTATGGTACTTAATATCTAGAATGTTCAATTTCCAAAGCTTTAAGCAGTACCTGGAACTGCCAGTGATTAAGTGCAATTGCTCTGATGAGGTTTATTACACTGACAACTAGGTCAATAACATGTGATATTCAGCGCAGCTTTTACACAGACTTTCCTGACGGATGACACAGTGTATAGGTAAAAATGTAAGTCAATGTTCTTTAATTTTATTATTCATCAATTTGACCAGACCTACGATTTTCCAGATAAAGCATGCGTTCCTTCAGTAGTTACACTTGCCATCTTGTTACACCAACCCACTTCTTTCAACACAGGTCTAACAGCACTGAATAAATCCTGGCCTGTGTCTTTGCTAGATCCTAAATAAATAACTCTTGTCATGTAGATATACAAATTTTAATTATTTGCTTCAAGAAATGTGTATAATTGAGATATTTTTTCCTATATTATGTTGGTATTCTTTGGGAACAATGTTGACAGCCCTGGGTAGTGCTGTGATACATACAGACAGCAAGTTCATTTTTTTAGCATCTGTATTACAATACATGGCTATTAGTCAATCTCAGAAGAGTGATGTCTGATAGTGGGACTGAGATCAGAAGAAACTGCTATCTCATACAAATTTTGATGGCAGTTCAAACTTAGAACTGGCACCAGTGTAGTTAAATTTATGTGATGTCAACAATAAGTATGTTTACATCTCGTTAATAAAGTGCCATGCTACATTCTAAAAAAAAAAAGAGATTTAGTGTCAACCACAAGTGCATTGTTTGCGTCTATTGAAGCCATGGGCAAACTACTGCCTGTCAAATAATTCAGCCTGGCCAACACCCTGCCCCTCAAATAATTCAGTCTGGCCAGCATCCTGCCCCTCAAATAATTCAGTCTGGCCAGCACCTTGCCCCTCTGCCTAGTGTTGTTTCGTTGGCCAAAACTAAAACCTTAAGTTGACGAAAATGTTAACTTTTAAGTCAACGAAGACTAAAATTAGCAACAAGACTAAAACTAGACACTATGTAGCTCAATACGAGTGTTTATTCCCAGTATAAATACATTGTACCAACTTTGAGATACAAGCAAAGACTTTTTGTGGTACTCTCTTGCATTGGACGAAAGTACCACAAAAAGTCTATGCTTGCATCTCAAAGTTGGTGAATCAAGTGTCACTTATCTTTCAACCACTTACATTGACAGTTCTTGATAAAGAAATGGTTTACATTTGTTTTCTGATCTGGACATATAATACTTGTTGCTATTTTATATTATTAACCAACTCCTGTCATTTCTTTTTCTCTCTATGTTCGTTGAATTGTGCCAGAAATCAAACGTTTTGTTTGTTGTACTCCTTAAAGACACTCATACACTCATGGCTCAGCAAGCAGACAGCTTTGCTCCCAGCGTAATTGAAGCAGTACAGCAGTCCATTCGTCATTAAAAACACGAATTCCTCCTAAATTTTTCCTTATTTTTTTTTTGCAGCACGCATGGATTTGAATCAAAGTCTATTCGCTTTTAAATTACAATTTTTACAAAACCTTTCAAAATGTAATTGTAAACAAAAGCCTCTTCCAGTCTAGCAGAAAAACAGTCTCGAAAAGGGATGTTAACAATTAATGGCTAGTAATTCCAAATAATTATCTGGAGCTATAAAACCGATTTAATATTTCTAGATTTTAATCAAATAGTCAGAATAAAATTTCCAAATATATATATATATAGTTCTAAACAAAGATAAAAACATCGATATATGATCACAACATGTACATGCAATCAGGCCGCATATTATACTCTGGTGTGCCGCATGCGTATGAGGCCATGGTTGCCACACCTGGTCTATACTTATATTTGTGTACTGGTAGTTTCCACCTAACCCCCCTCAAAATCAATCTAGAAAAACTGGTCAACCTAACAATGTACAAGCTGAAAACAGGTTAGAATTTGATGAACAAAGCTATTTCACAATTTTGCAGATGTAACAGATTAGACTACAACCAAGTAGAAAATAACAATGAGATTAGTTCTGTGTTACCATTTTATTTTTTCCAACATTTTCTTAGACTTAGACAACTTTGCTTTGTGTTTCTTAACAGCTCTTTGATTCATCCATTCTGGATAATGTCCATTTACATCCTGCTTTGTCTTTCTGTTAAATTCAAGCTGGTTATCAGTATCCATTGTTGAACCTTTAAATATGTACCAAAATATTAGTTTATTATTAAAATGTATAACAACTTAATCGTCAATAGTGAAATTAAATGGGCTCAAAGTCAAGCATTTTAATGGTCATATCCAGGGCTTTCAATGGGGATATCTGATTCCCATCTTAGACATTTAATGTGTGCTCTAAATATAACAGGATGCTAGATCTAAATAAATAACTCTTGTCATGTAGATATACAAATTTTAATTGTTGCTTGAAAATGTGTATAATTGAGATATTTCCTATATTATGTTGGTATTCTTTGGGAACTGTTGACAGCCCTGAAGGTGATAATTATCTGATACATACAGACAGCAAGTTCATTTTTTTAGCATCTGTATTACAATACATGGCTATTAGTCAATCTCAGAAGAGTGATGTCTGATAGTGGGACTGAGATCAAGAAAAACTGCTATCTCACGTACAAATTTTGGTAGTTCAAACTTAGAACTGGCACCAGTGTAGTTAAATTTATGTGATGTTAACAATATGATATTATGTGTTTACATCCTCGTTAATAAAGTGCCATGCTACATTCTAAAAAAAAGAGATTTAGTGTCAACCACAAGTGCATTGTTTGCGTCTATTGAAGCCATGGGCAAACTACTGCCTGTCAAAATAATTCAGCCTGGCCAGCACCCTGCCCCTCAAATAATTCAGTCTGGCCAGCACCCTGCCCCCTCAAATAATTCAGTCTGGCCAGCACCCCTGCCCTCAAATAATTCAGCCTGGCCAGCACCTTGCCCCTCAAATAATTCAGTCTGGCCAGCACCTTGCCCCTCTGTTAATTCAGTCTGGCCAGCACCCTGCCCCCTCTGCCTAGTGTTGTTTTCGTTGACGAAAACTAAAACTAAAACCTTCGTTGTGAAAATGTTAACTTTTTGTCAACGAGAACTAAAATTAGCAGCAAGACTAAACTAGACGAAAACTGAAATTATTACAGAAAAAACGAAATAAAAACTGAAACTAAAATATGACCTGGGACTAAAACAACACTAGATCAAAATAATTCAGTCTGGCCAGCACCCTGCCCCTCAAATAATTCAGTCTGGCCAGCACCCTGACACACTTTTCAAGTGAAGCACAGCACTAGCATGTTATGTAAAGATGTTTATATTTAATGTATATATATTTATGTCAGCACTACATGCATCTGCTCTTAGTCTGGCCTGCTGTCAAATTTACCAACCCAGTGTGGCCAGCGACTTAAAAAGTTTGCCCAACCCTGGTCTAGTACATAGAAGCTGTGAGTTTAGTGTAGACTAGAGAATGATAACATAGCAGTCTAGTGAACTTATTGACTATTTTATTTAACTTACTGTACTTGGTAAAGAGCACTAATATAAAAAAACAAAAGATTAAAATCAAAGGTGTTAAAACAAACACATATTCACACAATTTAAAACTCAAAAAATGTATTACATGTATTTCAACAAAGTGATCTTAGCTTTTATCAATTATGTTTCTTTTTCTAAGCTGTATTGTTTAAGTAATTTGAGAATATGCTATAGCCAACACCTTTCAACAAAGGAAGGTCAATTTTAATTGAGTCATTATTATTATAGGCTGTGATGAAGAAGGAAACTTAAGAGCACGAAAAATACTACAGAAGGGCACCCAAATACAAAGCAATAAGCAATCAACAAGAAGATAAGAAAAGACATGAAGAAAGCAAAAGAGGGAATGGATAGAACAACAATGCTCAAACATCGATGACTATTTACAAAGGAACAAATAGAGCCTTCAAAAACGACATTCGGATAAATGAATGACTTGAAATTGTCTCCTCCTTTAAATACCTAGGATAACCACTGATAAAACCAGTTCTCCACAATATTTTTCAACTCATGACATACAAAAACTCTTTTAAAAAATTGGCAGAACACTTAGACAAACTAGGGTCTCTTTTGTTCAATTGAGAGGAGAGGGGGGAAGGGGTCCAGAATTTAGTTATAATATGTTATAAAGGTTAGGTGGTAATCTTTCAATTCCATGTTTGTCTTTATTTAATATGTCAATGGTCCCTAATAGATTTTTAAGAAATATAACTAAAAACTTACATGTAGCATCAATGTATGTTTTTTGTGTTCCTTATGTAATTCTTATGTAGTTTGATTATTTGCATTTTTTTTGTTGAACACAACCTTTATACATTACACTCATCATTCATCTTCAGTGTCTTTAAACATGATTGCTTGTCTTTTTTGATGAGACATAATGGTGAAAACTTTGTTTTCAGATATAGAATGTGTGCCAAACTGTTGTCTTTGGAAATTTGTTTCCAATTCATCTCCTGGTTGTTTTTGTGAAAATAGTAAAACAGCAAATAGTCATACTTCTGTGGTAAAAGCGTTAGATGTCTTCGAGTCAATATCTACTATAATTGTGTTAAGCTGAGTATCTCTCCACTTCCTGGATACATTTCCCAGAACACAGTTGTCTGTGGAGCAATTAGATTTGTCAGCTCAAGTCACAAAGTTTATTTGTCCTTTAGATTTCTATATTTAGTTAATTCCTCTGTGCTCATGTAAGTTTGCCACATATGGAAGTTTAGCAGTTTAGCAGTTTAAATTAAAAAAAAAAACATGTATAAATTACATGATGGAGTTAAAATATTCTTCTCAGCATAGCCATTCTTAGGTCTTTGTGGGACTTAGCAGAAACCTCCATAGATATAGGGGTAGGCGCCCTAGGCAAGAAAGTCCATATCAGGGCCCTCTATGCACCAGATCTAATAAAAATTATTACAATTAAATTGGGCCCCTTTTAAAATGGGGGCATTAGGTAGCTCGGAACAGGTTTGCCAATGGTAGTAAGGATAACTCTGCTTGTCAATAATTTGCTTTGAGAAAATCAACCTTCCAGCAACAATTTCAATTCCTAATAATGTTAACATTTAAAAATATATGGCTTTTGTTTTTTATAAAGTTGACAGCTATAGGCGATGCATTTATTCTTTACAACCAAAAGCCCATTTGTAAATCCCTTATCCTTTTTATATATTGTGTATTTTTCTTGACTTATTTTATTTATCCACCAACCAATCCATTGTCTACCCTTAGAATAATAATTTATTTCTCAAAAAAATCTATGAGGATAATGTCAACATATTTGTTAAAAGTTTTTTTCTGGGGCACACCAATTTTTGCAGAGCATTGATATAGACCAGTGACCCCCGACCTTTTTCTGGCCAAGGACCGGCCAGCGTTTGATAATTTCACCATGGCCCACTGGAAGGGGGAGGGAGCGTTAATTATTTCTTGTCCATGGAAAGTCGCACAATCGCGAGATAAATAAATAAAAAGGAAATATTTAATGTTTCTTGGGCGGCCGAGTAACATTCGTTCCACGGACCGGTACCTGTCCGTTGCCACTGATATAGACTACTGGCTAGTAGTGGGATAGTTTTATAAACCTTTGCTCCCTGCCCCAAACAAGGCTTTTATGGCCATTGAATTGTCACCAAGGACATCTGTTACTTGTCGGTAAACCTTTGTCATAGTCCGGTTCAGGGAGCGGGCAACCGCATCCTTAAAGGCCTTTTAAAACATTTTTTGTGTCCTACATGAGAGCAGCAAGTAATAGTGTTGTACTGCCTTTAAACCAAAAGCATATATTGTGGCACCATACTTGTTTTAAAGCATCCAACCCTTTATTCATTAACTAAGAATGAAGATATATTTTATATAAGTTTGCTGACTGTCCAAATGTGAAGTCATAAGAATCTTTGAGCTGATAAAACAGATCTAAAAATTTTAATCTCAAAAGTAATATATATTGTAAGCTGCATGACATCAGTTTTGTTTGATCCTTGAATTTCTAGCAGAGGAATCACTTGAATGATCTGAACACATAACTTCAAGGCAAAAACCAAACTGCATGACCATTGACATACTATTAAAGTTTCACTTCTGATACGGTTTCAAAGCAATGTTGAAAAAAAAATGGATCTTCTTAAGTTCTGTGAAGTAATTATCATGATATGCTGATGATGCAACCAGTCACTTTGGTTATATTCTGGAGGAAAGCTGTTAAATATCCAAATCTGAGAGTCATTTTCATCTAATACTTACTTGCTTTGACAGCTGAAAATATTGTAAGAGAGGTCATCACTTAGCGCCCACTGATACCCATTCACATAATCACTTAATTCTAATAAACCACAAAACACACTTTGGCATGCTATCTACAAACAAGTAGGCACTGAAGAAACATCAATAAGGAAAGCTATTCCTTAGTTTCTTTAAGCCTAGCATGTGGGTTGTACTCACATATATTTAATGGAGTTTGTATTATGGACTTGTTTTATGAAAAAAACGGATGGTATTAAATTGCAGCCTCTGATGGTATTGATTTATTTTATGTGGCCTTTGATGCCGAAAGGTTGCCCACCCCCTGGTCTAAACTGAACTCTGCCTATAGGATAACCTCACTACCATCTACTTGCCTTAGACTGACTACTAAATATTTCTTTTGTTTTACAGTTATTTATAGAAAAAACATGGCAGAAGATAGAGAAATTTTGAGAGAACTATGGGATGGAAAAATTCCAATTTGCTTTCAGCTGGCACAAGAAGAAATCTACACTGTAGAACAGCCCGACCCATTTTTTGTAAGTTATCATTTATTATCCACAAATTGAAACTGTCAATGCCTCTTTTTAATTAGTCTACATTTTTTGTGAAAATTTTCAACCTTATTATATTGTTTTTTAAGCTATGTTGTCTCATCTAGTGCATTGTTTTCTTATTCAAAATATTATTTATTTATTTATATATTTATTTATAAAATATATACCGAGATTTTTTTCTGGGGTAATCTGGGACCAAAGGGATTTTGAGTGAGAGAGCCAGCTTCCCTCCTCTTTTTTTTTAATGTAAACAAATTTTTTCTGGAACATTTTATTAAGAGCAAATAAAAAATTCAATTGTTATGAATGTACCAAGACCCTGTGTTGTCTTAATCAGAAATATCAGTAGAAATGGGAAAGAATTTTTTTGTGAGTAATTCATTTAGGCTGGGAACACTGTTGTTGGACGATGTTGTTGTGTGTTTTGTGACGTAGTACGCATGTGTTGTAAGCGAGAGCGACCAAGATGGCAGATGCCAATGTTTTGTGTTCACGCTGACTATTGTACTTTTGAAGTATTAAAGGTTTTTGAAGTTACTTGTGTGGAGTCTTCAGTCTTGTCTTAACATGGTGGCAGCGGTGGGATTCGAACCTGATTTTCCAGTTATTCCAAGACAGATGATGTAAAAAACTGGGACTTGTCTGGGTTAACTTGGTTTATATATATCAGTATATATATCCTAAAACAATATAATTTGGAAAAATTTTTTGGAAAAAGGCACTAAAATATAAGTATAGTCTGTTTTGTACCTTAAAATCGTGATGATTAGTTTAAATACTATTAAAGAATTTTGACTTTTGAAAAATGTAATTTGTGGTTTATAATATCTCAAGCTAAAATTTTTAGTACATATTCTTTTTAAAATAAAATTATAGTATCTCTATGTCACAAAAAAATCATACTGCGTTAAGTTTTATTCAAATTTTAATTGCCCTTTTCATTAAATCAGGAGAGGGTACTTATACAGACAACAAACATCCCTTGTGGATACTCTCGTATATGTATATATATATATACATACTGTGAGAGAGATACATTTTTAAATCGCAATTAATGCATTATCAAAAATTATTGACACAAATTAATTATTGTATTTTTTGCATTTAAATAAGATTCTCTGTCATTATATTCTAGTGGTAGCCAACTGCGATTCTTAGCCACATGCTGCTCTCCGATGAGTTTTGTGTGGCTATCAAAGAGCAATTTTCGATTATTTTTATTAGTAATGTAGGTCTAGGCCCTATTCTATAAATTGGCATAAGTCAGTGTCAAATATGTTCTCTAAAATTGTTAAAATTATCATATGTGTATATTAAATTATGAATTCAGACCAGTTTATTGATGCTTTTTATTGCTTAAAAATAAATGTAATAGAATTTGGTTATTTACTGACATTTTTCTCTTGATTTTTATTTTCACAACTCTGAAATAACAGCATATGAGTAAAAATTAATGCACTTAGGTGTTGTGTTATAAAAATTAATCGGATAAATTTTTAGCGTGTTAATGACAATTAATCAGCAGCCCAATTATATATATATATATTTGTTGCATATGGGTCAAAATAAACGCACTTAGGTGTTGTGTTAAAAAATTTAACCGCATAAATATTTACTACGTTAATGGCGATTAATCAGCAGCCCTATTATTTATATATTGCATGTGGGTCAAATAAACGCAGTTAGGTGTTGTGTTAAACAATTTAATGGAATAAATTTTGAACATGCATGTAAATGGCAACTAATCAGCAGCCCTATTATGTATATATATTTACTGGTTTCTAATAAAACTAATGTTTTTATTAATTATTTTATTAAAATGTTTAACTTTTGTCTTATTACTGTAACATCATTACAAAGCCTGAAGTTTTTTTTTTCTACAGCTCCTTGTCCCTAGGTTAACTTATTTCCCATTAGTGACAGACAAAGTATTGCGACACATGTCGAAATATGTTGATCCAGATGATCATAAAGAAATGTGGCTAGAATTTGATAATCAACCACTTAAATGGTTAGTTAACTTTGTAAGATATGTGTCAAAAAATGATAAATGATCCATTTAGTTAACTTTGTAAGATATGTGTCAGAACATGATACATGATCCATTTAGTTAATTTTGTAAGATATGTGTCAGAACATGATAAATGATCCATTTAGTTAACTTTGTAAGATATATGTCAAAACATGATAAATGATCCATTAAGTTAACTTTGTAAGATATATGTCAAAACATGATAAATGATCCATTTAGTTAACTTTGTAAGATATGTGTTAAAATATTATAAATGATCCATTTATTTAACATTGTTTGTAGTTGCTGTAAAGATGAAGAAATTAAGCTAGTCAGTAGTTCAGGGAAAAATAATTAGGATATGAAATACAGTGGGTGATCGGTTAATGAACGTAATCCGTTCCAAATGTATGTTCGCTATCCGAATCGTTCGTTATTCAATCACCGGTTTACCATATGTATTAATGGTTATTCGATTAATTCATTCTGGAGATCCTAAAATTGAAATTAAAAAAACAAATGTTATGTACAAGTATAATTTCTTAGTAAGTTTATTTATTACAAATATAATACATACATATAGTCTTGCTTATTAATCAGTCCTTTTTCCTTTCTCTGGGCGTTAAAGAACATGTCCAATGTCGATTTTTTTCTCTCTCCTTCAGGACTTTCAGGAAATGATTGATAGCAATGTCGTTGTAAAGATCAGCAACCCTATTGACACCAGCTTGGTCTGGGTGCCATTTTAAGACCGTTGCTCTGACATCCTCCCACTTCTTCAAAAGATCTTTAATGCCAGATCTCATTTTTAAACTTTGCAAACCAGCCAGTGGTAACCCTGAATTCTATATTTTCGGATGATGAGCCTGGAGTTTGTTCGTTCAGTTGCTCAAAAATTTCTCTTGCCTTCTCTTGAATGATGGCCATACTAGTTACATCTCTATTCATCTCCCGGTCATTTATCCAAACTAAAAGCAAACTCTCCATTTTTTCATAGATGGCACTTCTTTGCTTCTCAGATGTAATTTTCGTTACTCCTGAAGCGGCTTGAGTCTTCTTGGTGATATCTTTCTTAGCTAGGATTGTACCTACTGTAGACCTGTTCAAGCCATACTGGCTAGCAACATCAGTCATTTTTTGTCCACTCTCTATTTTAGTTATAATTTCTTTCTTGATTTTTATGGTGAGCACAGCAGACTTTGCTTCTCACATGTAATTTTCGTTACTCCTTAAGCGGCTTGAGTCTTCTTGATGATATCTTTCTTAGCTAGGATTGTACCTACTGTAGACCTGTTCAAGCCATACTGGCTAGCAACATCAGTCATTTTTTGTCCACTCTCTACTTTAGTTATAATTTATTTCTTGATTTTTATGGTGAGCACAGTTCTTGACACTCAACTCTTTTTAGGTCCAATAATGTTGTCAAATTTTCATGTTTTTTTAAAAATGCGTTTAGAGAGGCACATATGAAAATCACATGGACAGAAACCAACTACATATGTATGGTACACATTTGACAAAGTGTTGTCGCACACTACCGTACGGTGCAGCCTCACTGCACCGATGAATGATGACGTGTCAGCGCACGCGCACATCCATTTTTGGGACAAATTGAGGACTGGTGTTGGATGTTCCGAGAGGTTTTCGTTAGAATTAGTTTTTGTTCGTTATCTGAATATTGTTCGTTGTCCGAACACAAAAATCTTTCCTGAACGTGTTCATTGTCCGATTTGTTCGCTGTCCGAATTGTTTGTTAACCGATCACCCACTATATCTTTTTTACAATTACTTTAAAAAATGCTACAGATAATACTTGGAAATTATTCTCTTTAATTATAACAGTTTTACACTTATTACAAAATCTTAAGTGATCAAGTTTATTTCTAAGAGTCTTATTTTAATTTTCAGCTTTCGCTTTATTTTTACAGGCATTATCCTATAGGTGTGTTATATGATTTATATGGAAATCAGAGTGAACTCCCTTGGACTCTAACAGTACACTTCAAGGTTCTTTTCATTATTGTTGATAGAGTTACATTACTTTGTTACATATATAATTTTTTATAACATTGTTACATATTTCATTAGTTGATAACATTATGTTACATATTTCATTTGTTGATAAGATTATGTTACATATTTCATTAGTTGATAAGCTTATGTTACATATTTCATAGTTTGATTACATTATGTTACATATTTCAGCTGTTATTACAATATAATTTATTATTATCATAGTTGTTATATCTGGAAAAAGTATGATCTGCTTTTAAGTTTCTCTGAATATAAAATTATAAACAGAATCATTGAATTTTAAAAACTTTTTTTTGGTAGAATTTTCCAGAAGATGAACTTCTTCACTGTCCTGGCAAGGAAGCAGTTGAGTCGCATTTCATGTCAGTTGTCAAGGAAGCTGATGCTCTGAAGCACAGAGGTCAAGCTATTAACAATATGCAAAAGAAAGACCACAAAGCCCTGTGGACTGGCCTCATGAATGGTAACTTTAACAGTGTGGGCTACTAATGCAGGTTAAATTGAAAGCCTCATAGTCAGCTTTCATAACATTAATGATACACATTGGATTGTTAGTCTTTACATTTTGTCAAATAAATGCATCCAGATTTTAAATATTTTTTTTGTACATTTCAGACAAATTTGACCAGTTTTGGTCTGTAAATAAAAAATTGATGGACAACAGTGGAGAGGAAGCATTTAAATATATACCATTTAGAATATACCAGGTAAACACACACCCATCTTGGTTTAAATATATACCGTTTAGAATATACCAGGTCATACACCCATTTTGGTATAAATATATACCATTTAGAATATACCAGGTAAACACACACCCATCTTGGTTTAAATATATACCGTTTAGAATATACCAGGTCATACACCCATCTTGGTTTAAATATATACCGTTTAGAATATACCAGGTCATACACCCATTTTGGTATAAATATATACCATTTAGAATATACCAGGTAAACACTTGTCAAATCTTGGTCAGCTGTGCTATATAAGCATGGCGTTTTGCATGATCAACTAGATAGCCAATGATAAGTAAAGCTCATTTAGCCCTTAAGTCAAGGCCACAAAGGCAGATAGTATAGACTCTCTGTTTCTATAATTAGTCTTGTCGTATCCCACTTGCGTTCCAAATATAATAACACAACACAACTCCTTATAGAATAAGAGAATTAACGACTGAACTTTAATGTGTGATATTTACAGATGAGAATGATTAACAACTGAGGAGTTCACCAATAAATAACATCTTTTTATAATATCCATGAATACATTACTCCACATGTGTCTACTCTGTATGAACTCATAATCCACTACATGAACTCTCTAACAACCATTACTCTTCACTGCATTGTCCTCCTACTCATCTCCTGTGTGTCACTACCGGTCCCTCACTGGTCTCCTATTGGTCCCCTCTGGTGACACCTCTACTGACCGTTATCTCTTCCCCTTCTTATAGGTAGTTCACCCACACTGATTGCATCATTTTCCTGACCAAACTATAGGTCAATGCTTGGGTGAATGACACTATTTCTTCACTCATGTTAATACATGCATGACCTTACTAAAACCAGGTCACAAGTACCTAATATACCAAAAAGGGAAACAACACAACAATCGAACAATGCGTGACCATAAGGGATAGGACAAGTGTGTTGTGTGGCTAGCAGCTAAGGCCAGGTACTCATTTACAGCTCTGTTGACTTGGGGACTTTAACCAACGATCTATAAAATTTCCGTTGGCTCTCAATGAGGATGGGACCTTCAGGTCTAAAATCAAGCGCTTAACACTGCTTGAACATCCATTCCCTGTGTACATATCATGATATGCATGTAAAACCTTGAGAAGTGCCTCAGTTATATTTTTACTCTTCATATTACAGAAAGATATTGTTGTAAAATAAATAAGAAAATACAATGTTATATTTAATAATTATTTTGCCCTTTTACTTTTATAACATGTATATTGATGAGAAAAGTCAAGGGAAGTTAATTTGACTTGTTTATATAAGATTCTCTAAAACAAGCAAGTAAAATTATTTTGACTCTAAAAATTATGAAGTGACTAGCACAAAAACAACAACAAAAAAAACAATATAATGCATTTTGAAGTAATATAATGATGACTAAAAAAAATCTTAAATATAAGCGTGGGTGCCCATCTAGTTATATAGTTAATTTATTTACTCATAGTAACTTATTAATTAATACAACAACAGATTTAGTTCAATATATTGTAATCACCCACACTTAATTTTAGTTTATACATGTGTAAATATTTGTATGATATAATGAATAATGTTAAATATAAAAAAAAAATTCCTTTCATAACTCTTCAAGATGTTAATTCATGGACTTGAAATTATTAAAATCTTGCATTGTCACGTAGACATGTGGGCAAAATTTCATCCTTCTCACTGAATTAGAAAAAGTCCAAAATTGAATTACAAAATTTGAGGACATACCAACCCACATACACACACACAAATTAATTAAAAGCTTATAAAAAGTACATACCTATATATTTAGAAATGACCTGAAAACCCAGAGACATCAAGGGCCATGAAAAATAACTTAAAGATAAAAAATACAGGAGTGCATTAAGTATGTTTTTGAAACAATAACAGTAAATACTCCCCTGTATCCGTAACTTATTTTTTGCCATTTGAACAAGTGTATTATTGGAAATGAAGTAATTAAATACTTGCCATTGGTGGCTGGTGGCATATTGTTAATTATTAAACTACCTATACTTTCGCAGATTTTTAATGTCGAATTTCAGATGTAAAATTTTTGAAAAATTTTTTTTTTGAGAGTCTGCTAAAATAAATTGAAAATTTTAACCATAGGTTGACCACATTCCTGTTCAGAAATTATTTAGACCAGTGGATGATAACAGTGAACCTCTAACGTTAAAACATTTGTTGAGTAGTGCTGTACCAGATCTTGAAGAAAAAGGTAAATACAGTAGACTCTTGAGAGTTTCACACAAATACAGTAGACTCTTGACAGCTTCACACAAATACAGTAGACTCTTGACAGTTTCACACAAATACAGTAGACTCTTGACAGTTTCACACAAATACAGTAGACTCTTGACAGTTTCACACAAATACAGTAGACTCTTGACAGTTTCACACAAATACAGTAGACTCTTGACAGTTTCACACAAATACAGTAGACTCTTGACAGTTTCACACAAATACAGTAGACTCTTGACGGTTTCACACAAATACAGTAGACTCTTGACGGTTTCACACAAATACAGTAGACTCTTGACAGTTTCACACAAATACAGTAGACTCTTGACGGTTTCACACAAATACAGTAGACTCTTGACAGTTTCACACAAATACAGTAGACTCTTGACAGTTTCACACAAATACAGTAGACTCTTGACATTTTCACACAAATACAGTAGACTCTTGACGGTTTCACACAAATACAGTAGACTCTTGACGGTTTCACACAAATACAGTAGACTCTTGACAGTTTCACACAAATACAGTAGACTCTTGACAGTTTCACACAAATACAGTAACCATTGACAGTTTCACACAAATACAGCAGACTATTGACAGTTTCACACAAATACAGCAGCGGTTTCGACGACGTCATTTTCTGTTCTTAATATGGGGATATAGTTCAATTGGGTATCATTGCAAATATATTGTGGCATTTTGAACATTTCTCCTAAGGTATTTAGCTAAAAAAATGTTAAATTTTCTTTCCGTTTATTTCTTATTAGTTTAGCTACTAATTTAGCTTTCGTTACTTACTGCTAACGGGCATTGAACTAAGGGGCATAACTCATTTATTTTTCTAACAGTTAATGAGTTATTCAACATGACTTACTCCCCTTAATTTATGAGACCCATGTGCAATGCTAGTAAACAATGAAATAATTTATATATTTATAAAAAAATATATGTTTATTTTTTAACTAGAATCAATTTTATTACAATTAGAAAAAAGTATAGTTATATCACAAAAAGGTCAAATAAATAATTATTTTATTCTTCACATCGTGTATTATTAATTCAATACCGGTACCGGCAGTTCGTTAACATTATTGATTTTTTTTTTAATCCCGCGAGCGTGGTTGTCCTATGACGTCTTTGCTCTTTCTTCCTCCTCCCCTTCCCACCGAGCTAAAACTCTTATCCTTCTCTCCCCCCCCTCCCGTTCGTTGTTACATAATTGTTCCCGCCTAGCTCGGCTGTCCCATGACGTCATAGCCCTCTTCCTCTCCCCTTTCCCCAGCTAGCTATAACTCTCATCTCATCCCTTCCCCGTTCGTTGTTACGTAATTGTGCCCCCCCCCCCCTTCCCGCTGTCTCAAGACGACACTTGACAAGCAACACACGTGGTGGAATTAATTTTTACTATCATCATCAACAGAGGTTAAAGGTTACCATAACATCTTACTCCTCTCACACTCCCCCCTCCCATTACCTAGTAAATGTAAATGTCGTTGGGCTCAAGTTGACTTGAAATTTAGAAATTTGCCGAATTAAATTTTTTTTTTGGTAAGAGGATAAAATTAAATATCGGCAAAACGGCTATTTTTTTCGCAATACTGAAAAAAGAAATTCGTTACAACGACACTTTTTAACAGATGTTATATAAGCGATGGGGAAGGGGCGAAAAAAAAATTCGCTGTACTGAATAATTCGTTACACTGACGTTCGTAATAACGACATTTCACTGTATTATGATTCTTTTTTTGCAGTACAATTTTTAAAATGACAGTACAATACAAAGTGTGTTTGGAATGAGTGGGTGGGGTTAGAAGTCTGATACGTTCACCTACATTAAAATCATTAAAAAGTCTATATTTATTATATATATATATATATATATATATATATAAATATATACATTTTAAAATATAGAAACCACATTTGATGACATAAATTAATTGATATACTGTCATTTTAGCAAATGCATTAAAAAAACTGTTTTCATTTAAATTGATGATTTTCAAGTTGATGTTCAACAGTTAATTTTATGCGAAAATATTGAAAAACATCCCTTAATTGTAAATCTTTTACTCTATTGCTCTTCATGTGAATATAATTTTATCACATCAAAATTTCCCCAGAGTACGTTTTTCCACATTAAAAAGACATTTGGGAGGTGGGAAAATTAAGAACTTTATTTTTTGAGTGACACCCTAATATACATGTATAAACTGTTTGGGTAGCAGGGCTAGCCCAAGTGAAATCATCACCCTTTTTTTTTATACTCCTGACATGGTATAGACTTTTAATTACTATTTTGAAATTGGAAATCATGGAAGAATTGGAATCAAACTGGCATGTTAATATTCTGGCATGGTGTATATATTTACTCACAAGTTTCAAGTGTTAGTTTATTTTTTTTAAATTTAGTTTTTCTTCTCATTTGTTTTATTGTAATGACTTTGCAAGTTTTTTTTTGGACTCAAATTTTACAGATTTTTAATATTTCTGTCATTTCTAAAAATAATAATTATGATAAGATGGACATGCATAAAATGATTATTAAAGAAAGTACATTTTTTTTTTTCTAGGAACTCTGCCCAACTTTAATGTCATCACACAAGGGATAGAACCCCCGCTAGATGTCCCAGTTAGCTGGATGAGTGAACATTTAAGCTACCCCGATAACTTTTTACACATTTGTTTAGTGCCGAAAATTCAAAATGAAAGTTAGCACACGCCCGCCATCATAACCTGTACAGCTTCTTCTTGTCATCTTGATATATCTGTGAGGAACACAGAATATAAATTATACAGAATGCGCATCATCAAATTTTAATTGATTTTTTCTGAAAGCCGCCATATTTGTGTATCAATATTTATGTGCTACACTATTAAAAAGAAAAAATACCATAAATGGGGCCATTTGTTTTATTCATTGGTGCACTTATTGTATGAAATTTATTCCGTTGTGAGGAATGTTTGCAATGAAAGAGACTAGTGACACTTTTTCTCTAAACAATGTCATTTTTGTAATTGTATTTTTGTGAAGTTATTATAAACTTGTATTTAGTTTTTACTCACCATCAGTCTGTCTTTCAATGTTGTAACCTATTCTCGTTTTGTGAGAAAGCTCAAATTCGGCTCACTTGTAGATTCTACATGACAACACACTATTTGAATACTTTTTTGAGTCCTTAAATAAATATTATCTAAAATTACAAAGCTAATTACTTTTAAGTCATGTTTATAATTGAAAAATAAAGATGGAGACTAAGATACCAAATAAATATGATGAAAGTAATTAAGTGCAAAATAGTGAAGCTATTTTTTAAACTCTTTTCTAGACAATCTAAATTAGGTTGAAGTGTGCAACAAACAATAGCAAGTTTAATTCTTTTAAAATTAAAAAGTAAAGAAAAATATAAAATAAAAAGCTTTTATTAAAATGCAGTTAAAAAAATTGTAATTACTAAATAGTACCCTTTTGTTTATTGTAATGATAATTTGTATAAATATTTATATAAATTATCATTACAATAAACAAAAGGGTACCATTTAGTAACATCTTGATTTTATAATTTATGATGTGGCAAAATAATTGAAGTCTTAATCAGCTGTGTATTATATTGCATTTCTAACTTGAATACAATGTGCTGGACTTTAAATGTCTTTACAATGATTGTTTAAATAGCAAAAAAAAAACATAAATAAATAAAAAACATTTGTTTGATTTAATAAAAACTAACTTTAAAAAAAAGTTTATATCTATATATATGGTTTATATATATAGTTTAGTTTATATCTATATATATAGTTTATATATATATATATATAGTTTAGTTTATATCTATATATATAGTTTATACCTATATATATAGTTTAGTCTATATCTATATATATAGTTTATATCTATATATATATATATAGTTTAGTTTATATCTATATATATATTTTATATCTATATATATAGTTTAGTTTATATCTATATATGTATAGTTTATATATATATATATATATATATATAAGGGATACCAAAGAGACTACTAGTATTTGAAACAGGGAAATTGTAATTTGGCATGATTTAAACTATGCGACAGTTTCTGCAATCTTTCATAAATGAATTCAAAAGAATCGTCCTATTATACGAGTACTTTTCAGTATATTATTTTAGTAATAGCCAGAAGCAAATTGTTTGTGAATAACATAAAAAGTAATAAATGTTTTCTATCTTTCTAAACATAAATGCAAATAAATTTTTTTTTGAAATTTCAGTTAAAACTTTGAAAGAACTTTTTTACTTTATCAAGATTGTTTAAATTTAAAAAAATGTGAAACTAATAATCATGACTTAGTTACTCACCATTGTCCGGACATGTATTTGATGACATATGTAATAATGGAAAGCTCTTGTAATATTATATTTATATAAGTAGGCTACCTCCCCTGATTCACCTAATAGGCTTTAAATACTGGTACATCTAAGTTCATTATATTTTTTTTAAGCTGACACTGATGTTCGTCAATTGTAAACATGTGTCAATATCTTCTATTTCACCGTTAAAAGGTTGTATTTTCATTTGAGTCATGTCTTTCCTTTTTGATTCATCTATAACTTGTTTTATCATCTTTAGTTGCAGCTGTTCTTGTTAGTTCTAATTCGTGATTTCTTTTTAATTCTCTCTCTTAAATTCTCCTCTTTCCTTTCCCTCATTTTATGTTTTATCTATATATTCTAACAATCAATTCTTTACCTTTGAGACTTTTCTCTTCTTATTTTGTAATGTCTCCATTTTTCTTTTTCTGAGGTTTAAATTTTGTTATTATCCATTGTTATGTTAGGAAGTATAAATGTTTTGATGAATTTACTTTCTGTTCTTCAAATACATGATTCCAGAAATAATGTTTTGCTAATACGTAGTGTGACTTACATAAACATATTTATTCTAAATGGTCGCTGTGGTGTGTTGGTGTTGTCATAAAAGTTACAGATTTTTAAAAAATAAAAGTTGTTATCAATTCAATCTTTTTTTTTTAAACCAAGCATTACATTAAAATATCCAACTTTTCCAAAGAAATATTTAAAAGGACAGACGCATTTCCAAATTACACAGTTACAGGACATATACACATTATGTTGTCATTTGATCATCATTTTTGTTTTATTTTTTGTGTTCATACTTAATAATTTAAACCCAAGTTTACTTAAACACAAGATTACTTCATTATTTTCTGTTAATTTATTGACAGTATTTGCAGTTTATTTTATATGTTATTTGAAAGCTATCATTTTTACTACAAGTTTTTAAAAATTTATGTTTACAGTTTTAATTGTTTGACACTAGTAAATTTTAATAAAAAATGTTTTATGGAATTCTTGACTAAGTATTTGTTATTTAATTACTGAACATGATTAGATCAGACCCTAGTTTATAGACACTGTTCGTGTTACTGAACATCATAGGAAATGGCTCTTGTTTACAGACACTTTATTTTACTGAACAACATAGGAAATGGCTCTTGTTTATAGACACTGTTCATGTTACTGAACAACATAGGAAATGGCTCTTGATTATAGACACTGTTCATGTTGGGATATTTTATTTATAGACATCACAAGTCACTCATGAATCTATTTTAGTGTTGTTTGTGTAAGAACATCCTGTAATATGTCACAAGTTTAATGAACGGCGGGGTTACATTTGTTGCTAGGCAACGAATTTTATTGTGAATTTCTTTGGATTATTTTGTTATTATATTTCTTTCTTAGTTAATTGTCATATCTTTTATGTTTTTCCATTGAAACATAATGACTTTGGCTTGCGTATTTTATGTAGTTATAATTGTGTGACGGTAATAATGAATTAAAGCAAATATTCATTTTTGGTTTGTACGTCTGAAGTTAGAATAATCAATGTAAACTTCTGCTACTAGTTGAATCTTGAAACAAATGTTCAGCTGATGTCTATTGGACCGTACATTTAGAATACTCATAGGATTAGCTGCCACCATAAATTTGAAATACTCATAGGATTAGCTGCCACCATAAATTTGAAATACTCATAGGATTAGCTGCCACCATAAATTTGAAATACTCATAGGATTAGCTGCCACCATAAATTTGAAATACTCATAGGATTAGCTGCCACCATAAATTTGAAATACTCATAGGATTAGCTGCCACCATAAATTTGAAATACTCATAGGATTAGCTGCCACCATAAATTTGAAATACTCATAGGATTAGCTGCCACCATAAATTACAATGATTTCAAAACAGTGGATTTATGGATAATCTCTATGCAATATAAAGTAATATTTAAAATGTAACATTATTTTACGAATATGTAAAGTTCCAGTAAGAATGAGAAGTTTATATCTTAGATCATACAGACCACTAAAAGTGCCCATCTTTCATCATGTTTATACCTTATATACCATAGACCACTAAAAGTGCCCATCTTTCATCCCAACCATAGCCGAGATTGACGTGTAAATGATATATCATATTGTTTCATGAACTGACCAAGATAATGTTCTGGTGTAAATGAAATATCAAATTGTTTCATGTAACTGGCCAAGATTATGTTGCTATTCTGGTGTCAATGAAATATCAAATTGTAGGGATGTGACGGAGCTGATGAAAATCCGAATCCGACGGATTCGGATTTGACAAATACAAATCCGTCGGATTTGAATGCGGATTCGGATTTGGTCAACACTTGGCTAAAAGGGGGTAAAATACGTTCATGATCAAATACGACGTCTAATCTATGGATAGATGAGTAAGGGTCCAGGAGTTTAGTTTTATATGTTAGCTTTATTTCGTGTTTTCGAAAGTCTCTAGGTTTTTTAAATTTTAGTTACGATTTCTACGGCCGTGTTTGATCTGAAAACGGTAATTTTTCAAATTCGAATCCGACGGAATTTTTTTTTAAATCCGTCGGATTCGAATTTGCTCAAAAACCGTCGAAGTTAATGTCGTCGGATTCGAATTCGAACATCGTCACATCCCTATCAAATTGTTTCATGTAACTGGCCAAGATTATGTTGATATTCCTTTGTAATTAACATCTCACGTTGCCCCATGTAACTGACCAAGCTAATGTTGATGGTTTCATATAATTGACATCTCAAATGTTCATATGTTACCGACCTAGCTAAAGTTTCCTTGTAACTGACATCACAATTTTCCCCGAGTCATTGCTTTCTCAAATGTTTCTGTGTTAGAGATAGCGTATAGATAGTGTACACATAGTGTATTGATGGTGTATAGATAGTGTATAGATAGTGTACACATAGTGTATAGATGGTGTATAGATAGTGTATGGATAGTGTACACATAGTGTAGAGATAGCGTATTGATAGTGTACACATAGTGTATTGATGGTGTATAGATAGTGTATAGATAGTGTACACATAATGTATTGATGGTGTATAGATAGTGTATGGATAATGTATAGATAGTGTATGGATAGTGTATAGATAGTGTATGGATAGTGTATGAGTGTATAGATAGTGTATCCATTTCTAAAATAACGATATCCTTTATTCTTTTTTTGAATTTATCTCAATAAAATTCTAATTCTAAACTGAGGAACATAAAAGCCATAGCATTGCTGTCTTGTCCAAAACGTTGAAATGTATTAGCATTTATTGCTGTGTTATTAATTTGTTTCAAATATGTAAACAGTAGTGGAGCTAGAATATACGTCTAGTTTTCTATAGATAGGAATGTGTGCGTTATCTCCCATTTATTTCAGCATAATTTCCCCTGAGACAACAGCAACTTCACCATCTTGTCTTATCTGTGGTCTCGGTTTTCTACTTGTATTTTTTTAAGCACATTGCAAAAGTTAATTGAAATGTTTTAGTAAAACTAATCGAAAATATACAATGAATTTGTTATAAATGATGAATTTGAAAGATGTATAACAACTATGTATCACCAACAACTATCAAATATGTGGTGAAATGTTACTGTCAATACCAAAATGTGGATGGAAGCCTGTTAAACTCTTCCATAAATCTCCATACACACGAGTGATGAAATGTTACTGCTAATGCCAAATGTTACTGTCAATATCTAATGTGTATGGAGGTTTATGGAAGAGATGTGTGGTGAAATGTTACTGTTAATACCAAATGTGGATGGAGGCTTAAGGAAGAGATGTGTGGTGAAATGTTACTGTTAATACCAAATGTGGATGGAGGCTTAAGGAAGAGATGTGTGGTGAAATGTTACTGGCAATACCAAATGTGGATGGAAGCCTGTGGAGATATATGGTGAAATGTTACTGTTGATGCCAAATGTTACTGTCAATACTAAATGTGGATGGAGGTTTATAGAAGAGATGTGTTACGTTTATCTTAACATTCATCAGCTCCTTGAGTCCAATAAACTTCAAACGTCATTCTCGCATTAATCCATGCAGTGAACATATAAATGAATATCCCATTCCTTATTTCATTAAATCCATAGAATGTTGCCATCATTGGTGCCTCGGACAATTGTTAAATTTTACTCGACTTTGGTTGATGTTTTGTTTCCATGGTTTAGCTACTATGGCGGTAGATATATATAAGGGAAGACTTTTAGGAGATGTCAATCAAACAACTTCTGACTAAGCTGGGTGATCATTCAACAGCTGACTGCAGACTCACTGAGACACATATATGAACGCACTAGCAAACATTTATTTAATAGGGATGTACATGATTGTAATCTTTTATATCCTGCAGGAACCGGAATCGGACTTAATATTTGAATCCTGCCGGAATCGGAACAGGATCCGGATTTTACCAAATTAAATGCAAACTCTTCCTCAGTCATACATTAATTAAATTTACTAGACTAAATACAATTCAAATCTTCCTTTTTAATATATTTTTACTTACATATAAAACTAAAAGTGTTCGGCGTTATAGTATTTTTAAAAAAAGCAGGAAAGAAAGAAAAGAAGTTATTGTTTTAATTTAATTGTATATAGCTCTAAATATTTAATGATTATGTTGCGTCAAACATTTTTTTCTTACACCAAAATTTTAAACAACAAATAAATCCAGCTTAAATCCAACAAATTTTAATCGGAACCGGAATCGGAACCGGATTTATTAAAACTGCCGGAATCCGGCTCTTGAGGACCCCTATGAGGGTATCCTTTGGCTTGTATCTAGAAGTATGAGGGCCGACTCAGTGATAACTCGTATTTCTATTTGTGTTTCTGCCACACACAGTCTCACCAGTAATTAGACGTACAACACGGGACGATACTCAATTCGACAAGTCGTGTGTATTTATTCACATAAAGACACCAGTCCGTAATGGAAGCTGGTGACTAGTAAAAAGTGCAGCAAAGGTAATCCAAAACAACAGTAAAAATAATAATCCAATATAAAATGAATAATCAAAGGGACGTTATCTCTCTCTCTCTCTCTCTCTCTCTCTCTCTCTCTCATCTCAATCAGAGCCACATAAATCGACTCTCTTCTCAAAAACCACTTAGTCGAATCTCGACCGGTCACAACTAGGGCCCTCAGTCGAATGTCTAGAAAACTATCTTTCGTCACTCACATCACTTTTTACACGTGACCCCTATCCAATCAATTATCTACGCTCCTTTCCCTGTCAATCAGAGACGGGGTGGGGGGTGGGGATGGTGGAACCTAAATGGGGGTGTACGTTATTCCGACAAAGGACGAACGTAGCTAAACATCTATCCTTTGTCGGCACCCGACCAGCAGCCGAGTGGTCAGAGATAATCCCCAGTGGAATGTAGCATCTTTCTGTGACATTCTTCCGCGTTTGCTCAGTTCGACGGCGTAGGGGCTCTTCATCTCTCTTCGCTGGCTACTGCCGGTATGACGCAATTACGGGGGTGGGGTGAAAAGGGTGGTGGGCGGGAGAACTGGAACGTATACTACTATACATTGTATAATATACGTATAATTTTATTAGGGGGTGGCCGGGTGAGTCAAGGGTCTGAACAAAGTGGGAATGGTTTCGACAAATTAATCACCACCCGTGACACCGGCTTAACAGGACAGGAATCTGATTCCAGTACAGCCCTACTACAAATGTACACATTCAAACTAAAGTCATCAGCAATAAGAGAGGTGCAAATGCATTTGTTCTCATAATTTAAAGATTTGTGTTGGCCCTTGGGAAACAAAGACCCGTTGAGGGAGATAACTGTTGTATCAGGTTAGAAATGATTAAGTAGTGAAAGGGGCCCTTTAGTGAAGAGGGCCCTAGACTATCACCGTGTTAGCCCATCCATAAGAACAGCTCTGTGTGTACAATTTATAGATTAGAAATACAATATTGGCCTACGCCACCACAGAACATAAATATAGTATTTTTTATTGTGTGCGCATCACGTGTCCAGAATAATTTTGGAAGATAGCATCACCAGGTCAACGGAGGGAGTGGGAAAGTTTAGTCTGCCAATGCCTGAGGGCCACAGTCGCTTCTATTAAGAGAGATAGAAATGATCTGCAAAGTATAGATCCATGAAATTACGTCTGACCACGTCGAAGGCGTAGATGGAATATCAGAACATGATTACCCAGCACACAGGAGCATGTTGACCTTGCAGCCAGCAGAAGGGGCAAAGGTCCACAGAACTAAGCTGCACGAAGAAAACAATGTTTACACTTGTAACAACATTAGACCTCAAGTAGTTAAAAAGGGAATTATTAAAGTTATACAACCGATCCCGTTTAAAACTGATACGCAATCAAACCACGTCATGATCTCACAGATGTATGGATATTAAGTTTTCAATCACGCTTTTTAATTTAGTGTTGATTATTTATACATATTTCTGTGACCCAAGTACTTTTTTAATTATTATCATTTTTTTAGTTCATTTATTACGATTGTTTAAAGATTAAGCCTCGATGCTTTACATAAATAAATATTTTATGAAAAGACATCAACGCAGATGTTGCAGAGTTTGTATTTTAAAACAGCCACCATAAAAAAGTTTATTGTGCACTGTGCAGATGTTACAACTTCATTCACATTGTCAGTTTCCATTTTATACCGGATGAATTTTAGTTTTGCATGAAATTCGATCAAATCAAACAAATAAAGATTAGTCTTCGTTTATCATTGATGGCCACACTTCATTTATCAAGGATGGCCACACTTCATTTATCAAGAATGGCCACACTTTAGTTATCAAGGATGGCTACACTTCATTTATCAAGAATGGCCACACTTCATTTATCAAGAATGGCCACACTTTAGTTATCAAGAATGGCCACACTTCATTTATCAAGGATAGCTACACTTCGTTTATCAAGAATGGCCACACTTTAGTTATCAAGAATGGCCACACTTCTTTTATCAAGAATGGCCACACTTCATTTATCAAGGATGGCTACACTTCATTTATCAAGAATAGCCACACTTCATTTATCAAGAATGGCCACACTTTAGTTATCAAGAATGGCCACACTTCATTTATCAAGAATGGCCACACTTCATTTATCAAGGATGGCTACACTTCATTTATCAAGGATGGCCACACTTCATTTATCAAGAATGGCCACACTTCATTTATCAAGAATGGCCACACTTTAGTTATCAAGAATGGTCACACTTCATTTATCAAGGATGGCTACACTTCATTTATCAAGAATGGCCACACTTCATTTATCAAGGATGGCTACACTTCATTTATCAAGAATGGCCACACTTTAGTTATCAAGAATGGCCACACTTCATTTATCAAGGATGGCCACACTTCATTTATCAAGGATGGCCACACTTCATTTATCAAGAATGGCCACACTTTAGTTATCAAGAATGGCCACACTTCATTTATCAAGGATGGCTACACTTCATTTGTCAAGGATGGCCACACTTCATTTATCAAGGATGGCCACACTTCATTTATCAAGGATGGCCACACTTCATTTATCAAGAATGGCCACTCTTCATTTATCAAGAATGGCCACAATTCATTTATCAAGAATGGCTACACTTCATTTATCAATAATGGCCACACTACTTTTTACCTACTTTCAAGATATGCTATGTACAAGATTGAAAAGGTGAAACCAATGAGCAGACGTGAGTGAATATAAAAGCTGAATCCCTTGTGTAAGGGAAGATTAAAATATACAAACAAAAAAACACTGTCTTGAAAACAAACTTTTCAGGATTTAGTTTTACAAGTCATGATACTCCATTGATTAAGTCTTAGCTTAAGATAATTGTATTTAATACCTTTATTGATTTTATATTAACGAATAGGGTTCACTTACATCATTATTCTGTTAACTTTAGTTCATTACCGGCAACATCAAGAAATGCCAGCTGCAAAAATGCGGGCTGAAAAAATTGAATATTTTATGTATGTCGTGATTATTTATGACAGAAGTTAAATTCAATAGACCTTTAATATACCCAAAGCGCATACAAAAATGCACATTTAACGGAATGGCTTTTATAAATGTAGTCTATGTGGTGGATGTGTTAACATTTGTGCTGCGCGTCAAAGTTTTTTTTTTTTTACAAGATTCATTTATTTTGTGTAGAAGACTTTCACGCTCCGAGAGTTAGGTCAATAGATATATGTGTGGGTAGTGCCATAGATATATGTGTGGGTAGTGCCATAGATATATGTGTGGGTAGTGCCATAGATATATGTGTGGGTAGTGCCATAGATATATGTGTGGGTAGTGCCATAAATATATGTGTGGGTAGTGCCATAGATATATGTGAGTAGTGCCATAGATATATGTGTGGGTAGCGTCATAGATATATGTGTGGGTAGTGCCATAAATATATGTGTGGGTAGTGCCATAGATATATGTGTGGGTAGCGTCATAGATATATGTGTGGGTAGTGCCATAAATATATGTGTGGGTAGTGCCATAGATATATGTGAGTAGTGCCATAGATATATGTGTGGGTAGTGCCATAGATATATGTGGGCAGGTCCATAGATATATGTGGGTAGTGCCATAGATATATGTGAGTAGTGCCATAGATATATGTGGGTAGTGCCTTAGATATATGTGGGTAGTGCCATAGATATATGTGGGTAGTGTCATAGATATATGTGGACAGGTCAATAGATATATGTGGGTAGTGCCATAGATATATGTGGGTAGTGCCATAGATATATGTGGGTAGTGCCATAGATATATGTGGGTAGTGCCATAGATATATGTGGGTAGTGTCATAGATATATGTGGGTAAGTCCACACTTGACAGGTTCACAAAGTTCAAACATATGGTTCAGCACGGGAGACCACCATTGGACTGGCAGACAATAAATCAGATCCTATTAGTGGCTTGCATTTTACTGTATTGATTCGCGTAACTGACGGTAATGCAGAGCGTGAGAAGTTATTTACAATATTAATCATACTATCTTGATATATCGCCAAATGGAGCAGTGTCAGTTCTGTTAATTTGGTGATACGGAATCATTTCATTTCGTGTATCGCAATGATATTTCAGCTGAGTTATGGACTTTCACGAGCAAATCTTTCTTTACCAATGGAACTGAAAATTTCTTTTTAGTGTTTCCAAGATGTAGTTGAAAATATCTTCTCCTCGATTGTTTCCTTTTCATGGTCATAGATGCTGATAGTCTTCAGTTATTTTTTAACACCGAGAAATGTCTTCAAATATCTTTATCATTCTTTACCAATATATGTCTGTACTTTTACCAATATATCTCTGTACTTTTACCAATATATATGTCTGTACTTTTACCAATATATGTCTGTACTTTTACCAATATATGTCTGTACTTTTACCTATATATGTCTTTACTTTTACCAATATATGTCTGTACTTTTACCAATATATATGTCTGTACTTTTACCTATAAATGTCTGTACTTTTACCAATATATGTCTGTACTTTTACCAATATATATGTCTGTACTTTTATCAATATATGTCCGTACTTTTACCAATATATGTCTGTAATTTTACCAATATATGTCTTTACTTTTACCAATATATATGTCTGTACTTTTATCAATATATGTCTGTACTTTTACCAATATATGTCTGCACTTTTAGCAATATATGTCTGTACTTTTAGCAATATATATGTCTGTACTTTTACCTATAAATGTCTGTACTTTTACCAATATATGTCTGTACTTTTACCAATATATGTCTGTACTTTTACCAATATATGTCTGCACTTTTAGCAATATATGTCTGTACTTTTACCAATATTTGTCTGCACTTTTAGCAATATATGTCTGTACTTTTACCAATATATATGTCTGTACTTTTACCAATATATGTCTGTACTTTTACCAATATATGTCTGTACTTTTAACAATAAATGTCTGTGCTCTAATCCATGGCAAGAGCGATTGCGTTCCTTGTGGATGCTGCTTGAGTTAACATTTTGTTGACATCACTAACCCACATCGTTATGTGCTAACTAGCCGTGTCGGAGGACAGAACAATGACCTTCACCACAGTAATCATTTTTCTTTCACTGCTCTTTTATTTTATTAGCTCTGAATCTGAGTATGATTTCTTTTATTGACACCTTCCACGACATCTTCCATCACACCTTCCACGACACCTTCCATAATACCTTCCACGACACCTTCCATAATACCTTCCACGACACCTTCCACGATACCTTCCATAATACCTTCCACGACCCCTTCCAAGATACCTTCCATCACACCTTCCACGACACCTTCCATAATACCTTCCATGACACCTTCATACTTGAAATAAGACAACAGGTCTAGTGATAAAGTGCTTTGGATTAATTAGCATTGATTATTATTCATTGGGTGTTTCTGATTGAATTTCTTTTAATTCTTTATGGAGAATCGATACATGATAATTCGTTTCAGAATAGATAATATCAACTCATAAAAAAGATAAACACATTTTTTTTCAATGTTCATAAACGAAAAATTCCTCCCCCCAATCTGGATTAAATGACGGTTTTCTTCCATTTAACTCTTCTTGTACCGGTACTCATAAATAAAGTAGATTAAGTATGAGAGGAAACAATAATGACTTATTTTACAGTGTTTTACCAATTTTTATACAATCCCTGTATCGGTAGGCTACTCATAAATAAAGTAGTTTAACTTTAAGCTTAAGAAGAACTAATAATGACTTATTTTACAGTGTTTTACCAAGTTATATAGATTCCCTGTAATTTACGTAAAAAAAAAGCTTTTGTTTTTATATAATAAATTTTCTCACACAATCAAGTTCATTGGAGACTGGAAAAAATAGAATCAAAAAGCGTTCTTTTAAAATTGATTAGAAAATCAAATCAAGGAGGTTTGGGGATGGCTAATAGAAATCAACTAAACAGCATCAATCAATTTAATAATATTACTGACTAATTCAATAACTAATACTGAGAACGCCCTTTACGATTGTATTAAATGAAATCAAAAGTATTTCAAAATCTCTCTAAATGCCTGTGTTAGTACGTCATGTTTATTTTATTGGTAGTCTATCGTTAAGAAATATTAAGACCTATTGCCCCCTCCTGCACTGATGTCACTTTTAGAGCGATACACCCCCATGTAGGTGATGATTTCTTCAGTCATAAATGATGAACTAAAACACTGTTCTGTAGTCTATTATTTGCATACTTGTAGTTAACATACCAACAAGAATGATTACCTTTTAAATGATTGCCAAACAAACTCCATCACAGCAGTTATACGAAACTCCCGTCAGCCAATGAAGAGAATGTTGTTTTGCATTGCTGAATATCGCTACATATGAGCAGTGTCGTAGCTAGCTATTGTGGCGCCCTGTGCGAGTTACATGTTTTGGCGCCCTTCTCCCAATATGAAAAGTGCAAAACATTTTACAGCGCGCTTTCAACTCACATTGCCCTTCATGCGCTACTTGATTTGAAATAAGAAATGAAAGTCCTTGCCGCTTAATTGATCGTAACATTGGTGCAAGAAATTAAACTACTGTGAAATAAAATAAAATAAAAATATCAGAACAAAAATTACTTGTATTTAGAATTGAAATAATTCTTTCCGGGATTAACCGGTTATTCATAGAAACCCTAGTAACAATCTCATTGTCTATTAATCCAGGGATAGAATCAACAGTAACAATCTCATTGTCTTTTAATCCCGGGATAGAATCCCTAGTAACAATCTCATTGTCTTTTAATCCAGGGATAGAATCCACAGTAACCATCTTATTGTCTTTGTGCAGCTGATCTTTTCAGACTGATTTAATGTCACTAAAAAATTGAGAAAACATGCACAACTAATTAGAACATTTAACTTCGAGATCTGATGGATACATATATTGGTGCTTTTTGCGTACTAGACAGAGTTCATTTAAGACGAGAGCTAATATTTTTGCACAATATTTGGAAATGTGCTTTCCGATTTTTCCATTTTACTCTTTAGTTTGTCATTACGTCGGAGTACGGAAATTATCACTAGAATTGAAATTCAAAACAGGATTAAACGTATTCATAACTTTTTAATTCGCTTGCCCTGTGCAGTTTCTCTCACTGGTGAGGTCTTTTGTCATGGTTTCCACAGTTTTTAATTACTTCTCTTTATCATGAAAGTAATTTATTTGATTATCGCACAACTCATTATACTGCACCTTAAAGGGTTAATTAACAAAATCAATAGTTAGAAGTAAGCGTTTCCTAATCACACACATCAACACAGTTTCAAACTAATCTCAGTTTTTTTTAGTTGTTATTTGGCATAAATTTTCTTTAACGTTACATAATACTTGATAGATTTCTAAACAAAATGCATTTAATGCTTATGTAACTACTTCAAGTAGTCCACACTGTTTCTGATAACTTTTCTGGAACTAATGATATTTTTTTCTCCAGTACGTGTTCTTTATGAGTTCTTTGGTGAAGCTTTAAAAAATAATAAACTGGCTATGTAAACACAAATTGTTTAAATAGTAGGCTATATATATATATATATATATATATATATATATATGTATATATATATATATATATACACATTTTTTTTTACAACAGTAGGCTATATATACACAAATTTTTATTACAGCAGGCTATATACACAAATTGTTTACTACAGTGTAGGCTATATACACAAATTGTTTACTACAGTAGGCTATATACACACATTTTTTTACTACAGTAGGTCTATTCCTAGTAGGGAGCGACCGATATGCCTTTTTACCGATAGTCCGATACCGATATTTTCCCCCAGCATTTTTACCGATACTGATACCGAAACCGATATTTTCTTTTTAGTGGCTGTCCATTATTTATGTCAACAAATTTTTGGCGATTTTTACCTCCCCCCTTCCCCCTTGTCAACAACTTGTCAAACTTCCAGAGACCCCCCTATAAAATTACGTCAACATTTGATTACACCCCCCCCCCTAAAAAAGGTGGCTTCCAAAATGTTTATGTGGCAAAATTAGTATGAATATAGTTAGTTTGATTAAAATACTGAATGTTAAGCGAGTGTGTAACACAGAACTACAAACGCTGCTTAATTTTCCTATTTATTAAGTAATTATATTAAATTAAAAAAAGTAACATTGTTGACGTCAACTTTTCTTGACCTCCCCCCTCTCACCTATTTTGTTGACGTAATTAATGAACAGCCCCTTAAGCAACAACAATGCCAAACACGTGTTATTCACGTGATGTATGACGTATTTTAACCCATGTTTACATATTTTGTAACACTTCGCCCACGCGTGTCTTGTTTACCGCCCCCCCCCGATACCGATATTTTTTTTAATCAACAACGATGCCAAACACGTGTTTTACTCGTGCTAGAGCTTATGACGTATGTCAACCTATGCCCACCCCTTCCTTGTCATATTTCGTGACACTTCGCCCACACGTAAGTCTTGTTTCCTCCCCCCCCCCCCCAACTTCCCATCCCAACAAAAAATACGCACAGATGTTCACTAATTGTATCATTCAAGGTCATACATTAGAATTAAGAAATGCCAATCCTATTGTTTCAAGGTCATATCTCTGATGTATACGTGGCAATTCCTGTGTACGGGTTTTTTTTCCTTTTTTTTTTTAAATCTTGTCTGATCTGGTTATAGAATTGGGTTATTAACTGATTTTTTTTTTCTGCAACTCTGTTGTGAAAAAAAAAACAATGTATCGGCAGCCAAAAAACGGCCGGTCCGACAGTTAACCCATAGTGCCAATATCGGTTCGACTATCGGTCGCTCCCTACAACAATCGGCCGATCCGATATTAACCGATAGTGCCAATATCGGTCCGATACCTATACCGATCCGATTATCGGTCGCTCCCTAATTCCTAGGCAGCTGAACAAGTTACGTCCAGACTGTCCGCAGTGCACTGAACGTATTCTACTAAATTATTAAACTCTTTGAATCTAGCCTGCACATCAGAATAAATACCATCCATATCACTGTCATTGTCAAATATTGTGTGACCTGTCTTTGTCAAATATTGTGTGACCTGTCATTGGCAAATATTGTGTGACATGTCATTGTCAAATATTTTGTGACATGTCATTGTCAAATATTGTGTGACCTGTCTCCTATGACGTATTTTTCCATTACTTCAAGAGTAAGTTCTAACAGGATCATAAAAATATCTCTATTACTTCAAGAGAAAGTTCTAACAAAATCATAAATATATCTCCATTACTTCAAGAGAAAGTTCTATCAAGATCATAAATATATCTACATTACGGTGGTCGATTGAAATAAATTAAATTTCTAATTTTAAAAACGTAATGAATTAAAAGTGAGAGCTGATTTAAATGACTTAATTCGGGGGGGGGGGGGGTTGAATCAATGTTTATTCTTTTGAATTTAATGTTTATCACAGAAGGTATTTTTTCAAAGACTTCTAAACAAATGTATGAATGAATTCATTACGAATATTTATTGAAATATTTGAAACATTCAATTTTCTTTTTGATTTCAAAGTTTTAAATATAACTAAATATTCTATACATGTATAATTTGCAATATATTTTTAGCGTATTGGGCTGGTCTATCCGAGAATAAATTAAACCCCCTTTACCCATAACATACAAAAGTGCCTGGGGCCTCCGAATATCTTATTACGATCATACATTTCAGCGATGTGTTCATTCTCAGGCCAGTTTTGTACGTATGTTCCTACCGGAATATTTCTCCAGTGTATTTTTTATTTAGAAACTCAGCAACATCCAGGGAACATTTCTCCAGTGTATTTTTTATTTAGAAACTCAGCAACATCCAGGGAACATTTCTCCAGTGTATTTTTTATTTAGAAACTCAGCAACATCCAGGGAACATTTCTCCAGTGTATTTTTTATTTAGAAACTCAGCAACATCCAGGGAACATTTCTCCAGTGTATTTTTTATTTAGAAACTCAGCAACATCCAGGGAACATTTCTCCAGTGTATTTTTTATTTAGAAACTCAGCAACATCCAGGGAACATTTCTCCAGTGTATTTTTTATTTAGAAACTCAGCAACATCCAGGGAACATTTCTCCAGTGTATTTTTTATTTAGAAACTCAGCAATATCCAGGGAACATTTCTAACTTCCATGATATTGTAAATCATTCTTTAATATTTAGTGTTGAGACAGTTCTAACTTCCATGATATTGTAAATCATTCTTTAATATTTTGTGTTGAGACAGTTCTAGCTTCCATGATATTGTAAATCATTTTTTAGTATTTTGTGTTGAGACAGTTCTAGCTTCCATGATATTGTAAATCATTTCTTTAATATTTAGTGTTGAGACAGTTCTAACTTCCATGATATTGTAAATCATTCTTTAATAACTAGTGTTGAGACAGTTCTAACTTCCATGATATTGTAAATCATTCTTTAATATTTTGTGTTGAGACAGTTCTAGCTTCCATGATATTGTAAATCATTTTTTAATATTTAGTGTTGAGACAGTTCTAGCTTCCATGATATTGTAAATCATTTTTTAGTATTTTGTGTTGAGACAGTTCTAGCTTCCATGATATTGTAAATCATTTCTTTAATATTTAGTGTTGAGACAGTTCTAACTTCCATGATATTGTAAATCATTTTTTATTATTTAGTGTTGAGACAGTTCTAACTTCCATGATATTGTAAATCATTCTTTAATATTTAGTGTTGAGACAGTTCTAACTTCCATGATATTGTAAATCATTTTTAAATATTTAGTGTTGAGACAGTTCTAACTTCCATGATATTGTAAATCATTCTTTAATATTTAGTGTTTAGACAGTTCTAACTTCCATGATATTGTAAATCATTCTTTAATATCTAGTGTTGAGGCAGTTCTAACTTCCATGATATTGTAAATCATTCTTTAATATCTAGTGTTGAGACAGTTCTAACTTCCATGTTATTGTAAATCATTCTTTAATATTTAGTGTTGAGACAGTGCTAACTTCCATGATATTGTAAATCATTCTTTAATATTTAGTGTTGAGACAGTTCTAACTTCCATGATATTGTAAATCATTTTTTAATATTTAGTGTTGAGACAGTTCTAGCTTTCATGATATTGTATATCATTCTTTAATATTCAGTGTTGAGACAGTTCTAACTTCCATGATATTGTATATCATTCTTTTATATTTTGTGTTGAGACAGTTCTAACTTCCATGATATTGTAAATCATTTTTTAGTATTTTATGTTGAGACAGTTCTAGCTTCCATGATATTGTATATCATTCTTTTATATTTAGTGTTGAGACAGTTCTAACTTCCATGATATTGTAAATCATTTTTTATTATTTAGTGTTGAGACAGTTCTAACTTCCATGATATTGTAAATCATTTCTTTAATATTTAGTGTTGAGACAGTTCTAACTTCCATGATATTGTAAATCATTTCTTTAATATTTAGTGTTGAGACAGTTCTAACTTCCATGATATTGTAAATCATTTGTTAATATTTAGTGTTGACACAGTTCTAGCTTCCATGATATTGTAAATCATTCTTTAATATTTAGTGTTGAGACAGTTCTAACTTCCATGATATTGTAAATCATTCTTTAATATCTAGTGTTGAGACATTTCTAACTTCCATGATATTGTAAATCATTCTTTAATATTTTGTGTTGAGACAGTTCTAACTTCCATAATATTGTAAATCATTCTTTAATATTTAGTGTTGAGACAGTTCTAGCTTCCATGATATTGTAAATCATTCTTTAATATTTAGTGTTGAGACAGTTCTAGCTTCCATGATATTGTATATCATTCTTTTATATTTAGTGTTGAGACAGTTCTAACTTCCATGATATTGTAAATCATTTTTTAATATTTCGTGTTGAGACAGTTCTAACTTCCATGATATTGTAAATCATTCTTTAATATTTAGTGTTTAGACAGTTCTAACTTCCATGATATTGTAAATCATTCTTTAATATCTAGTGTTGAGGCAGTTCTAACTTCCATGATATTGTAAATCATTCTTTAATATCTAGTGTTTAGACAGTTCTAACTTCCATGATATTGTAAATCATTCTTTAATATTTAGTGTTGAGACAGTTCTAACTTCCATGATATTGTAAATCATTCTTTAATATTTAGTGTTTAGACAGTTCTAACTTCCATGATATTGTAAATCATTCTTTAATATCTAGTGTTGAGGCAGTTCTAACTTCCATGATATTGTAAATCATTCTTTAATATCTAGTGTTTAGACAGTTCTAACTTCCATGATATTGTAAATCATTTTTTAGTATTTTGTGTTGAGACAGTTCTAGCTTCCATGATATTGTATATCATTCTTTTATATTTAGTGTTGAGACAGTTCTAACTTCCATGATATTGTAAATCATTTTTTAATATTTCGTGTTGAGACAGTTCTAACTTCCATGATATTGTAAATCATTCTTTAATATTTAGTGTTTAGACAGTTCTAACTTCCATGATATTGTAAATCATTCTTTAATATCTAGTGTTGAGGCAGTTCTAACTTCCATGATATTGTAAATCATTCTTTAATATCTAGTGTTTAGACAGTTCTAACTACCATGATATTGTAAATCATTCTTTAATATTTAGTGTTGAGACAGTTCTAACTTCCATGATATTGTAAATCATTCTTTAATATTTAGTGTTTAGACAGTTCTAACTTCCATGATATTGTAAATCATTCTTTAATATCTAGTGTTGAGGCAGTTCTAACTTCCATGATATTGTAAATCATTCTTTAATATCTAGTGTTTAGACAGTTCTAACTTCCATGATATTGTAAATCATTCTTTAATATTTTGTGTTGAGAGAGCTCTAGCTTCCATGATATTGTAAATCATTTCTTTAATATTTAGTGTTGAGACAGTTCTAACTTCCATGATATTGTAAATCATTTTTTAATATTTAGTGTTGAGACAGTTCTAACTTCCATGATATTGTAAATCATTCTTTAATATTTAGTGTTGAGACAGTTCTAACTTCCATGATATTGTAAATCATTCTTTAATATTTAGTGTTGAGACAGTTCTAGCTTCCATGATATTGTAAATCATTTTTTAATATTTAGTGTTGAGACAGTTCTAGCTTTCATGATATTGTAAATCATTCTTTAATAGTCAGTGTTGAGACAGTTCTAACTTCCATGATATTGTATATCATTCTTTAATATTTTGTGTTGAGACAGTTCTAGCTTCCATGATATTGTAAATCATTTTTTAGTATTTTGTGTTTAGACAGTTCTAGCTTCCATGATATTGTAAATCATTTCTTTAATATTTAGTGTTGAGACAGTTCTAACTTCCATGATATTGTAAATCATTTTTAAATATTTAGTGTTGAGACAGTTCTAACTTCCATGATATTGTAAATCATTCTTTAATATTTAGTGTTTAGACAGTTCTAACTTCCATGATATTGTAAATCATTCTTTAATATCTAGTGTTGAGGCAGTTCTAACTTCCATGATATTGTAAATCATTCTTTAATATCTAGTGTTGAGACAGTTCTAACTTCCATGTTATTGTAAATCATTCTTTAATATTTAGTGTTGACACAGTTCTAACTTCCATGATATTGTAAATCATTCTTTAATATTTTGTGTTGAGATAGTTCTAACTTCCATGATATTGTAAATCATTCTTTAATATTTAGTGTTGAGACAGTTCTAACTTCCATGATATTGTAAATCATTCTTTAATATTTTGTGTTGAGATAGTTCTAACTTCCATGATATTGTAAATCATTCTTTAATATTTAGTGTTGAGACAGTTCTAACTTCCATGATATTGTATATCATTCTTTTATATTTTGTGTTGAGACAGTTCTAACTTCCATGATATTGTAAATCATTTTTTAGTATTTTGTGTTGAGACAGTTCTAGCTTCCATGATATTGTAAATCATTCTTTTATATTTAGTGTTGAGACAGTTCTAACTTCCATGATATTGTAAATCATTTTTTAATATTTCGTGTTGAGACAGTTCTAACTTCCATGATATTGTAAATCATTCTTTAATATTTAGTGTTGAGACAGTTCTAACTTCCATGATATTGTAAATCATTCTTTAATATCTAGTGTTGAGACAGTTCTAACTTCCATGATATTGTAAATCATTCTTTAATATTTAGTGTTTAGACAGTTCTAACTTCCATGATATTGTAAATCATTCTTTAATATCTAGTGTTGAGGCAGTTCTAACTTCCATGATATTGTAAATCATTCTTTAATATCTAGTGTTGAGACAGTTCTAACTTCCATGTTATTGTAAATCATTCTTTAATATTTAGTGTTGACACAGTTCTAACTTCCATGATATTGTAAATCATTCTTTAATATTTTGTGTTGAGATAGATCTAACTTCCATGATATTGTAAATCATTCTTTAATATTTAGTGTTGAGACAGTTCTAACTTCCATGATATTGTAAATCATTCTTTAATATTTAGTGTTGAGACAGTGCTAACTTCCATGATATTGTAAATCATTCTTTAATATTTAGTGTTGAGACAGTTCTAACTTCCATGATATTGTAAATCATTTTTTAGTATTTTGTGTTGAGACAGTTCTAGCTTCCATGATATTTTATATCATTCTTTTATATTTAGTGTTGAGACAGTTCTAACTTCCATGATATTGTAAATCATTCTTTAATATTTAGTGTTGATACAGTTCTAACTTCCATGATATTGTAAATCATTTCTTTAATATTTAGTGTTGAAACGGTTTTAGCGACCATGACGTTAAAAATTTCGTTTATGTAGTGTTTATTTTTAATCTTGTTCCTAAATTCTTGACATGCTCAATGAAATCGGAAATACTTATATTGGGCACAGAAGTAGAATCTTCATTGACAATATACGACAATAATAATTTCGAGCTCATGTTTATGAATTTTATTGCTTTTAGTAATTGTTTGAGATTTTTTTATTGTTTAATATCTATTGATATATGTGTTTATTGAGATGTCGTGTGTATCATTTAAGAAGTTTTGTATGTCTTTGAATAAGTACTCTGTTTATGTGGAGATGCTATGTGTTTATATTGATATGTTTTGAGTAAATATTAATTGCTCATAAGCCACAATATCCACAATGTCCCCTCTTACGTTAATTTTTCCGGCTTACTGATCACATAAGTCTAAAAAAAAACAGGCTGCAACTGATAGAAAAAAATGTAATTCGTACTTTAATGATGTATTGATTATTTTTTCTTCAGAAAGAACGATAAACATGAACCTTTCAAACGTTTTTGTTTAAAATTTGTGGTGACTTCCTCTTTGTTTGAAGTAAGTAGTGGTTTTTTCCTCTTTGTTTGAAAGAATTAGTGGTTACTTCCTCTTTGTTTGAAACAGTTAGTGGTTACTTCCTCTTTGTTTGAAACACTTAGTGGTTACTTCCTCTTTGTTTGAAACAATTAGTGGTTACTTCCTCTTTATTTGAAGCAATTAGTGGTTACCTTCGCTTTGTTTGAAACAATTAGTGGTTACTTCCTCTTTGTTTGAAACAATTAGTGGTTACCTCCTATTTGTTTAAAACAATTAGTGGTTACCTCCTATTTGTTTAAAACAATTAGTCCTCTGTTGGTCGTTAGTTTTGAAAAACTTCTTGTCTCTCCTATAGTTAAAAGATAAACATCGTTCATTAACCCAAACAACGGAATGAAAGACTACATCATGTAATAGTGAGATGTTGGTCTACATCATGTAATACTGTAATAATGGTCAACATCATGTAATAATGTAATGTTGGTCTATATCATGTATGCTGTAATGTTGGTCTATATCATGTAATACTGTAATGTAAGTAATGGGCCTGTTGTATACAAGTAATGAACTTTTTGTATACAAGTAATGAGCTTGTTGTATACAAGTAATGAGCTTGTTGTATACAAGTAATGAGCTTGTTGTATACAAGTAATGAGCTTGTTGTATACAAGTAATGAGCTTGTTGTATAAAGTAATGAGCTTGTTGTATACAAGTAATGAGCTTGTTGTATACAAGTAATGAGCTTGTTGTATACAAGTAATGAGCTTGTTGTATACAAGTAATGAGCTTGTTGTATATAGTTAATTGCTGTGTAAAAGTAATGAGCCTGATGTGTACGTTTATTTGTGACTTCGTGGAGTCTATTTTAATATTTATCATTTTAAAGAGAGTTTAGTTGTTTATGATTTTTCATTGCCACTATGTTCAAAATCTTCACGTCTATCCTTATTTACCAGAGTTTTTTTTATTAGGTGCATACTACTTCATGTTCGTGTGGGCGCCAACTCATTAGATATAATATACTCATTAGATATAACATACTCATTAGATATAACATACTCATTAGATATAACATACTCATTAGATATAACATACTCATTAGATATGACGCTTTAGGTTTTGCTTTGCTACTTTTTCTTTTTTACTTAGAGCTGAGTTTGTTTAAAAAAAATCATTTTGTTCAAACAACATCAATTAATTTGAAATGTTTGACTCAATTTACCACGAGATAAACTCTGTTACACTTTTTATTCTTCTTTCTGTTCACCAACACAGGAGAACTTGTTTGCAACGAATCGCTATTGCTAAATTGATTTGAAGTAATTATTTCAAGATCGGTTACTGCCACTGTCAAGGGAAGCAAACAATTATTTAGTCACAAACTGTGATTGAGATTCAATTAAAAAACCTTCCAGACAAAACCAAGTGAATTATTAATTCACCCAGCAATATCTCCGGCTTCAAACTTCAGTTTTCTTGACTTAAAGTGTCCTCTGTACTTAATGCTGATGTCGATACAAAAATATGATCCCAGGATGTAAAGCGTGTGTTACCCATTGTGTACTAATACGTACAATAAAAATGATCCCAGGATGTAAAGCGTGTGTTACCCATTGTGTACTAATACGTACAATCAATATGATCCCAGGATGTAAAGCGTGTGTTACCCATTGTGTACTAATACGTACAATCAATATGATCCCAGTATGTAAAGCGTGTGTTACCCATTGTGTACTAATACGTACAATCAATTCCAGGATGTAAAGCGTGTGTTACCCATTGTGTACTAATACGTACAATCAATCCCAGGATGTAAAGCGTGTGTTACCCATTGTGTACTAATACGTACAATCAATCCCAGGATGTAAAGCGTGTGTTACCCATTGTGTACTAATAAGTACAATCAATCCCAGGATGTAAAGCGTGTGTTACCCATTGTGTACTAATGCGTACAATCAATATGATCCCAAGATGTAAAGCGTGTGTTACCCATTGTGTACTAATACGTACAATCAATCCCAGGATGTAAAGCGTGTGTTACCCATTGTGTACTAATACGTACAATCAATCCCAGGATATAAAGCGTGTGTTACCCATTGTGTACTAATACGTACAATCAATCCCAGGATGTAAAGCGTGTGTTACCCATTGTGTACTAATACGTACAATCAATCCCAGGATGTAAAGCGTGTGTTACCCATTGTGTACTAATACGTACAATCAATCCCAGGATGTAAAGCGTGTGTTACCCATTGTGTACTAATACGTACAATCAATATGATCCCAGGATGTAAAGCGTGTGTTACCCATTGTGTACTAATACGTACAATCAATCCCAGGATGTAAAGCGTGTGTTACCCATTGTGTACTAATACGTACAATCAATCCCAGGATGTAAAGCGTGTGTTACCCATTGTGTACTAATACGTACAATCAATCCCAGGATGTAAAGCGTGTGTTACCCATTGTGTACTAATAAGTACAATCAATCCCAGGATGTAAAGCGTGTGTTACCCATTGTGTACTAATGCGTACAATCAATATGATCCCAAGATGTAAAGCGTGTGTTACCCATTGTGTACAAATACGTACAATCAATCCCAGGATGTAAAGCGTGTGTTACCCATTGTGTACTAATACGTACAATCAATCCCAGGATGTAAAGCGTGTGTTACCCATTGTGTACTAATACGTACAATCAATCCCAGGATGTAAAGCGTGTGTTACCCATTGTGTACTAATACGTACAATCAATCCCAGGATGTAAAGCGTGTGTTACCCATTGTGTACTAATACGTACAATCAATCCCAGGATGTAAAGCGTGTGTTACCCATTGTGTACTAATACGTACAATCAATATGATCCCAGGATGTAAAGCGTGTGTTACCCATTGTGTACTAATACGTACAATCAATCCCAGGATGTAAAGCGTGTGTTACCCATTGTGTACTAATACGTACAATCAATCCCAGGATGTAATGCGTGTGTTACCTATTGTGTACTAATACGTACAATCAATATGATCCCAGGATGTAAAGCGTGTGTTACCCATTGTGTACTAATACGTACAATCCATATGATCCCAGGATGTAAAGCGTGTGTTACCCATTGTGTACTAATACGTACAATCAATATGATCCCAGGATGTAAAGCGTGTGTTACCCATTGTGTACTAATAACGTACAATCAATCCCAGGATGTAAAGCGTGTGTTACCCATTGTGTACTAATACGTACAATCAATATAATCCCAGGATGTAAAGCGTGTGTTACCCATTGTGTACTAATACGTACAATCAATATGATCCCAGGATGTAAAGCGTGTGTTACCCATTGTGTACTAATACGTACAATCAATCCCAGGATGTAAAGCGTGTGTTACCCATTGTGTACTAATGCGTACAATCAAAATGATCCCAGGATGTAAAGCGTGTGTTACCCATTGTGTACTAATACGTACAATCAATCCCGGGATGTAAAGCGTGTGTTACCCAATGTGTACTAATACGTACAATCAATCCCAGGATGTAAAGCGTGTGTTACCCATTGTGTACTAATACGTACAATCAATCCCAGGATGTAAAGCGTATGTTACCCATTGTGTACTAATACGTACAATCAATCCCAGGATGTAAAGCGTGTGTTACCCATTGTGTACTAATACGTACAATCAATATGATCCCAGGATGTAAAGCGTGTGTTACCCATTGTGTACTAATACGTACAATCAATCCCAGGATGTAAAGCGTGTGTTACCCATTGTGTACTAATACGTACAATCAATCCCAGGATGTAAAGCGTGTGTTACCCATTGTTTACTAATACGTACAATCAATCCCAGGATGTAAAGCGTGTGTTACCCATTGTGTACTAATACGTACAATCAATATGATCCCAGGATGTAAAGCGTGTGTTACCCATTGTGTACTAATACGTACAATCAATCCCAGGATGTAAAGCGTGTGTTACCCATTGTGTACTAATACGTACAATCAATTCCAGGATGTAAAGCGTGTGTTACCCATTGTGTACTAATACGTACAATCAATCCCAGGATGTGAAGCGTTTGTTACCCATTGTGTACTAATACGTACAATCAATCCCAGGATGTAAAGCGTGTGTTACCCATTGTGTGCTAATGCGTACAATCAAAATGATCCCAGGATGTAAAGCGTGTGTTACCCATTGTGTACTAATACGTGCAATCAATCCCGGGATGTAAAGCGTGTGTTACCCATTGTGTACTAATACGTACAATCAATATGATCCCAGGATGTAAAGCGTGTGTTACCCATTGTGTACTAATACGTACAATCAATCCCAGGATGTAAAGCGTGTGTTACCCATTGTGTACTAATACGTACAATCAATATGATCCCAGGATGTAATGCGTGTGTTACCTATTGTGTACTAATACGTACAATCAATATGATCCCAGGATGTAAAGCGTGTGTTACCCATTGTGTACTAATACGTACAATCCATATGATCCCAGGATGTAAAGCGTGTGTTACCCATTGTGTACTAATACGTACAATCAATATGATCCCAGGATGTAAAGCGTGTGTTACCCATTGTGTACTAATAACGTACAATCAATCCCAGGATGTAAAGCGTGTGTTACCCATTGTGTACTAATACGTAAATCAATCCCAGGATGTAAAGCGTGTGTTACCCATTGTGTACTAATACGTACAATCAATCCCAGGATGTAAAGCGTGTGTTACCCATTGTGTACTAATACGTACAATCAATCGCAGTATGTAAAGCGTGTGTTACCCATTGTGTACTAATGCGTACAATCAATATGATCCCAGGATGTAAAGCGTGTGTTACCCATTGTGTACTAATACGTACAATCAATCCCAGGATGTAAAGCATGTGTTACCCATTGTGTACTAATACGTACAATCAATTCCAGGATGTAAAGCGTGTGTTACCCATTGTGTACTAATACGTACAATCAATCCCAGGATGTAAAGCGTGTGTTACCCATTGTGTACTAATACGTACAATGAATCCCAGGATGTAAAGCGTGTGTTACCCATTGTGTACTAATGCGTACAATCAATCCCGGGATGTAAAGCGTGTGTTACCCATTGTGTACTAATACGTACAATCAATCCCAGGATGTAAAGCGTGTGTTACCCATTGTGTACTAATACGTACAATCTATCCCAGGATGTAAAGCGTGTGTTACCCATTGTGTACTAATACGTACAATCAATCCCAGGATGTAAAGCGTGTGTTACCCATTGTGTACTAATACGTACAATCAATATGATCCCAGGATGTAAAGCGTGTGTTACCCATTGTGTACTAATACGTACAATCAATATGATCCCAGGATGTAAAGCGTGTGTTACCCATTGTGTACTAATACGTACAATCAATCCCAGGATGTAAAGCGTGTGTTACCCATTGTGTACTAATACGTACAATCAATCCCAGGATGTAAAGCGTGTGTTACCCATTGTGTACTAATACGTACAATCAATATGATCCCAGGATGTAAAGCGTGTGTTACCCATTGTGTACTAAAACGTACAATCAATTCCTTGATGTAAAGCGTGTGTTACCCATTGTGTACTAATACGTACAATCAATCCCAGGATGTAAAGCGTGTGTTACCCATTGTGTACTAATACGTACAATCAATCCCAGGATGTAAAGCGTGTGTTACCCATTGTGTGCTAATGCGTACAATCAAAATGATCCCAGGATGTAAAGCGTGTGTTACCCATTGTGTACTAATACGTACAATCAATCCCGGGATGTAAAGCGTGTGTTACCCATTGTGTACTAATACGTACAATCAATCCCAGGATGTAAAGCGTGTGTTACCCATTGTGTACTAATACGTACAATCAATCCCAGGATGTAAAGCGTGTGTTACCCATTGTGTACTAATACGTACAATCAATCCCAGGATGTAAAGCGTGTGTTACCCATTGTGTACTAATACGTACAATCAATCCCAGGATGTAAATCGTGTGTTACCCATTGTGTACTAATACGTACAATCCATATGATCCCAGGATGTAAAGCGTGTGTTACCCATTGTGTACTAATACGTACAATCAATATGATCCCAGGATGTAAAGCGTGTGTTACCCATTGTGTACTAATACGTACAATCAATCCCAGGATGTAAAGCGTGTGTTACCCATTGTGTACTAATACGTACAATCAATCCCAGGATGTAATGCGTGTGTTACCCATTGTGTACTAATACGTACAATCAATCCCAGGATGTAAAGCGTGTGTTACCCATTGTGTACTAATACGTACAATCAATATTATCCCAGGATGTAAAGCGTGTGTTACCCATTGTGTACTAATACGTACAATCAATATGATCCCAGGATGTAAAGCGTGTGTTACCCATTGTGTACTAATGCGTACAATCAATATGATCCCAGGATGTAAAGCGTGTGTTACCCATTGTGTACTAATACGTACAATCAATCCCAGGATGTAAAGCGTGTGTTACCAATATTGTACTAATACGTACAATCAATCCCAGGATGTAAAGCGTGTGTTACCCATTGTGTACTAATACGTACAATCAATCCCAGGATGTAAATCGTGTGTTACCCATTGTGTACTAATACGTACAATCAATATGATCCCAGGATGTAAAGCGTGTGTTACCCATTGTGTACTAATACGTACAATCAATATGATCCCAGGATGTAAAGCGTGTGTTACCCATTGTGTACTAATACGTACAATCAATATGATCCCAGGATGTAAAGCGTGTGTTACCCATTGTGTACTAATACGTACAATCAATCCCAGGATGTAAAGCGTGTGTTACCCATTGTGTACTAATACGTACAATCAATCCCAGGATGTAAAGCGTGTGTTACCCATTGTGTACTAATACGTACAATCAATCCCAGGATGTAAATCGTGTGTTACCCATTGTGTACTAATACGTACAATCAATCCCAGGATGTAAAGCGTGTGTTACCCATTGTGTACTAATACGTACAATCAATATGATCCCAGGATGTAAAGCGTGTGTTACCCATTGTGTACTAATACGTACAATCAATCCCAGGATGTAAAGCGTGTGTTACCCATTGTGTACTAATACGTACAATCAATCCCAGGATGTAATGCGTGTGTTACCCATTGTGTACTAATACGTACAATCAATCCCAGGATGTAAAGCGTGTGTTACCCATTGTGTACTAATACGTACAATCAATATGATCCCAGGATGTAAAGCGTGTGTTACCCATTGTGTACTAATACGTACAATCAATATGATCCCAGGATGTAAAGCGTGTGTTACCCATTGTGTACTAATGCGTACAATCAATATGATCCCAGGATGTAAAGCGTGTGTTACCCATTGTGTACTAATACGTACAATCAATCCCAGGATGTAAAGCGTGTGTTACCAATATTGTACTAATACGTACAATCAATCCCAGGATGTAAAGCGTGTGTTACCCATTGTGTACTAATACGTACAATCAATCCCAGGATGTAAATCGTGTGTTACCCATTGTGTACTAATACGTACAATCAATCCCAGGATGTAAATCGTGTGTTACCCATTGTGTACTAATACGTACAATCAATCCCAGGATGTAAAGCGTGTGTTACCCATTGTGTACTAATACGTACAATCAATATGATCCCAGGATGTAAAGCGTGTGTTACCCATTGTGTACTAATACGTACAATCAATCCCAGGATGTAAGGCGTGTGTTACCCATTGTGTACTAATACGTACAATCAATCCCAGGATGTAAAGCGTGTGTTACCCATTGTGTACTAATACGTACAATCAATCCCAGGATGTAAATCGTGTGTTACCCATTGTGTACTAATACGTACAATCAATATGATCCCAGGATGTAAAGCGTGTGTTACCCATTGTGTACTAATACGTACAATCAATCCCAGGATGTAAAGCGTGTGTTACCCATTGTGTACTAATACGTACAATCAATCCCAGGATGTAAAGCGTGTGTTACCCATTGTGTACTAATACGTACAATCAATCCCAGGATGTAAAGCGTGTGTTACCCATTGTGTACTAATACGTACAATCAATATGATCCCAGGATGTAAAGCGTGTGTTACCCATTGTGTACTAATACGTACAATCAATCCCAGGATGTAAAGCGTGTGTTACCCATTGTGTACTAATACGTACAATCAATATGATCCCAGGATGTAATGCGTGTGTTACCCATTGTGTACTAATACGTACAATCAATCCCAGGATGTAAAGCGTGTGTTACCCATTGTGTACTAATACGTACAATCAATATGATCCCAGGATGTAATGCGTGTGTTACCTATTGTGTACTAATACGTACAATCAATATGATCCCAGGATGTAAAGCGTGTGTTACCCATTGTGTACTAATACGTACAATCAATCCCAGGATGTAAAGCGTGTGTTACCCATTGTGTACTAATGCGTACAATCATTATGATCCCAGGATGTAAAGCGTGTGTTACCCATTGTGTACTAATACGTACAATCAATCCCAGGATGTAAAGCGTGTGTTACCCATTGTGTACTAATACGTACAATCAATATAATCCCAGGATGTAAAGCGTGTGTTACCCATTGTGTACTAATACGTACAATCAATCCCAGGATGTAAATCGTGTGTTACACATTGTGTACTAATACGTACAATCAATATGATCCCAGGATGTAAAGCGTGTGTTACCCATTGTGTACTAATACGTACAATCAATATGATCCCAGGATGTAAAGCGTGTGTTACCCATTGTGTACTAATGCGTACAATCAATATGATCCCAGGATGTAAAGCGTGTGTTACCCATTGTGTACTAATACGTACAATCAATATGATCCCAGAATGTAAAGCGTGTGTTACCCATTGTGTACTAATACATACAATCATGGGCGTCACTAGAAATTTTTCCAGGGGGGGGGGGTACAAATACACTTTTTTAATTTAACTGACAATGCCAGACATGTTCATTTTTCAATTAAATTTAAGTTAAGTATAACATTAATTATTTATATTGACATAAATAAATGCATTTGAAAATTCAAACATTTTGACAACAAACACAATAAGGTTTTGATTTTAATTTTTTTTCTTTTTGTTAATTTGGCCTTCTATAACTTGATTTGGCCTTCAAAGATGATCATGGCATTCAGCTTTTTTTTATCTGGCAACTCTTGTTGGTTTATAATCTTCTGCCACTGAGTGATTTTTTTTAAATTAATGCTAAATTAATTCAGACCCCTGGTAAAAAGTATGATTTTAAAACGAAGATGCAATTAGCCAGATGCAAAGCACATGGCACAAAGACTTATGAAGATGCAAAAAATTTTGTTGCATGATTGGAAGCCAAAGCAGTTTCTATAGATGAGCAGTTGAGCAGACAGGAAGACTGGAGTTTATGTCCAAAGACAAACTTAAATTATCATGGGTATTTTTATGAATGCTCCAAAAGATGAGGGAATACGGACCTTGTGCGCACCCTTTAGTATGAGGGAATACGGACCTTGTGCGCACCCTGTAGTATGAGGGAATACGGACCTTGTGCGCACCCTTTAGTATGAGGGAATACGGACCTTGTGCGCACCCTGTAGTATGAGGGAATATGGACATTGTGCGCACCCTGTATTATGAGGGAATACGGACCTTGTGCGCACCCTGTAGTATGAGGGAATATGGACATTGTGCGCACCCTGTATTATGAGGGAATACGGACCTTGTGCGCACCCTGTAGTATGAGGGAATATGGACATTGTGCGCACCCTGTATTATGAGGGAATACGGACCTTGTGCGCACCCTGTAGTATGAGGGAATATGGACATTGTGCGCACCATTTAGTATGAGGGAATACGGACCTTGTGCGCACCCTGTAGTATGAGGGAATATGGACATTGTGCGCACCCTGTATTATGAGGGAATAAGGACCTTGTGCGCACCCTGTAGTATGAGGGAATAAGGACCTTGTGCGCACCCTGTAGTATGAACAATTATAACGAATTTCACTTTATGTACTGCTATATAGGATCCCATGAATATATTTCTGCAAATCATTATTAACACGTGTGTGTGTGTGTGTAAATGTAAGTTTGTGTAGCTATCGTAGATTGCTATAGTCCACACTTTCTGTTCAACGTCGGAATAAAAAACGAAACAGCCTTGACACAACATTATCGATTTAAAGAAAATCGTATTAAAAACAACACGATGGTTTATAAAATCACTTTAGGTAATCTAAGCTGCGTTCTTTTTTGGTGGCTCTGTAGTCTGTAAAGAACCAGGTACAGGTATGTGAAACAAATATATTGACTCTGTAGTCGGTAAAGAACCAGGTACAGGTATGTGAAACAAATATATTGACTCTGTAGTCGGTAAAGAACCAGGTACAGGTATGTGAAACAAATATATTGACTCTGTAGTCGGTAAAGAACCAGGTAGAGGTATGTGAAACAAATATATTGACTCTGTAGTCGGTAAAGAACCAGGTACAGGTATGTGAAACAAATATATTGGCTCTGTAGTCGGTAAAGAACCAGGCACAGGTATGTGAACAAAATATATCCTAGTTATCAGAGAGGTCGATAGAAAATCCGGGGCCCCTGTCAAACTTTAAGAAATGGAGTCCCTCAACTCCTAAAAATAATAAAAAATAATCAAAACATTGAAACTTTGGGCCCCCAACTCTCGTGGCCCTTGACAGGTATTCATGTTACAATATAGTTTATATAGTGGAATAGAATAGATATAGTTTATATAGTGGGATAGAATAGGTATAGTTTAGATAGTGGGATAGAATAGGTATAGTTTATATAGTGGGATAGAATAGGTATAGTTTATATAGTGGAATATAATAGATATAGTTTATATAGTGGAATAAAATAGGTATAGTTTATATAGTGGAATAGAATAGATATAGTTTATATAGTGGAATAGAATAGATATAGTTTATATAATGGGATAAAATAGGTATAGTTTATATAGTGGAATAGAATAGGTATAGTTTATATAGTGGGATAGAATAGGTATAGTTTATATAGTGGAATATAATAGATATAGTTTATATAGTGGAATAGAATATAGTTTATATAATGGGATAGAATAGCTATAGTTTATAAAGTGGAATATAATAGATATAGTTTATATCAAGGCCGTAGCCCGGATTTTGTTTTGGGGAGGAGGGGCTGTGCGGCTTGTGGGGGGGGGGGCTGTGCGGAGAGTTTTATATAAGAAAAAATTGGAACACAGTGATAAAGAACTATAATTTATTGTAAAATTTGATTTTTAGAATTAATTTGGTGGGGGGGGGGGAAGCAGCCCCCTAGCCCCCCACATCGGCTACGGCCTTGGTTTATATAGTGAAATAGAATAGATATAGTTTATATAATGGGATATAACAGGTATAGTTTATATAATGAGATAGAATGGGTATAGTTTATATAGGGGAATAGAATAGGTATAGTTTATATAGTGGGATATAATAGATACAGGCCCGGAGCGTGCGGGAGGGGGGAGCCGGACCCCCCCCCCCCTTGCGTTTTGTCTGGCCCACTCTGCTTGTTTGCTCTACTTAGTAAAATGTATTACCTGCCCCCCCCCCCTGCTATTGCCTGGCCCCTGCTGTAGAATACCTGGCTCCTGCTGTAGAATGCCTGGCCCCTGCTGTAGAATTTTCACGCTACGGGGCTGAATAGATATAGTTTATATAATGGGAAAGAACAGGTATAGTTTATATAGTGGAATAGAGTAGATATAGTTTATATAGTGGAATATAATAGATATAGTTTATATAGTGGGATAGAATATATATAGTTTATATTATGGAATAGAATAGATATAGTTTATATAATAGAATAGAATAGATATAGTTTATAGAATAGAATAGAATAAATGAAATGCTACGCATCGTGCAGGTTTGTTACAACATCAAAGAATGATATATATATATATATATATATATATAGATATATATATATATATATATATATATATATTTAGGGTGGGTCAAAAAAAATTTTTTTATTGAAACATTATTAAAAAGTTGTTACATCATGGTAGTACATGGAATATGTACAAATATTTGAAAACTACATAGTTTTACTACTCCCAACTTTTGTTCGAGATTTTAACCATATTTACTGTGAGTTTTTTGTGACTGAACATGTTAAATTTGTGACCTAGGCTATTCAAAAAAGAAATGATATGCATATAAAATGTATGTTTTATCTTTATAACCTTTTTTATGAATAACTAATTAGTTCAGACAACTGGGATAAGCATTGCATCCATTTTTTTCTCAATATAACTGGTGTACCATGTATTCATTATCGGATCACGCATAGTTGTTTTATTTCATTTTTGATTAATTTTTCAACTATTTTATTTAGTTTTTCTATGAATATGAGTTCTTCTACAAGAAGTGCAACTGTACATTCTGTGTTTGGGTCAGCAGCTGAATTGCCTAAAAGACAACTTCCAACCAGTGAAGAAGTTTTCAAGGCTATATGTGGATGCTTAAAATGGAACAATACAATCATAGCCTTCATTCATGAGCGCACGCATGAGCGCATGAAGTTAAACAATTATATGACCAGGCTAGTATCCCCACAAATGACATTACCAGTATAATTGTTCGAGTAAAAAGACTTATAGCCAAAGGTCATGAATTTGAGAAATATTCAGATATAAAGCGATCATCAGTTACTTTTCAAGAGGGGTACAATTCCTTCAAAAATTTATTTGACATTTGTCCATGTAAATGTTTTGATGCAGGTGTTAGGGATAGAGGAGACTGTAAATGTCCACAATCAGTAATAATTCCTGTGCTTGAGTGGGCATTTTGGGTGGATCAAAAGATGGCAAGAAATATGTTCATAGACAATGTTGACAAGCAAACAACAAAAATATTACAAAATCGACAGAAAAGAAAACATTCATTGATGCAGGGTGGCGATCAGATAGGAACCACAAATGATAATGTCAATGATGAGAAAGATAATGATATTCCAGATCAGGATGCTGAAGATGATGAACTACTTGATGCAGACTTCTCCAGCGATGAGGAATGTTCCAAATAACAAAACAGATATCAATATGAAGAATTATGCAAAGCAGTGGATCGATGTAAACTAAGCTATAGGGATACATGTCTTATCGTTAATGCTTTGTTGAAGGACTTAAACATGTTAACACCATCTACAGCTCTGGATCCAGCAAAGATGCGTCGACATAGATAGATCAGCCAAGGAACATACTGATGAGAGCAAAGATGGTTAACAAAAGCGAACAGGATTTTTGCGATCCATCTTGTCAAAGTGGGGCTAGAAACTTTTTCTATATGATACAACTGCTTCAGAACCTTGATACTGCTGATCAATCTATTATATTGCCTGTACTGGAAAATAACTGCTACTTTGCACATCCAGAAAACATTCTATTGGCTGCAGTTAGGACAATGATGAAGAAATTGGAAGGTATGCAGTAAATAAAATCATAACAGCACGACATAAACCAGCTCCATGCAGAGAGAATTTTTCAACAAAAATGACATAATCCTGACTAATGCAGCTAAATCATATGATCAGATGATTAACTGGGATCTTTGCTCAGTGACATCCCTTCCTCTGCTGGAACATATTTGTGATGATGAACTTAAACGCAACAACCCAATCATACTGGATCAAATTCCCTGTCACTCTCAAGCTGTTGAAAGAGCAATTAAAGAAGTTACTGCTGTTAGTTTGAAAGTGTACGGACATTTCAAACTGTACGGACATAGCTCTCGACATGGGATGGTTTTGCAAACAAAGAAATCAAGGGATGTTCTTACGAAAGTTGAAAGCAAAGGAAGTTTCCTGGGACAATCCATAAACAGTATTATTCATATGTACATTGTATATTTTGCATGAACGATTTATAGATTTGTACAATTTCATATTACTTATACCAAACATTCTAAATGTTGTAAAATGTCATACATTTGGGGGGGGGGGGTACGGGGTCAAAGCAAAATCTTTTTTATTATTAAAGTTTAAGACATTTTAATATCTTAGTAATGATATAGTAGATTTAAAAATAATTTTGTTCAAAAAAAAATATTAACATATTGATATTTGTGGGTGCGGCATGCCACCATCTTGAAATTTATGACCTTTTTGTGGCAAATATTTCTGAAATATTTATAGACTGATTCATATAAAATGTACATTTTTATAGTAAGAAAAGCTTACTTTAGGGAATGTCAAAGTACTTTTTTGATAATGTAATAAATAATTTTTTAATGAATTTTTTAAATTTTGTATGGTGAAAATAAGCAAAAAATGCTAATTTTGAAAATTAAAAAAAAAATAAAAGGACTTAAAATTTCTTAAAAAGCCTCTGACATTCTATAAATGCACCTCTTCTACATAAAATTTAAATGTTTTATCAAAATCTGACATGTGGTTTTTGAGATTTTCTTGCCACAGTGAAGCAAAATGTCAAATATATTTTTTCAGAGAAAAATGACTTTTAAGTTTTTAAATTATTGAAGTTTCTGAATGAGTAACATTCTGAAAATACATTTTAATTGATCTAAAAAATATTTTTCTGCATTATAATTAATTCATAGTTATTATTGACATGTTTTAGTATCTAAAAATGTAAAAAAAAAAAAAATATTTTTTTTAGACATAGTGCATTTTTTTTCGCCCCGTACCCCCTTGAAGTCAAAGTTGGGAGTGGAAGACATTATCTGATTTTTACAAATTTTACATTTTTACAATCAGTAGGACCATAGGCAACTTTTTGAATATGTTTCAAATTCCCAACTCCAAAAAAAATTTTTTTGACCCACCCTAATATATATATATATATATATATATATATATATATATATATATATATATATATATATATATATATATATATATATATAAAGTTTTAATACAACAATATTCCAGTATACAATATTAATCATGGGGCTTCTAGAACGGTCTCAGTTCGATATTTCTTATTAAAAAATCTACAGTTTTAAATAGTTTCTATGGTTTTAATAATGAAACGTAAAAGTCCCAAATATGAATACAGTTTTTTTTTATTGAAATAATTTATTCATAAGAATTTTGTAAGGATAAGAAACAACAGCTAATTAGATTTTTAATTCCGTTCATAACTTAAAAAAAATATTTTGAAAATATGTATGAAAGCTGAACAAGAGTGTATCTCAATGCAAAGATTTCGAAGGGTACAGCTAGTTTTCAAATAAATTTGAAAAAATTAAAGAGTCTAGATCTGAATCTAGCTGCATTATAACTCATTTATCTTACATATATGGCCCGTTGGCCTTGCATGAATATGGGCTCGTTGACCATGCATGTATATGACCCATTGAACCTGCATGTATATGGCCCGTTGACCTTACATGTATATGGCCCGTTGACCTTGCATGTGTATGGCCCATTGGCCCTGCATGTATATGGCCCATTGACCCTGCACGTATATGGCCCATTGGACCTGCAGTATATGGCCCATTGGCCCTGCATTATATGGCCCATTGGCCCTGCATATATATGGCCCATTGGCCATGCATGTATATGGCCAATTGACCCTGTATGCATGTATTTGGTCCATTAGCCCTACCGGTAAATTTAATGTAAATAACACACTATTGTGAATGTAGCGACCACAGTGAAATGTAAATAACACACTATTGTGAATGTAGCGACCACAGTGAACAACATTGATTCTTCATCAGACGTTTCGTCTGATTGAGATAATAACAAACCATCTTCTAAGAACACGTTGGCCGTTTATATCTTCCGTTGGTGGAACATTCTACAGGTCGCTTCTAACAGATCATTTAGCCCCAGGGAGAAAGAAATAGAAATTAGAATCTTGTCGATTATTATATCTTTTGTCCAAGTCTCACAGAAGATTGTATATCACATCATGTCAGACATTTCTACGTATTGCTCTATGCCACACACTTGTGTGTTGTGACCATGGAACCTTTGTTTAATAGGCATTTGGCCAGAATTTTTTTTTATGAGACATACTGCAGGAGCATTTGTTTATATGACATATTGGAAGAGCATTTGATTGTGAGACATATTGCAAGATCATTTGCTTATATGACATATTGCAGGAGCATTTGCTTATATGACATATTGCAGGAGCATTTGTTTATATGACATATTGCAGGAGCATTTGTTTATATGACATGTTGCGGAAGCATTTGTTTATAAGACAGTCCTAAGCTTTTGTTTATATGAAATGTTGCAGAGCATTTGTTTATATGACATATTGCAGGAGCATTTGTTTATATTACCTATTGCAGGATCATTTGTTTATAAGACATTATGCAGGAGCATTTTTTATAAAAATACATTTTTCAGGGATTTTTATTTAATGAAGTCATGCAAAAACGTTTATTTATATGACATATTGCGATAACGTTTGTTTATATTACATGTTGCAGGAAATAAAAAAAAATGTACAGCTTTGAAACTACATGAACACATTCAAACAAGCTACAACTCTCACAATTCATTATATATATATATATATATATATATATATATATATATATTGAACAATCCACAATAATCACACTAAATATAATTGCTATATTATATATGTTACATCTGTAGAATTTAGCTAACTTTTATTTGGAAGTGGAACAGAACCAATACAGTGCTAATAAGGAAATTGAATCAGCAGAATCAGATTGTCCAATAGTTGATGTGTATATGTAAGAGTTGATGTGTATATGTAAGAGTTGATGTGTATATGTAAGAGCTGATGTGTATATGTAAGAGTTGATGTGTATATGTAAGAGTTGATGTGTATATGTAAGAGTTGATGTGTATATGTAAGAGTTGATGTGTATATGTAAGAGCTGATGTGTATATGTAAGAGTTGATGTGTATATGTAAGAGTTGATGTGTATATGTAAGAGCTGATGTGTATATGTAAGAGTTGATGTGTATATGTAAGAGTTGATGTGTATATGTAAGAGTTGATGTGTATATGTAAGAGCTGATGTGTATATGTAAGAGTTGATGTGTATATGTAAGAGCTGATGTGTATATGTAAGAGTTGATGTGTATATGTAAGAGTTGATGTGTATATGTAAGAGTTGATGTGTATAACTATTATTTTACAATATGAAAAGAAAACAATAAGCTAATCTTGTACATATTAATGTCATCCAAATATGTCTTGTTCTGAATTTTGTATTCAATAGTTGTATTATGTTCAGTGTGTTCAATTGTTGTATTATGTTCAGTGTGTTCGATTGTTGTATTATGTTCATGGTGTTCAATTGTTGTATTATGTTCAGGGTGTTCAATTGTTGTATTATGTTCAGGGTGTTCACTTGTATTATGCTTAATACCACAGCCTTGACAAAAGGCAATAACCTACAGCTGTATTATACAGTCTTGACAAAAGGCAATAACCTACAGCTGTATTGTACAGTCTTGACAAAAGGCAATAACCTATAGCTGTACTATATAAGCGGATGAAACACGAGTAGTTAGTTAATAATCATTAATTATCCTATCCATCAAACCAACTGAAAGATTTGTCTTTCAAGTAGCCCGGATTATCCAAGGGACTATACAATTACTTTTTTTTCTTCTGTTATTAAAAAATGGTCTCGCTTAGAGCTAGTTGTTTTTTAAGTAATTGATTTAATTTTTTTGGTTTAAATTAATGATAAAAAGTGTTATTGCTTTCAGCATACATAGTCCTCCTATTCTGTATACTGCATATACCGTCTTATGCCTACACTGTGTCCTGCCTACACTATTTGCCAACACTGTTACCTGTCTCCAATGTGCATAGACTGTCAATTTGCCTACAATGTGTCCTGCCTAACTATATCCTGCCACACTGTATCCTGGCATACTGTATCCTCTCTACACTGTATCCTGCCACACTGTATCCTCTCTACACTGTATCCTGCCACACTGTATCCTGCCTTCACTGTATCCTGCCACACTGTATCCTGCCACACTGTATCCTGCCTACACTGTATCCTGCCACACAGTATCCTCTCTACACTGTATCCTCTCTCTACTGTATCCTGCCACACTGTATCCTGCCTACACTGTATCCTGCCACACTGTATCCTGCCTACACTATATCCTGCCTTCACTGTATCCTGCCACATTGTATCCTGCCATACTGTATCCTCTCTACACTGTATCCTGCCACACTGCATCCTGCCACACTGTATCCTCTCTACACTGTATCCTGCCTTCACTGTATCCTGCCACACTGTATCCTGCCACACTGTATCCTGCCTACACTGTATCCTGCCACACTGTATCCAGCCACACTGTATCCTGCCTACACTGTATCCTGCCACACTGTATCCTGCCTACACTGTATCCTGTCACACTATATAATCCCGCATACAACGTTTTCCGACAACACACACACACACTTGCATATATTACACTGGTAAACAGTGAATTCATTGCCAGTGATATTTCAATCATTTTATACAAAGTCAACTATGCTGATTTAGAATATGTAAGTGGTTTTGCTAGATTGGCTCTATTTTACGAGATAATTAAAATTAATGAAATAATGTATGCACCGTGTTTGGAATTTGTCAAGAATTGCAGGAAGTATAATAGTATACTAACAAATAGTAGTGAAACTATTAATAGTCATGCAGAAATTTGTTCAAAAATATGTGTAATAGTGTTATAGAAGAAAACATTTTCATTTGAAAAACTAATTATGTCTAATTAATTAATTAATTAATATGTTAATTATCTATGATAATGCATTAGCAAATCGCTGTTTGCTCGACTTATTTTTGTATGTGTAGTTGGTGCAATTGCGCTGGAGGCTCCAACAGTAGTCAGCCATCATATGTATGTCCCATCTTCTTTGATATATCTCCTCCATCACCCTCATATCCTGATGGAACCTCTCGCCTTGTTCCTCACTGAAGTCCCCTAGGTTACCTGGAAATTTGTCTAAATGACAGTGCAGGTAATGTACCTTGATGCTCATATTTGCTCCAATGTTTCTGAAGTTAGCGAGCATATCTTGCACCAGTTCTTCGTAATTCTCTGCTCTGTTATTACCTAAGAAGTTCCTGACAACTGAAACAAAACTGTTCCATGAAGAAGCTTCAAGGTGATCCATGAAATTAGTAAAATTTCGATCGTTGATGAGTTTCCGAATCTGAGGACCGTAAAAAATCTCAGCTTTCAGCTTCTCCAGGCTCAATCCGGGAAATGATCTGCAAATATACTTAAAGCAATTGCCAGATTTGTCCAAAGCCTTAACAAATCGTTTCATTAGACCTAATTTGATATGAAGCGGTCCGAGAATGATCTTATTTTAGTCAACCAGTGGCTTATTGATGATATTTTCTTTACCTACAGTCATGGTTTCCCTTGCAGGCCATGTCAGTCTTGTCCAATGATCTTCCCTTGCTCTGCTATCACAAAGGCACATGCAGCATGGGTATTTTGTGTATCCTGACTGATGACCAAGCAAGAAGTTTACCATTTTTAGATCAACACAAATTGACCACTGATGCTCATAATAACGGACTTTCTGCAATACTGTTTTGATATTCTCATACTCTTCTTTACGTGTTGTTGAGTGAGCAATGGAAAGAGATGCATAACGGTTACCATTGTGTAACAGAACACATTTCAAGCTTCTGATGGAACTGTCTATAAAAAGACGCCAGTCTTCGGAATGGTAGTCTTGTAGTCCCATTTGGAGCAGAAGTCCAGGGATGTCATTACAGTAAACAAGATCTTCCTCTTGGCTGAAATATGGAAGAAAAAACTCTTCTCTTTTCCGATAAAATGTTATTTTAACTTCTGGTTTGAGAAAATTTCTTTCATTGAGCCTGGATGCTAAAATCTCAGATGCTTGCTTGGACAGATTTCGGTCGCGTATTAGGTCATTGAGTTCTTTTTGGCTGAATGGTTGAGGTGTTGAAGAACTTCCTTCATAATCGCTTCCACTGTTTTCACCTGCCAAAAACTCCAGATCTTGCCCCTCGTCGGAGTCTGATGGTGAAAGCTCTAATAATCCACTAAACACTGGTATAGGAACTTCACTGCTATGTGGAATTGGTCTCCTTGCAGATTCAAGATCAGGATAATCCCACTTAGATTTCTTGTGGCGATTGAAGCCTTTAACATTCACAATACAAAAATAACAATCACCAGAATGGTCTTTCGGCTCTCACCATACCATTGGTACACCGAAACTGAGACTTTTCTTCTCACCATTTGTCCACTGCCGTAGGCTCTCCACACAGTTTTTGCAGACTTTATGGGGAGCCCAAGACTTGTCTTGGTCTCCCAGCTTCACACCGAAATAAGCCAAATATGACTGCTGCACAAAGTCGGTTATATTTCTTCTTTGCTTTTCAATCATGTATTCTCCACAGATGTAACAGAATACATTCTGATTATTTTTGCAGCATCTTCGTGATGAACTCATGATGTCTTTAGAAAGAAGCATAAAAGAGAAAAAAATAAACCAAGTTATAACTTGTTATAGTTAAATTAAACAAAAGACACCAAACTTATTGCATTTGTTTTACACAAAGGGTATAATCATATTTTCAAGGATGTCCAATATCTCAGAAACTAGAGCCAATTCAGCAAAAGCAGTGGCAGTTTTGAAATCAGCACCCATGAATTGCTATAAATTCATTCAAACATTCTTGGCAATTCGAAAAAAAAAATTTTTTGTTGGGCTGTGTTATCTCTTCAGACGTACTCAAGTGTCGAAATAAAATGTATACGTGCTGTTGATCTATTCGTATTGTCTTTTCGACATTAAATTTTACTTTCTTTCACCTACTGGTGTGTACAGAAGGTGACATTTAAATGTTCGCTGCTAACAAAATATCATCCTGATTGATTTCATCATTATGATTAAAACTGTTCTCTTACATTTATTCTTGTTGCTGTTATCTCTCTTGTTCGGAAGAAATAGTTGCAGAAAAATAATGCTGCAGCGATTTCGTAAGATTTATCGATGCGAATCATATAGGTAATGAACCGTCATTCTCTACAGTAATTATCAATTTACTGTCATCTTTACACTTGTAATGACTTCATGCACCAAACAGGAAATCAACCGTGGAGACCTGCATGCTTGAATGAATGAACTTCGGTCTGTTGGTTGAATGTCAACTTATGGAATAAAAGGTAACAGGGAAATGGGAGCCTTGATTCATGATTCACATTAAATAAACAAATAAATATAAGAACTGTTACATGACAAATGTTTAAAATGTGATTTGATAAATATATAAACTGTGATTGGACAAATATATCAACTGTGATTGGACAAATATATAAACTGTGATTGGACAAATATATCAACTGTGATTAGACAAATATATAAACTGTGAATGGACAAACGTATCAACTGTGATTGGACAAATATATAAACTGTGATTGGTCAAATATATAAACTGTGATGAGACAAATATATAAACTGTGATTGGACAAATGTATCAACTGTGGTTGGACAAATATATAAACTGTGATTGGACAAATATATAAACTGTGATTGGACAAATATATAAACTGTGATTGGACTAATATATAAACTGTGATCGGACAAACGTATAAACTGTGATTGGACACATATATAAACTGTGATTGGACAAATATATAAACTGTGATTGGACAAAAATATAAACTGTGATTGGTCAAATATATAAACTGTGATTGGTCAAATATATAAACTGTGATTGGACAAATATATAAACTGTGTTTGGACAAATATATAAACTGTAATTGGACAAATATATAAACTGTCATTGGACAAATATATACTTTTTTAATGACAAAAATAAAAATCGTGTCATTCAATTTACTGGTAATATAAATATTAAAGTTGAACATGTCTAACAATTAAATCTAAATATCACTTCAGCCAATTTACAAATAAATAGCCAAAATAGGCAACTATTCCTGGACATTGATTTAGTCCATCTTCTAAATAGATATTTATGTTTTGTCATCACACCATTGGATGCTGCTATTTCACTCCTGCAGAAATCTGTTATTTCACTCCTGCAGAAATCTGTTATATAAAAATGAACATAACCATTCTGTTAGTAAAGCTTTACACCCAAACACACAACACTTACCGGGGTACGTACTGTTGATATACTGCATGCAATGTCGCTTACATCCAAACACACACCAATTACGTACGGTTGATATACTGCATGCAATGTCGCCTTATTGCTGGAAATTGCAGCTTGTATTGATCAACGCTACATAACGATTCTCCCTGAGGGTAAATGAGTTTACATTTCAGTAGACTCGTGAATGTTATGAGCATTTTTATTTCTTGATTCTGCGTGTAGATGTGAGCTATTTAAATAATTTCACGATTTGTTTCGTTTATTTGTAACTAATGATTTAAACACAAGATGAAACCGAAGACATAGTTATTAGAGAAATTGTAGAAGGAGCAAAAATAAATCAAAATACCTGGTATAATATTGAAGGGAATTGTAAAAAGCTGCACACTGACTAACTTAACGAAACAGTTACTTTAAATATAACGGACAATTTTGTTACCAGTAGGTGCGCCTTTTGACAGTTTCATCTTCCTCTTCATTGGACAGTTTCATTGTCCTCATTTGACAGTTTCATCTTCCTCTTCATTTGACAGTTTTATCATTCTCATCACTTGACAGTTTCATCCATAGATATATAAGACTTATATATCTATGCTTGTACCCACCCCACGAAGGCTACTGTACCCGGACATGACGTCAGAGACCGGAACACTTTATATAAAAAGACTGGCTTGTCTCCTAATTATTGTAAATTGGTAAAAGAAAGTTCTTTTGATTCGAAGTAATTATCACAATAATGATATGTCAAATATACCATTAAAATCAATTTCTGATGTTATCTCAAATAATTACATATTTTTAATTTGAAAAAGGTCAATTTTATGCAATACTTCTTTAGATTTCTGATTTTTGCAGAATGATATTATCATATAACACAAAAATAGTCCAACATTTACCTTTCATCTTCTCCATCATAACGTTATATAACGAGATTCTTCCTATTTATATAAAGGGACTCTTCCTATTTATACAGAGATCTTACTATTTATATAAAGAGACTCTTCCTATTTATACAGAGATCTTACTATTTATATAAAGAGACTCTTCCTATTTATACAGAGATCTTACTATTTATATAAAGAGACTCTTCCTATTTATACAGAGATCTTACTATTTATATAAAGAGACTCTTCCTATTTATACAGAGATCTTACTATTTATATAAAGAGACTCTTCCTATTTATACAGAGATCTTACTATTTATATAAAGAGACTCTTCCTATTTATACAGAGATCTTACTATTTATATAAAGAGACTCTTCCTATTTATTTAACCAGATTCTCCCTATTAATATATCCAAAATTCTTCCTATTTATATAACGATATTCTTCCTATTTATATAACGAGATTCTTCCTATTTATATAGCCATATTCTTTTTATTTATATAACATATTTCTTTCCCTGCACAACCTTACAAAGAAAATATAAGAAATGTGGGTAATTTTTATTGTCTATTTAAGCTACATAACTTGGACCAACGACCCCCCGCTCCGCATCCCAATTTTTACACGGATTAAGACAAATACCAGACAACACATTCTGCTGTATTATTAGTTCTAATGTTGGGTGATCCACACATTCTACTGTATTATTAGTTCTAATGTTGGGTGATCCACACATTCTGCTGTATTATTAGTTCTAATGTTGGGTGATCCACACATTCTACTGTATTATTAGTTCTAATGTTGGGTGATCCACAATTTCTACTGTATTATTAGTTCTAATGTTGGGTGATCCACACATTCTACTGTATTATTAGTTCTAATGTTGGGTGATCCACAATGTCTACTGTATTATTAGTTCTAATGTTGGGTGATCCACACATTCTACTGTATTATTAGTTCTAATGTTGGGTGATCCACACATTCTGCTGTATTATTAGTTCTAATGTTGGGTGATCCACACATTCTACTGTATTATTAGTTCTAATGTTGGGTGATCCACAATTTCTACTGTATTATTAGTTCTAATGTTGGGTGATCCACACATTCTACTGTATTATTAGTTCTAATGTTGGGTGATCCACAATTTCTACTGTATTATTAGTTCTAATGTTGGGTGATCCACACATTCTACTGTATTATTAGTTCTAATGTTGGGTGATCCACACATTCTGCTGTATTATTAGTTCTAATGTTGGGTGATCCACACATTCTACTGTATTATTAGTTCTAATGTTGGGTGATCCACACATTCTGCTGTATTATTAGTTCTAATGTTGGGTGATCCACACATTCTACTGTATTATTAGTTCTAATGTTGGGTGATCCACACATTCTGCTGTATTATTAGTTCTAATGTTGTGTGATCCACACATTCTGCTGTATTATTAGTTCTAATGTTGGGTGATCCACACATTCTACTGTATTATTAGTTCTAATGTTGGGCGATCCACACATTCTATTGTATTATTAGTTCTAATGTTGGGCGATCCACACATTCTGCTGTATTATTAGTTCTAATTCGTATGACCTATTATTATATTAATGATCTATCCTTTTGAATAGAAAATGTACTTTAGTTTATTTCATTTAGAAAATTTATCGATATTTTATTTAGAGCTTAAATCCTATCTATCCTGATATTTTATTGCTAAAAGGTCTTACATGTGATTACTGATATGTTGGAGATACCCTTAAAAAAAAACAAGAAATAATCTAACACAATTTTAATTATTCTAGATAATTTGTATTTGATAAAGTTATACTTTCCTTGTGCGTATGGTGTTTTTATTTGTGTATTTGCCAGCTTATAATGTTTATGTTTTTTTCACACACATACAAAAAAAAATTGGCCAATCGAGACATAGAAAAAAAAATGCATTTTGCGAGACAAATATTGATTTATAATAAGACTAATTGACACCGAATATCTGTTGTGCATAGAAGTTGATTACTTGATATTAAGAAATATAGATGATACGATTAGCCAGAAGTTTGAGTTGCTTCATGCTCACTTGAATTTTAGACTCACTTGATTGAAGTTATATTAGACTCACTTGAATGAAGTTATTTTAGATTCACTTGAATGAAGTTATTTTAGATTCCCTTGAATGAAGTTATTTTAGATTCACTTGAATGAAGTTATTTTAGACTCACTTGAATGAAGTTCTCTGGATTTCGGACATTCTTGGGTTAATGTAATACTGTATAAAAAAAAAGCAGATGGCAGAGGCTAATGATTGAAAAAATAGAAATCTGAAAACAATGTTTAAGCGTGAGGTGATTGTGATATTTGAAACATGAGTGTAATGTTGGTAATAAGATGTAATGTAGTTAGTGTGATGTAATGTAAGTAATGAGATGTAATGTAAGTAATGAGATGTAATTTAGGTAATGCGATGTAATGTAGGTAGTGAGATGTAATGTAGTGAGTGAGATGTAATGTAGATAGTAAGATGTAATGTAGGTAATGAGATGTAATGTAAATAATGAGATGTAATGTAGGTAATGAGATGTAATGTAGTTAGTGAGATGGGATGTACGTAATGAGATGGGATGTAGGTAATGAGATATAATGTAAGTGAGATGTAATGTAGTTAGTGAGATGGGATGTACGTAATGAGATGTAATGAAATGGGATATAGGTAATGAGATGTAATGTAGGTAGTAATATGTAATGCATGTAATTAGATGTAATGTAGGTAATGAGATGTAATGTAGGTGATAAGATTTATTGTATTAATGAATTGTATTGTAGGTAATGAGATGTAATGTAGGTAATGAGATTAATGAGATTTAATGTAGGTAATGAGATGGGATATAGGTAATGAGATGTAATGAAGGTAATGAGAAGTAATGTAGTTAGTGAGATGGGATGTAGGTAATGAGATGTAATGTAAGTGAGATGTAAGTAGGTAATGAGATGGGATGTAGGTAATGAGATTAATGAAATGGGATATAGGTAATGAGATGTAATGTAGGTAGTGATATATAATTAGGTAATGAGATGTAATGTTGGTAATGAGATGTAATGTAGGTAATGAGATGTATTGTAGGTAATGAATTGTATTGTAGGTAATGAGATGTAATGTAGGTAATGAGATTAATGAGATTTAATGTAGGTAATGAGCTGGGATGTAGGTAATGAGATGGGATATAGGTAGTGAGATGTAGTATAGGTAATGAGATGTAATGTAGGTAATGAGATGTAATGAGATATAATGTAGGTAATGAGATGGGATATAGGTAATGAGATGGGGTGTAGGTAATGAGAAGTAATGTAGGTGATGAGATTTATTGTAGGTAATGAGATGTAATGTAGGTAATGAGATATAATGAAATGTAATGTAGGTAGTGAGATGTAATATAGGTAATGAGATGTAATGTAGGTAATGAGATGTAATGAGATGTAATGTAGGTGATGAGATGGGATTTAGGTAATGAGATGTAATGTAGGTAATGAGATGTAATGTAGGTAATGAGATGTAATGAGATGTAATGTAGGTGATGAGATGTAATATAGGTTATGAGATGTAGTATAGGTAATGAGATGTAATGTAGGTAGTGATATGTAATGTAGATAATTAGATGTAATGTAGGTAATGAGATTTAATGTTGATAATGAGATGTATTGAGATGGGTATAGGTAATGAGATGTAATGTAGGTAATGAGATGTAATGTTGGTAGTGAGATGTAATCTAGGTAGTGAGATGTAATGTAGGTAATGAGATGTAATGAAGGTAATGAGATGGGATGTAGGTAATGAGATGTAATGAGATGCAATGTTGGTAATAAGATGCAATGTAGGTGATGAGATGTAATGTAGGTGATGAGATATAATACAGATGATGAGATGTAATGAGGTGGGATATAGGTAATGAGATGGAATGAGATGTAATGTAGGTAGTGAGATGTAATGTAGGTAGTGAGATGTAATGTAGGTAGTGAGATGTAATGTAGGTGATGAGATGTAATATAGGTAGTGAGATGTAATTTAGGTGATGAAATATGATATTAGGAAATCAAAATTTGCCATGATGTAAATCAAGAGGACGAATGATCGATAGGTACAACTTTGAAACTGTCAACTTGAAAGTCTTGAGTTTGATAACCGTAAAGACCAAGGGATTTTTTTTAGACATGGTGAAAGCTTTCTCCTGTGTTGCCTTCAAGGCCATTGCACTATCGGGTATGGTGAGGATTGAGGACGGACAGTAGACAAAAAACCCATTAATGGTTTATAGGATTTAAGAGATAAACAATGAAATGTGACATGCTGAAACTGAAATGTGATATGTTGGAAATGAGATGTTATATGTTGGAAATGAGATGTTATATGTTGGAAATGAGATGTTATATGTTGGAAATGAGATGTTATATGTTGGAAATGAGATGTTATATGTTGGAAATGACATGTTATATGTTGGAAATGAGATGTGATATGTTGGAAATGAAATTTATGTGTTGGGAATAAAATATGATATTTATTGATAACATGGAACGGACAATTTCACAGATGAAATGTGATACATAGAAAACAAAATGTGATAAGGTCAGTTTGTCCTAAATATTGGTCATGATTAAGGCCGGCATGACCTTTCCTTTTTAATTTTTTTTTTATAATTTTAAATTATGGCGTGCCAAAAAGCTTGAAATGGAAATATTCATTAAGGGATTAGTCGAGAGGCGATCAGTCGTCTCGGCTAATTACATCAATTTTGTTTGAAATAAAATATAATCTGATAACATCCATGACATTTTTTATATGTTATAATTTATAAATGCACTATGTAATATTTTTTTTTTGGTTCAGAGTACAATGTGTGTTTTCCCAAACTGTTATGCCTAAAACAAACAATAAATGGATATTGTTCTACAAAACTTTCATCCTGTTATCAGGATAATGATATTTTGAAACTCTTTCCGAGACAATTCTTCTTTCGCATTTAATGCTGATTAGCATTCTTGAATATTCTGGAACTGCTAGAACTGTCTTTTTTTTTTTTTTTTTGAGATTTTCAGTTTTCGTTATTGCTGAGTAAGGGAATTAAATCGCAGTTAAAGAAAAAATGATTTATTTAGATCGCATCAAGAGAGCCATGACGTTTGCTAACCCACGAATTTGGCGGCTACCAACCGACCACTTAGGCAACTTTTACTTCTGCATGGTGGATCCAACTAAACGTCGCACTGGCAATGCGCCTTAAATCGTTTATCTAGAGTACTTCCATCACCGCAGTACCACACTGCCCAGAGCTGCCTGATCCTACTTCCATCACCGCTGTACCACACTGCCCAGAGCTGCCTGATCCTACTTCCATCACCGCAGTACCACACTGCCCAGAGCTGCCTGATCCTACTTCCATCACCGCAGTACCACACTGCCCAGAGCTGCCTGATCCTACTTCCATCACCGCAGTACCACACTGCCCAGAGCTGCCTGATCCTACTTCCATCACCGCTGTACCACACTGCCCAGAGCTGCCTGATCCTACTTCCATCACCGCAGTACCACACTGCCCAGAGCTGCCTGATCCTACTTCCATCACCGCTGTACCACACTGCCCAGAGCTGCCTGATCCTACTTCCATCACCGCAGTACCACACTGCCCAGAGCTGCCTGATCCTACTTCCATCACCGCAGTACCACACTGCCCAGAGCTGCCTGATCCTACTTCCATCACCGCTGTACCACACTGCCCAGAGCTGCATGATCCTACTTCCATCACCGCAGTACCACACTGCCCAGATGCCTGATCCTACTTCCATCACCGCTGTACCACACTGCCCAGAGCTGCCTGATCCTACTTCCATCACCGCTGTACCACACTGCCCAGAGCTGCCTGATCCTACTTCCATCACCGCAGTACCACACTGCCCAGAGCTGCCTGATCCTACTTCCATCACCGCAGTACCACACTGCCCAGAGCTGCCTGATCCTACTTCCATCACCGCTGTACCACACTGCCCAGAGCTGCCTGATCCTACTTCCATCACCGCAGTACCACACTGCCCAGAGCTGCCTGATCCTACTTCCATCACCGCAGTACCACACTGCCCAGAGCTGCCTGATCCTACTTTCATAACCGCAGTACCACACTGCCCAGAGCTGCCTGATCCTACTTCCATCACCGCTGTACCACACTGCCCAGAGCTGCCTGATCCTACTTCCATCACCGCAGTACCACACTGCCCAGAGCTGCCTGATCCTACTTCCATTACCGCAGTACCACACTGCCCAGAGCTGCCTGATCCTACTTTCATAACCGCAGTACCACACTGCCCAGAGCTGCCTGATCCTACTTCCATAACCGCTGTACCACACTGCCCAGAGCTGCCTGATCCTACTTCCATCACCGCAGTACCACACTGCCCAGAGCTGCCTGATCCTACTTCCATCACCGCAGTATCACACTGCCCAAAGCTGCCTGATCCTACTTCCATCACCGCAGTACCACACTGCCTAGAGCTGTCTGTTCCCACACCAAGAAGAGGTGACAGGAGACAGCAGCAAGTCAGACAGCAAGGAAGATATTGGAGATAAAGATCCAGATTACGATTTCCCAGATGTGATTGAGGAGAGATGACCACACCTCCCTAACTAGACAGACAATAACGATCTCATCTGACACATTTGATCTTACCAAGTCCATTGCAGAGCTTCTGACATCCAGGCTCAAACAATGAAACTTTTTGGTTGAAAGCGTCCAAGTCACAGATCAGAGAACGCGTAACCAAATATTTTCCAACTTCTCCATTCGGCAAGATGAGATATAGTCTAGTAGTCTACTATGAGATATAGTGGAGTAGTTTACTATGAGATTCAGTCTAGTTGTCTACAATGAGATATAGTCTAGTAGTCTTCTATGAGATATAGTCTAGTAGTCTTCTATGAGATAGAGTCTAGTAGTCTACTATGACATATAGTCTAGTAGTCTACTATGAGATACAGTCTAGTAGTCTTCTATGAGATATAGTCTAGTAGTGTTCTATGAGATATAGTCTAGTAGTCTTCTATAAGATATAGTCTAGTTGTCTACTATGAGATATAGTCTATTTGTCTCCTTCAGTCGAGCCCTGTTACATGAAAATCTCTGTTATAATGCATATTTAAGGGGCTGCCCATAAATTACGTCAACAAAATAGGGGGGAGGGGGTTCGGAATAATTTTGACAATTGTTGACAAAGGGGAGGGGGGAGGTCAAAAAAGTTGACGTCAACAATGCTACTTTTTAGATTAATTTAATTACTTAACAAAGAAAAATTCAGCAGCGTTTGTAGTCCTGTGTTACACACTCCCCCAATTTCACTGTATTAATCTAACTAATTATATTCCTACTTTTTAAAAACCGTGTCTTGCTTTTAAAGACCCCACGTAGAACTTAATATGTACACACGAGATGGTAATAATCAAGTAACACTATTATTTGTCCAAATTTGTTGTTTGTTGGTCTGCTGTAGGGAGCGACCGATATGCCTTTTTACCGATAGTCCGATACCGATATTTTCCCCCAGCATTTTTACCGATACCGATACCGATATTTTCTTTTTAGGGGCTGTCCATTATTTATGTCAACAAATTTTTGGCGATTTTTACCTCCCCCCCTCTCCCCCTTGTCAACAACTTGTCAAACTTCCAGAGACCCCCCTATAAAATTACGTCAACATTTGATTACCCCCCTTAAAAAGGTGGCTTCCATAATGTTTATGTGGCAAAATTAGTAGGAATATAGTTAGTTTAATTAAAATACTAAATGTTAAGCGAGTGTGTAACACAGAACTACAAACGCTGCTTAATTTTCCTATTTATTAAGTAATTATATTAAATTTAAAAAAGTAACATTGTTGACGTCAACTTTTCTTGACCTCCCCCCTCCCCCTTGTCAACAATTGTCAAAAATTTTCTGACCCCCTCCCCCCTATTTTGTTGACGTAATTAATGGACAGCCCCTTAAGCAACAACAATGCTAAACACGTGTTATTCTCGTGCTGAATGACGTATTTCAACCCATGTTCACATATTTTGTAACACTTCGCCCACGCGTGTCTTGTTTACCCCCCCCCCAGATACCGATATTTACAGCTAATGACGTATGTCAACCCATGCTTACCCCTTCCCAGTCATATTTCGTGACACTTCGCCCACACGTAAGTCTTGTTCCCCCCCCCCCCCCAACTTCCCATCCCAACAAAAAATACGCACAGATGTTCACTAATTGTATCATTCAAGGTCATACATTAGAATTAAGAAATGCCAATCCTATGTTTCAAGGTCATATCTCTGATGTAGACGTCACAATTTCTGTGTACGGGTTTTTTTTTCCTTTTTTTTTAAAATCTTGTCTGATCTGGTTATAGAATTGGGTTATTTACTGATTTTTTTTTCTGCAACTCTGTTGTGAAAAAAAAAACAATGTATCGGCAGCCAAAAAACGGCCGGTCCGACAGTTAACCCATAGTGCCAATATCGGTTCGACTATCGGTCGCTCCCTACAACAATCGGCCGATTCGATATTAACCGATAGTGCCAATATCGGTCCGATACCGATAGCGATCCGATTATCGGTCGCTCCCTAGTCTGCTGTGCAAATAAAGATTTATGTAAGTACAAAAGTCTACATTATATTATTTAAATATCTATATTAATTAGAAAATGCATTATTTGTTATATAATACTCTATTGGAAATAAGTGACTTTCACTGTGAAATTGGATTTGGTCTAAAGTTAAAGTGAGGAGGTTTGGCACGTTCACGAAAGTGACTCTGCACTGTACATAAATTATGATAAATATTAACATTATCTAGGACTTATTTGAAATCTGACAAATACAATTCAAGTTTAGAATGTTCAGAATTATGAAAAATTGTTAAATAATGGAGAAACAAAACTTTCACAAGTTGCACGAAGCATATGTTATAGGCATTTCCCAACAAGCGTAAGCAAGACTGTCGAAGAAAGGTAACTGAAATTTTGAATAATTTGAAAAAAGAGAACGATTTGCCAACAAAAGTAGATTCTTTATTGAATGGTTATGCCGCCTTAGCACAGAAAAATAAGGCGACTTTAATGAGTCTCTGTGCAGACTAGTCTATGAAGAGTGTAGATGTCCTACCTAAAAAAGCAGCTACAAATGTAAAAATTGAAAAAGAAGTTGTGACACATCAAACACAAACCATTCAACAAGACCACAAAGAAATCGATTTGGAAGCTAGTCCATCCAGTACAACTTGTGATGAAAAATCTGTAAAATACAAAGCAAAAGTACAAGATGAAATAAAGAGTCAGATAAACATTATCAAGAAGATTTGATTGGCTTGTATAAACGAAAAGAAACTGGTGTTTTAAGCTCAGATCAGGAAAAGGAACTAAAAGAAAAAAAAATTAAGGTTTATGAGCTAGAAAAGAAACTGAAAAGAAAGATGTATGAACAAGAAAAGCAGAAGATATACCGAAAAAAGAAACTTTAGCTCAACTTTGTGCTGAAATCCTGACGTCAGCAGTAAATTGAAGATCCGACAAAAATCTGGTCGACCGACAATTGAAAATGATCAGCCGCTCCTTTTAAAACCATTGTGTTGACATTGTATTGTATGGGTCTGTGGGACATTGTATGGGTCTGTGGGACGTTGTATGGGTCTGTGGGACGTTGTATGGGTCTGTGGGACGTTGTATGGGTCTGTGGGACATTGTATGGGTCTGTGGGACGTTGTATGGGTCTGTGGGACATTGTATGGGTCTGTGGGACGTTGTATGGGTCTGTGGGACATTGTATGGGTCTGTGGGACGTTGTATGGGTCTGTGGGACGTTGTATGGGTCTGTGGGACATTGTATGGGTCTGTGGGACGTTGTATGGGTCTGTGGGACGTTGTATGGGTCTGTGTAACGTTGTGTGGGTCTGTGGGACATTGTATGGGACTGTGGGACAATGTATGGGTCTGTGGGACATTGTATGGGACTGTGGGACATTGTATGGGACTGTGGGACATTGTATGGGACTGTGGGACATTGTATGGGTCTGCTGCTCACGACAAAAGGCAGAGTGATATTTTTCGTAGTGTTAGAAATCTCGATGATTTGAAAGAACAATTAAACATTTAATGTTTTTCAAATAAGTAGAAGTGTTATTTATACTCGGCTCCAGCCAAAACGAAGTTTATCATCGGAAGGCAAACGCCATGTAACAACTGTACCAGTGAAGTTAATTCGAGCACAAAATGATTTACACTCAAAACACATTGATGGTAGATTTTGCACAGCTATTTTGAATCACCTAGAGGAATTGGCTTCTTTGTTGGGACCTAAAGAAGTATGCTTCATCAGTCAAGTTGACAAAGCAAGAGTCCCCATTGGATTGGCAGCAGCTAACAAGCAAGCTCCGCTTTTAATGCATGCCGAATACCGCGTTACATTGCCTGATCACGACTGGGTAGTAGCAGCTAGACACAAACTCATACCATCTGTTTATGCTGGCATTGAAATCCTAAAAGACGGCTTAGGTAAACCCGAAGCTGTAACATATGCAGGCCAAACTAACATAGCCATCAGATCAGGCAAGCATTGCTCATCCTCAGCTTATAGCCATGAACTGGATTATGAAAGGTTGATCAAACCGATTCTTATTGTGTCTGTGGATGGTGGACCTGATGAAAATCCAAGATATCAAAAAGTTATTGATGTGGCCATCCATAATTTTGTAAAGCAGAACATTGATGCAATGTTTGTAGCAACGAATGGGCCTGGTAGAAGTGCGTTTAATCAAGTAGAAAAGAGAATGGCTTGAATTGGCTCCTCTTAGTCGAGAACTGTCGGGATTAATTCTGCCACATAAACATTATGGAAGCCACCTTGACACACAAGGTCGAACATTTGATGAAGAATTGAAAAAATTAAGCTTCAAATATGCTGGTAAAACATTGACAGAAATATGGAAGCAAGTAAACATAGACAATTTTCCAACTGTGGCAGAGTATATTTTGCCTTAAATATCTGAGAGTAAAGTTGAAAATTTAATAATCAAAAATCAAGTTTGGTGCCAAAACCATGTAAGAACAAGTCAGTATTTTCTACAGATTGTCAAATGTTGTGATTTAACTTGTTGCCAACCAATTAGAAGCTCGTACTAAGATAGTTTTGCTGATAGATTTATTTCCCCACCTATTCCAGTCTGCCAAGCTAATGAGGGACTTAAAGCACCAGATGTATCTGGTATAAATTCACACAGATTTTCAACTCTTTTCTTCAATCAGTCTGTGAAAGTTGAAAACATACTACATCGATCGACAAAAGCATTCAAAATTCTTCCATATGATATATATTGTCCATCTATTCAGTTGCTATTGTTTGAACGGATCTGTAAAATCTGTCGCAATTATGTTGCTTCGCAAGCCATGTTAAAGAAGCACGTTCAACAGCACCAACAATGTATGCCTGGGCCCAGTCAATTACTACATGCACCCCAACAGCAAATAATTCGTCCAATGGGATTGGCTTCCAAAAGACAGAGAGAGCTCATGGCGATTATTGCTCATTGGGAGATGCTGAGTGAAGAATGGCTAGATGAAGAAATTGTTGACTTGTCTGGTGTTTGGGTTCCACAAGAAATTATTCATCCAGAACCTATGCCAATAATAACAATTGAGGAACATTTGACATCTCCATGGGAAGATATAGAGGCTAGGATATAAGATTATGATTTATTTGTAAAAAAACATGTTATCAAATTAAAAGTGAATTTATAGTTAAACTTTTTAATCTCGTTTCTGTTTAAAGTTAGAACAACTTTATAATTCCTAATTTAAAGTAGTAATGTGTATACATTTTTGTAAATCCTTTAATCTCTATTCTGTATAGAGTAAGTTTTTGTAGTTATTCATTGGAATATGTTCATAAGTTAAAAGTTTATTAAACTTTTGTTTCTAAATATTTTCCTTCTTTGTTGTAGTTGTAAACTAGTCTATTTTAAAATATTTTTTTTTCTCTTATTTTTATTGGGGGAGGGGGGTAATCAAATGTTGACGTAATTCTATAGGGGCGTCTCTGGAAAGTTTGACAAGTTGTTGACAAGGGGGAGCGGGGAGGTAAAAATTGCCAAAAATTGTTGACGTAATTTATGGACAGCCCCTAAGTCTGTCAAGTTCCCCCGCGTAAATCTTTAAAACACTTCTATCTTTACCTCGGCTGTCTGTCTGGTCTTTAACTCGGCTGTTTGCCTGGTCTTCAATGTAGTATATGTGTCCGATTTATACTTGTCATACAAATTATATAAGTATTTAAAAATGTAAAATACCTGTATTGCTGTGATGAAACAAAGGTAATACTTGTATGGCTGTGATGAAAAAAGGTAATACATGTATTGCTGTGATGAAACAGAGGTAATACCTGTAGTAAAAGTAAAAGTAAGGTTTCCTTAACCCTAACGGGCCATCGGGGCAGATGAAGTGTAGAATTCATCTGTTTCTGTAACCTCGGCATATGAAGGGGTTGTGTGGTTAGCACAACGCCCAGCCGCCTTTACTTCCCCAACTTAAAGTCAGGTACCTATTTAAAGCTGGTTGGACTTGGGGACTTTCACCAAGACCTGAAAAAATCCCAAGGATAAAAATCTCACTGGGATTCGAACCCGGGACCCTCCGGTCGACAGTCGAGCGCTCTACATCGCACGACCACCAGTCCCCTTATACCTGTAGTGCTGTGATGAAACAGAGGTATTACCTGTACTGCTGTGATGAAACAGGGGTAATACCTGTAGTGCTGTGATGAAACAAAGGTAATACATGTAGTGCTGTGATGAAACAGAGGTAATACCTGTAGTGCTGTGATGAAACAAAGGTAATACATGTATTGCTGTGATGAAACATAGGTAATACCTGTAGTGCTTTGATGAAACAGAGGTAATACCTGTAGTGCTGTGATAAAACAGAGGTATTACCTGTACTGCTGTGATGAAAAAAAGGTAATACATGTATTGCTGTGATGAAACATAGGTAATACCTGTAGTGCTTTGATGAAACAGAGGTAATACCTGTATTGCTGTGATGAAACAGATGTAATACCTGTAGTGCTGTGATGAATCAAAGGTGTACAAAGATCTTATGCTATATAACGGTAAAAAAAATAGAAAAACATCCCCTTCCGCTTTTAACGAAATATTTTTAAAAAAATCATAGACACTCTCCCATCTAATTATATAATAGATGTATTTATACTGGTCAACTTATATAACAGATGTATTTATACTGGTCAACTTATATAACAGATGTATTTATACTGGTCAACGTATATAATAGATGTATTTATACTGGTCAACTTATATAATAGATGTATTTATACTGGTGAACTTATATAACAGATGTATTTATACTGGTCAACTTATATAACAGATGTATTCATACTGGTCAATTTATATAACAGATGTATTTATACTGGTCAACTTATATAATAGATGTATTTATGCTGGTCAACTTATATAATAGATGTATTTATACTGGTCAACTTATATAACAGGTGTATTTTTACTGGTCAACTTATTTAATAGATGTATTTATACTGGTCAACTTATATAATAGATGTATTTATACTGGCCAACTTATATAATAGATGTATTTATACTGGTCAACTTATATAATAGATGTATTTATACTGGTCAACTTATATAACAGATGTATTTATACTGGTCAACTTATATAACAGATGTATTTATACTGGTCAACTTATATAACAGATGTATTTATACTGGTCATATGTCAGGATATATGTAATTCAGTGTCATGTGATCACTCCATCTTTAAAATTTATTAATGATAATTAATATAAATATATGTATATTATAATGATTTTTTTGTGCATGTTAATAAAATATTTTGTTTATTTGATACTCTTTAGTTTTTAAAGAATTTAAACTTTCTGATTTTTTTTATTGGATGTATACGTGAATTTAATTTCGTACAAAAATGCCAGATATTCGATTTCAATGATGATTGGGTCTCCCACGGAATTAGAACAAAATGGCTCCGATTGTATAATAGTTCAAGCGGAAAGAACTAACAGTGGCCTTGTACTGTCTCTAGTGTTATTGCACCCTGGTTCATGAATGGGATGCAAAAATGGCGCTATTATAAAATCCCAGTGAAAGTAAAGGGTTTGATTTATGAGGAAGACTATTGCTTGGATAATTGCAACATTGATTGCTTGTTAATCACCAGTCATTTTTGTTCAAAGGTTTTTTATCGAACTTGGCATTTGTGAAACAGACTCGACTTTGAGATGATAAACCTTTGTGTATATTAGTGTCGAGAGCTAAACCTTAAATAATGTCTTAAGGAAACAAATGGTAAACCTTTGTGTCTATGAGTGTCAAGAGCTAAACCATAAATAGTGTCTTAAGGAAACAAATGGTAAACCTTTGTGTCTGTTAGTGTCAAGATCTAAACCATAAAGTGTCTTAAGGAAACAAATGGTAAACCTTTGTGTCTATTACTACTATTAGTGTCAAGAGCTAAACCATAAATAGTGTCTGAAGGAAACAAATGTTAAACCTTTGTGTCCAAAAGTATCAAGAGCTAAACCAGAAATAGTGTATGAAGGAAAGAGGACCGTGAAACTAGAAATGTAAACCTAAGAGACAATTGAGTCAGACATCTGGTTAAATCGAAAGAAAAGAATCTGATAAAAAAGGACACAACGTTTCTACGGCCCCAGTGGTCTGCCCAGTGGTCAGCTCCAATCTGAAAGACTTGATCCGGCCCAGTCTTGCTCTCCTGATCACTTCCTGGTTAAGGTGACCTCCTTCGACTGACACCGGAAGTGGAGCAGGAAATTATTCCCGAGGTATGCCATTGACTTACCTCCCGATTGTAAATTGTTTTCACCCCACCCCCTAACTTAAAGTACAGTGCCACAGCCACTCCCACCCTTTGCCCCTTCCCCGCTGCCGATACCTTCCCCCCCCCCATAGAAAACGTTTTGTCCACTTATCTGTCAGTGCATCTGTACAAAGTCGCTTTTCAGTTTTCCTGTAACATAAGACATCAATTTTTTTTCCACATCATTGGCTTCATTTTTTTTTATTAAACTAATGCCAGAAAATTTAGTTTTTTTTCTAGAATCCAGACGCCCGGTATCCCGGAAATGTGTTGGGCATACATTTGGAGGTTAAATACGTGATTTTACTTAGGCACACCAAAGATAAATCTATTATATAAACTTAGCATATTACGTAGACAAAGTGACCGCTAAATGCAGGGGTCCGTGGCATGTTTTGAGTTTTGCAACCCTTATGTCAACCTTTACACTGTCTCAGTTTTGTGTTAGTGTTCATAAAAAAAAGTTTCCCTTCTTGGCCCTAGCGGGCCATCGGGGCAGATGAAGTGTAGAATTCATCTGTTTCCATAACCTCGGCATATGAAGGGATTGTGTGGTTAGCACAACGCCCAGCCGCCTTTACTTCCTCAACTTAAGTCAGGTACCCATTTAAAGCTGGGTGGACTTGCGGGACGACTTTGCACCAAATTTCCCCTGGAAAAATTCCATGGGCCTCACCGAGGATCGAACCCAGGACTCTCAGGTCGACAGTCGAGTATCTACACCACTCGGCCATCCGTCCCACAGTGTTCATAAAGTATCATATATCTTCTCCGAAATTCCATAGTTTACATTTTTCATTCCATATTGACCGCACACTTCTCGACGTTTCTGAAATCACCCCCACCCTTTCCTAAGTCATATGATAGCTTATTACTGTACATACATGATTTAAGTATGTGGCCTCTGAAATCTTTTAGAATATCATTCCTTTTGACGGCCCTGAAATTGTTAACGTGGTATTGATGCAATGTCCTTGACTGACCAGCATAAACAAAACTCGTTTATAGATTTAGTGAATGCCCAAAGACAAACATGTTTATTTATTGAAGGCCCTAAGACAAACATGTTTATTTATTGAAGGCCCTAAGACAAACATGTTTATTTATTGAAGGCCCTAAGTCAAACATGTTTAAAAGTTTGTAAATCAATGGTATATATTGAAACAAAATTACATTATAAATGTTTTAAGTCGACATCATATACTGTGTATGGGAAGCTACGATCAATTAAAATGTTGATCGGGACAAGATAGAGACAGATCGGTGCCAGCGTTTGCGTGGTCGGGTTAAGCACTGGCCAGCACAGAGTGAAAGTGACGTCATGAGTAGATCAAATGTCCCAAAGAGGTTGTCACATCATCAAAGCATGGCACGCTATGTCTGGGCTATCAAGTGACACGTCAGAACACCAGAGCGCTCACAGGAAGTCTGCGATGACAGTTATGGCACTCGGGTAGAACACAGATTTGTTTGCCAGACACTATGGGGTTAAGTTGATTTCAGAGGAGATACATGTTTTGATAGTTATAGTCGAGGTAACTTTTATTTTGTGAAACACACCTTTATTACCAGTATTAGTCGTAAGGCATTCAGCTTTATTTCAGGGGAAACATGTTTGCTGGTCCTATAATGGACTAGTTTTAATTCAGAGAAAACATATATTTCAACGAATTACAACCACATGTCCCATTAAATTGTGCAGGTTTACTTTGTAATTGTTTCAATATTTTCTATAGCTAATAGACACTAGGGCATTGGCTCTCAATATGTGATAGACACTAGGGCATTGGCTCTCAATATTTGATAGACACTAGGGCAGTGGCTCTCAATATGTGATAGACACTAGGGCATTGGCTCTCAATATGTGATAGAGACACTAGGGCATTGGCTCTCAGTATTTGATAGACACTAGGGCAGTAGCTCTCAATTTTTGATAGACACTAGGGCAGTGACTCTAAGTATTTGATAGACACTAGGGCAGTGGCTCTAAGTATTTGATAGACACTAGGGCATTGGCTCTCAATATTTGATAGACACTAGGGCAGTGGCTCTAAGTATTTGATAGACACTAGGGCAGTGGCTCTCAATATTTGATAGACACTAGGGCAGTGGCTCTCAATATTTGATAGACACTAGGGCATTGGCTCTAAGTATTTGATAGACACTAGGGCAGTGGCTCTCAATATTTGATAGACACTAGGGCAGTGGCTCTCAATATTTGATAGACACTAGGGCATTGGCTCTAAGTATTTGATAGACACTAGGGCAGTGGCTCTCAATATTTGATAGACACTAGGGCAGTGGCTCTCAATATTTGATAGACACTAGGGCAGTGGCTCTCAATATTTGATAGACACTAGGGCATTGGCTCTCAATATTTGATAGACACTAGGGCAGTGGCTCTCAATATTTGATAGACACTAGGGCATTGGCTCTCAATATTTGATAGACACTAGGGCAG
>JAGDYQ010000125.1:2756457-2918136 GCA_021962125.1 Bulinus truncatus
AGGATGCAATTATAAAGGAAACATGCAACCAGTCAGGATGCAATTATATTATAAAGGAAACATGCAGCCAGTCAGGATGCAATTATATTACAAAGGAAACATGCAACCAGTCAGGATGCAATTATATTATAAAGGAAACATGCAACCAGTCAGGATGCAATTATAAAGGAAACATTCAACCAGTCAGGATGCAATTATATTATAAAGGAAACATGCAACCAGTCAGGATGCAATTATATTATAAAGGAAACATGCAACCAGTCAGGATGCAATTATAAAGGAAACATTCAACCAGTCAGGATGCAATTATATTATAAAGGAAACATGCAACCAGTCAGGATGCAATTATATTATAAAGGAAACATGCAACCAGTCAGGATGCAATTATAAAGGAAACATTCAACCAGTCAGGATGCAATTATATTATAAAGGAAACATGCAACCAGTCAGGATGCAATTATATTATAAAGGAAACATGCAACCAGTCAGGATGCAATTATAAAGGAAACATTCAACCAGTGCAGGGATCAGGCAATGCCAGTCGGATATTATAAAAACATAAATGGAAACATGCAACCAGTCAGGATGCAATTATATTATAAAGGAAACATGCAACCAGTCAGGATGCAATTATAAAGGAAACATTCAACCAGTCAGGATGCAATTATATTATAGAGGAAACATTCAACCAGTCAGGATGCAATTATATTATAAAGGAAACATGCAACCAGTCAGGATGCAATTATATTATAAAGGAAACATGCAACCAGTCAGGATGCAATTATAAAGGAAACATGCAACCAGTCAGGATGCAATTATATTAAAAAGGAAACATGCAACCAGTCAGGATGCAATTATATTATAAAGGAAACATACACACCAGTCAGGATGCAATTATATTATAAAGGAAACATGCAACCAGTCAGGATGCAATTATATTATAAAGTAAACATAAACCAGTCAGGATGCAATTATAAAGGAAACATGCAACCAGTCAGGATGCAATTATAAAGGAAACATGCAACCAGTCAGGATGCAATTATATTATAAAGGAAACATGCAACCAGTCAGGATGCAATTATATTATAAAGGAAACATGCAACCAGTCAGGATGCAATTATATTATAAAGGAAACATGCAACCAGTCAGGATGCAATTATATTATAAAGGAAACATGCAACCAGTCAGGATGCAATTATAAAGGAAACATGCAACCAGTCAGGATGCAATTATATTATAAAGGAAACATGCAACCAGTCAGGATGCAATTATATTATAAAGGAAACATGCAACCAGTCAGGATGCAATTATATTATTAAGGAAACATACACACCAGTCAGGATGCAATTATATTATAAAGGAAACATGCAACCAGTCAGGATGCAATTATATTATAAAGGAAACATAAACCAGTCAGGATGCAATTATAAAGGAAACATTCAACCAGTCAGGATGCAATTATATTATAAAGGAAACATTCAACCAGTCAGGATGCAATTATATTATAAAGGAAACATGCAACCAGTCAGGATGCAATTATATTATAAAGGAAACATACACACCAGTCAGGATGCAATTATATTATAAAGGAAACATGCAACCAGTCAGGATGCAATTATATTATAAAGGAAACATGCAACCAGTCAGGATGCAATTATATTATAAAGGAAACATGCAATCAGTCAGGATGCAATTATAAAGGAAACATTCAACCAGTCAGGATGCAATTATATTATAAAGGAAACATGCAACCAGTCAGGATGCAATTATATTATAAAGGAAACATTCAACCAGTCAGGATGCAATTATATTATAAAGGAAACATGCAACCAGTCAGGATGCAATTATATTATAAAGGAAACATACACACCAGTCAGGATGCAATTATATTATAAAGGAAGCATGCAACCAGTCAGGATGCAATTATAAAGGAAACATGCAACCAGTCAGGATGCAATTATATTATAAAGGAAACATGCAACCAGTCAGGATGCAATATATTATAAAGGAAACATGCAACCAGTCAGGATGCAATTATAAAGGAAACATTCAACCAGTCAGGATGCAATTATATTATAAAGGAAACATGCAACCAGTCAGGATGCAATTATATTATAAAGGAAACATGCAACCAGTCAGGATGCAATTATATTATAAAGGAAACATGCAACCAGTCAGGATGCAATTATATTATAAAAGAAACATGCAACCAGTCAGGATGCAATTATAAAGGAAACATTCAACCAGTCAGGATGCAATTATATTATAAAGGAAACATGCAACCAGTCAGGATGCAATTATATTATAAAGGAAACATGCAACCAGTCAGGATGCAATTATAAAGGAAACATTCAACCAGTCAGGATGCAATTATATTATAAAGGAAACATGCAACCAGTCAGGATGCAATTATATTATAAAGGAAACATGCAACCAGTCAGGATGCAATTATATTATAAAGGAAACATGCAGCCAGTCAGGATGCAATTATATTATAAAAGAAACATGCAACCAGTCAGGATGCAATTATAAAGGAAACATTCAACCAGTCAGGATGCAATTATATTATAAAGGAAACATGCAACCAGTCAGGATGCAATTATATTATAAAGGAAACATGTAACCAGTCAGGATGCAATTATAAAGGAAACATTCAACCAGTCAGGATGCAATTATATTATAAAGGAAACATGCAACCAGTCAGGATGCAATTATATTATAAAGGAAACATGCAACCAGTCAGGATGCAATTATATTATAAAGGAAACATGCAACCAGTCAGGATGCAATTATAAAGGAAACATTCAACCAGTCAGGATGCAATTATATTATAAAGGAAACATGCAACCAGTCAGGATGCAATTATATTATAAAGGAAACATGCAACCAGTCAGGATGCAATTATAAAGGAAACATGCAACCAGTCAGGATGCAATTATATTATAAAGGAAACATGCAACCAGTCAGGATGCAATTATATTATAAAGGAAACATGCAACCAGTCAGGATGCAATTATAAAGGAAACATTCAACCAGTCAGGATGCAATTATATTATAAAGGAAACATGTAACCAGTCAGGATGCAATTATAAAGGAAACATTCAACCAGTCAGGATGCAATTATATTATAAAGGAAACATGCAACCAGTCAGGATGCAATTATATTATAAAGGAAACATGCAACCAGTCAGGATGCAATTATATTATAAAGGAAACATGCAACCAGTCAGGATGCAATTATAAAGGAAACATTCAACCAGTCAGGATGCAATTATATTATAAAGGAAACATACAACCAGTCAGGATGCAATTATATTATAAAGGAAACATTCAACCAGTCAGGATGCAATTATATTATAAAGGAAACATGCAACCAGTCAGGATGCAATTATATTATAAAGGAAACATGCAACCAGTCAGGATGCAATTATAAAGGAAACATGCAACCAGTCAGGATGCAATTATATTATAAAGGAAACATGCAACCAGTCAGGATGCAATTATATTATAAAGGAAACATGCAACCAGTCAGGATGCAATTATAAAGGAAACATTCAACCAGTCAGGATGCAATTATATTATAAAGGAAACATGCAACCAGTCAGGATGCAATTATATTATAAAGGAAACATTATACCAGTCAGGATGCAATTATATTATAAAGGAAACATGCAACCAGTCAGGATGCAATTATATTATAAAGGAAACATGCAACCAGTCAGGATGCAATTATAAAGGAAACATGCAACCAGTCAGGATGCAATTATACTATAAAGGAAACATGCAACCAGTCAGGATGCAATTATAAAGGAAACATGCAACCAGTCAGGATGCAATTATATTATAAAGGAAACATGCAACCAGTCAGGATGCAATTATATTATAAAGGAAACATGCAACCAGTCAGGATGCAATTATATTATAAAGGAAACATACACACCAGGCAGGATGCAATGATATAAATGAAACATACACATCAGTAAGGATTTCATGATGACATCCAATGTCTTTTTGACATTATGATATAAAATTTTATAAATTTAATGTTGACAAATAACATTTTATTAAAAATATTATCGTATGTCTTTATTAAATATTTGATTGACATTGGATATTTGATTTTAATGAATACCATTGTCATTCTAGATATCATATTTACATCACATGGGAAAATTTGATATGTGGAATAGGCTCACATTGGATATGATATTAACATATGACATAGTATAAAAGTGGATATGATATTATTATAAGACTTGGTATGACATTGAATTTACTATTTATAAAGGATATACTTTTTACATTGATTATAATGTGCGTACTAGTTATATTATTGACATTATGATAGCATAATGACAATAGTCTTTGAAGATTAGATTACATCTTGAGTAAAATTAAAATGCATATTTGAATATTACAGTCACTTTACTTGCTCATCTCTTGTATTAGTGTTATACTCACACATTAAACCAACTTGCCCAGCAATATTTTAACAAAAGCTGGTCGGCCCACATACAATCAACAAAAGCTGGTCGGCCCACATACAATCAACAAAAGCTGGTCGGCCCACATACAATCAACAAAAGCTGGTCGGCCCACATACAATCAACAAAAGCTGGTCGGCCCACATACAATCAACAAAAGCTGGTCGGCCCATACAGAATCAACAAAAGGTTGTCGGCCCACATACAATCAACAAAAGCTGGTCGGCCCACATACAATCAATATATAGCCGTTCGGCCCACATACAATCAATATATAGCCGTTCGGCCCACATACAATCAATATATAGCCGTTCGACCCACATACAATCAACAAAAGCTGGTCGGCCCATACAGAATCAACAAAAGGTGGTCGGCCCACATACAATCAACAAAAGCCGTTCGGCCCACATACAATCAATATATAGCCGTTCGGCCCACATACAATCAATATATAGCCGTTCGGCCCACATACAATCAATATATAGCCGTTCTGCCCACATACAATCAATATATAGCCGTTCGGCCCACATACAATCAATGTATAGCCGTTCGGCCCACATACAATCAACAAAAGCTGGTTGGCCCATATACAATCAATATATAGCCGTTCGGCCCATATACAATCAATATATGGCTGAATAGTGTTGGTTAGTTGTTTTTTTTCATCGTTTACTTTCAGAATCGATTGAGACAAGGGGCGGGGTGTTAATTTAGACTGACGTTTTCTATTCTGCAATTTAAATTAATTCATGGAAAGTCTAGCGACAAATGTGAAAGATTTGTGGGAACAGGACGTATGTGTGGGCGTAGAACTAGAGGTCTGTGAATTCAGTACAGAAACATGTGTGTGTGGGCGTAGGACTAGGGGTCTGTTGGGAAAATACAGGAAGATGTGTGTGTGTGTGTGTGTGTTGGCGTAGGACTAGCAGTCTGTTGGCCAATACAGGAAGGTGTGTGTGGATACAGGGCTAGGGGTCTGTTGGCTCAATACAGGAAGGTGTGTTTGTGTGTGGGTGCCGGGCTAGGGGTCTGTTGGCTCAATACAGGAAGGTGTGGTTGTGTGTGGATGCAGGGCTAGGAGTCTGTTGGCTCAATACAGGAAGGTGTGTGTGGATACAGGGCTAGGGGTCTGTTGGCTCAATACAGGAAGGTGTGTTTGTGTGTGGGTGCAGGGCTAGGGGTCTGTTGGCTCAATACAGGAAGGTGAGTTTGTGTGTGGATGCAGGGCTAGGAGTCTGTTGGCTCAATACAGGAAGGTGTGTGTGTTGAAATAAACTAAAGGTCACTGATGAAGAAACTCAGACAATAGATTGGCTCACAATTAGATTAGATCATTCTATTAATTTATTGAGCAGCATTAAGCCAACACGAATGCATCTGATAACTTAATAGACTACACAAGTAACTTTTCAGAATAGTGTCATTGGTTGAAACTATGTGGAGGCAACTACATCTGTTAGCTGACACTATTTTGAGGCAACTATATCTGTTAGCTGACACTATTTTGAGGCAACTACATCTGTTAGCTGAAACTATTTTGAGGCAACTATATCTGCTGGTAGCTGAAACTATTTTGAGGCAACTATATCTGTTAGTTGAAACTATTTTGAGGCAACTATATCTGTTAGTTGAAACTATTTTGAGGCGACTATATCTGTTTGTTGAAACTATTTTGAGGCGACTATATCTGTTAGTTGAAACTATTTTGAGGCAACTATATCTGTTAGCTGAAACTATTTTGAGACAACTATATCTGTTAGCTGAAGCTATTTTGAGGCAACTATATCTGTTAGCTGAAACTATTTTGAGGCAACTATATCTGTTGGTTGAAACTATGTGGAGGCAACTATATCTGTTAGCTGAAACTATTTTGAGGCAACTATATCTGTTAGCTGAAACTATTTTGAGGCAACTATATCTGTTAGCTGAAGCTATTTCGAGGCAACTATATCTGTTAGCTGAAACTATTTTAAGGCAACTATATCTGTTGGTTGAAACTATGTGGAGGCAACTATATCTGTTAGCTGAAACTATTTTGAGGCAACTATATCTGTTAGCTGAAACTATTTCGAGGCAACTATATCTGTTAGCTGAAACTATTTTGAGGCGACTATATCTGTTGGTTGAAACTATTTTGAGGCGACTATATCTGTTAGTTGAAACTATTTTGAGGCAACTATATCTGTTAGCTGAAACTATTTTGAGACAACTATATCTGTTAGCTGAAGCTATTTTGAGGCAACTATATCTGTTAGCTGAAACTATTTTGAGGCAACTATATCTGTTGGTTGAAACTATGTGGAGGCAACTATATCTGTTAGCTGAAACTATTTTGAGGCAACTATATCTGTTAGCTGAAACTATTTTGAGGCAACTATATCTGTTAGCTGAAACTATTTTGAGGCAACTATATCTGTTGGCTGACAAGGCACTATATCATTTCATTAATTTAATTGCTTAAGATTTTGATGAACATCGCTGCATAACCCTTTGTCGTTGTGAGCTAAACCAAGGTAAAGTAAATGTCTAGCAGCAAGTATAACAAATCAACATAAGTACATTTCTAGAAGCAAGTATAACACATCAACATAAGTACATGTCTAGCAGTAAGTATAACAGATCAACATAAGTGCATGTCTAACAGCAAGTATAACACATCAACATAAGTACATGTCTGGCAGCAAGTATAACAGATCAACATAAGTGCATGTCTAGCAGCAAGTATAACAAATCAACATAAGTACATTTCTAGAAGCAAGTATAACACATCAACATAAGTACATGTCTGGCAGTAAGTATAACAGATCAACATAAGTGCATGTCTAGCAGCAAGTATAACACATCAACATAAGTACATGTCTAGCAGCAAGTATAACACATCAACATAAGTACATGTCTGGCAGCAAGTATAACAGATCAACATAAGTACATGTCTAGCAGTAAGTATAACAGATCAACATAAGTACATGTCTAGCAGTAAGTATAACACATCAACATAAGTCCATGTCTAGCAGCAAGTATAACACATCAACATAAGTCCATGTCTAGCAGCAAGTATAAGAGATCAAACATAAGTACATATCTATCAGCAAGTATAACAGATCAGTATAAGTACATGTAAATCTTTACGACAAGTCTGAACGTTATGTCTATCTGTATGGACAACACCATTGTGAAATGTACGTCTAATCACTTCTATTAATTTCACCATTCGACTTCTACTACTGAGTCAATATTTTTGTTTGTGTTTGATTATCATTTAAATATTATTTATATTTATTAGGCGAAGACAGAGATTGTTATGGGCAGTGATTTATCTCGTCACTATTTTCTGTTTTGTCTGACATGTTAGCTCCAGCGTGATTAAATAGATTCACAGATGTCTTTAGAGTTACGATATTTATAACTTTCAAGAACATGTAGTGACATGCCTGGAGAAGCTCGGGAAAAGAAACAAAAAATGACACAGAGATTGAGATAGATAGATAGAGAGAGAGAAAGAGAGAGAGAGAGAGAGAAAAAGAGATAGAGAGAGAAAGAGAGAGAGAGAGAGAGAGAGAGAGACCAGAGAGAGAGAGAGAGAGAGAGAGAGAGAGAGAGAGAGGAGGGGAAATAGATTTAAATATAAAGTATACACACACACATAAACATAAATGTAGGGAAATATCCTGTCTTTATTAATTATAGACAGACGCAGAGACAGCAGAGATTATATTGAGACAGAGATGTGTAATGCTAACAGAAGACAAATCAGAAAGCAAGCAATTCAAGTAATGGCGTACGTTGAATATAATATATTGCATGCAAGAAGATTGTCCTAACAAAAATGTCAAACATCAACTGGCTGTGGAAAACAGAATTAAAAAATCAGAGAAAAACCACAATAACATTTTTTAACGTCTAAGTTTATTGATTACAAAATGATGATCAAGTAACGATTTTAACTCCCCCCCACCCCATCCTATGTGTTGAAACGAAAATAATGCTAGAATATAAACTTGTCTGTAGATTACGTTGATTTAGTTTATAAACCTGTCAGTAGATTACGTTTAGTTTATAAACCTGTCAGTATTTTACGTTGATTTAGTTTATAAACCTGTCAGTAGATTACATTAAGTTTATAAACCTGTCAGTATTTTACGTTGATTTAGTTTATAAACATGTCAGTGGATTACGTTTAGTTTAAAAACCTGTCAGTAGATTACGTTGATTTAGCTTATAAACCTGTCAGTAGATTACGTTTAGTTTATAAACCTGTCAGTAGATTACGTTGATTTAGCTTATAAACCTGTCAGTAGATTACGTTTAGTTTATAAACCTGTCAGTTTTTTACGTTGATTTAGTTTATAAACCTGTCAGTAGATTACGTTGATTTAGTTTATAAATCTGTCAGTATTTTACATTGATTTAGATTTTTTGTACAATGGCTTGTGATGATAAAATGATGCTACTTTACAAACACATTATAATTTGATAACAAATGTTTATGACTACCAAGCAGTATTTTCACTGATTTTCGGTTGAGCTTGTCAAATGGTACGACCTTTGACCTGAGGATCCTGGGGTTTTTGTCCTGTGAGAATCTGGGGATTCTTCAGTTCAGGGTGAAAGTCTTTGACAAAGATGTAGAACTGTAATGTGACTAGTCATGATCAAAACAACTTATAGATAAGAGATGGTCAGAATTTAAAATTGATTTAGATCAGTAATTCTTAAAGAGTTGATACATTTCATGTTTGTCACGAAAAAAATAAATGGGTGATAAATTACAACATTTATCTTTGTTTTTATTCACAAGGTTTACAACAACGAAACAAAGTGAATCGCAAAGGTGACAAGTTTAAGAATAACTGATTTAGATGATTTGTGACATGATTGGCCAAGTTGACTGCTTGGTGAGAATATAATGTTATTAAGTATCCAACATGTATTTTGAAGTCATTTACTTGTTGCATTATTGTGGTTAGCCAAAGTCATTTCATAAAACTCATTTAAATATTTTTCAGTCTCATTTTACTCTACCCGAGAAACTTGATAGACGATGATATTTATATAATTTAACTGTCTGTTTACTTTGTGCTTGACCCTATGAATGGAACTAGTGACGTCCATATGAATGGAACAAGTTACGTGCCTATGATTGGAACTAGTGACGTGCTTATGAATGGAACTAGTGACGTGCTTATGAATGGAACTAGTGACATGCCTATGAATGTAACTAGTGACGTGCTTATGAATGGAACTAGTGACGTGCTTATGAATGGAACTAGTGACGTGCTTATGAATGGAACTAGTGACGTGCTTATGAATGGAACTAGTGACGTGCTTATGAATGGAACTAGTGACGTCCATATGAATGAAACTAGTTACGTGCCTATGAATGGAACTAGTTACGTGCCTATGAATGGAACTAGTTACGTGCCTGTGAATGGAACTAGATACGTGCCTGTGAATGGAACTAGTTACATGTCCGGGGAATGAAACTAGTGACATGCCTATGAATGGAACTAGTTACGTGCCTGTGAATGGAACTAGATACGTGCCTGTGAATGGAACTAGTTACGTGTCCGGGGAATGGAGCTAGTGACGTGCCTGTGAATGGAACTGGTTACGTGTCCGGGGAATGGAACTAGTGACTTGCCTGTGAATGGAATTGGTTGCGTGTCCGGGGAATGGAGCTAGTGACGTGCCTGCGAATGGAACTGGTTGCGTGTCCGGGGAATGGAGCTAGTTATGTGCCTGTGAATGGAACTAGTTACGTGTCTATGAATTATACTTGTACAGTACTAGGAACTTCATCGAAAACTGGCTTATGGCTTACACTATTAATGCTTTGTGACTTGAACTAATACTGAACTATACTTTGTTCTAGAATAGGTCCATGTCTTGAGTCAATACTGGTATATGACTTAGGCTAAGACTGTTACCTGTCTTTAACTAGCAACTATCTATGACAGGACAAGAGCTAATAGTGGTCTTTGACATGACCATAATTAACATTGTTCTTTAACTTGAACTAGTGGTCTATGACATAACTTTAACTAATAGTGGTCTATGACATAACTTGAACTAGTAATGGTCTATGACATAACAACAGCTGACACTCTTCTATGACAATACAATAACGGACACTAGTCTATGACATGATAAATATTCGTTTATGACATGACACAATCTGACACAGGTCTATGGCATAACTTGAACTTTAAATGGCCAATGACGTGAACTAGCACTGATGTATGACATAACATGAACTGACACTGTTCTTTGACATGAACTAACACTGGTCTTTGACATGACATAAACTGACACTGGTCTTTGACATGACACAATCTGACACAGGTCTATGGCATAACTTGAACTTTAAATGGCCAATGACGTGAACTAGCACTGATGTATGACATAACATGAACTGACACTGGTCTTTGACATGAACTGACACTGGTCTTTGACATGACATAAACTGACACTGCTCTTTGACATAACATGAACTGACACTGGTCTTTGACATGAACTGACACTGGTCTTTGACATGACATAAACTGACACTGCTCTTTGACATAACATGAACTGACACTGGTCTTTGACATGAACTGACACTGGTCTTTGACATGACATGAACTGACACTGGTCTATGGCATGACATAAACTGACAATGGTCTATGACATGACATGAAGTGACACTGGTCTTTGACATGTGACACTGGTCTATGACATGACATGAAGTGACACTGGTCTTTGACATGTGACACTGGTCTATGACATGACATGAAGTGACACTGGTCTTTGACATGTGACACTGGTCTTTGACATGACATGAACTGACACTGGTCTATGACATGACATGAACTGACACTGGTCTATGACATGAGCTGACACTGGTCTATGACTTGAGCTGACACTGGTCTATGACATGAGCTGACACTGGTCTATGACATGAACTGACAATGGTCTATGACTTGAACTTTGATGTACTGATCTAGTTTCTTGCTGAATGCATAATGGATGAATAAGAAAACATAGTAAATAAATAGAGTATTGAAGTAGAGTGCTTCAAACTGGCATCAGTTTTCTATTCTAAAGAGAGCTGTGGCCAGAAAGCATTAATCCAGTGTGGCAAGCAAGTCCTCAGGGAGGTGTCCCTGGCTGATCTCCCATGTATCAAGACAGGAAACACATACTTCCTGGCACACATCTTGAATAGACAACTTTAGAGACACGAATCAAATGCCAGATTGGCCGGTAGTTTGTTCTTGGTCACAAGTTTGTTGGGTTCACAAAATTCGGGTATATGCAGTCTCTCATTTTCTTGTACAGAATTTTTTTTCTTTAAAATTTACAAGTCTAAGTCTATCTATCTATCTATCTATCTATCTATCTATCTATCTATCTATCTATCTATCTATCTATCTATCTATCTATCTATCTATCTATCTATCTATCTATCTATCTATCTATCTATCTATCTATCTATCTATCTATCTATCTATCTATCTATCTATCTATCTATCTATCTATCTATCTATCTATCTATCTATCTATCTATCTATCTATCTATCTATCTATCTATCTATCTATCTATCTATCTATCTATATATCTATCTATCTATCTATCTATCCATCTATCTATCTATCTATCTATCTATGTAATTTTAATTCTTCAAAAGCTTTAGTATGTCAATATATATATATATATATATATATATATATATATATATATATATGTATAATTATATAGTATTTTTACATCACATATGGCTGAATAAGATCTCGTTTTTTAGTCGAGTTTTATATAAAACAGTGTAAAAGAAACATGTTTAATCTTCCAAGGGAGGTAACACATTCTAATAATCTTACTTAAGTCAGTGTGATCTTTTTATCTTCTAACTTCTTACTTTAACCCCCAGAACTGTGTATTAACTTTAACCACAGAACTGTTTATCCTTGTAAATTTATCCCTAGAACTTTGTATCCATGTAAATTTAACCCCAGAAATACGTATCCATGTAACTTTAACCACAGAACTGTGCATCTTAATTTTAACCACAGAACTGTGTATTAACTTTAACCCCAGAACTGTGTATAATGTTAACCCCAAAAACTGTGTATCCATGTAACTATAACTCCAGAACTGTGTATCTTAACTTTAAGTCCAGAACTGTGTATCTTAACTATAACCCCAGAACTGTTTATCTATGTAACTTTAACCCCAGAACTGTGTATCTTAACTTTAACCCCAGAACTGTGTATCTTAACTTTAACTCCAGAACTGTTTATCTTAACTTTAACTCCAGAACTGTGTATATAAACTTTAACCACAGAACTGTGTATTAACTTTAACACCATAACTGTATATCTTAAATTTAACCCCACAACTGTGTATTAACTTTACCCCCAGAACTGTGTACCCATGTAATTTTAACCCCAGAACTGTGTATTAACTTTACCCCCAGAACTGTATATACAAGTAACTTTAAACCCAGAACTGTATATCCATGTAACTTTAACCCCAGAACTGTATATCCATGTAACTTTAACCCCAGAACTGTATATCCATGTAACTTTAACCCCAGAACTGTGTATCTTAACTTTAACCCCAGAACTGTATACCCATGTAATTTTAACCCCAGAACTGTGTATTAACTTTACCCCCAGAACTGTATATCCATGTAACTTTAAACCCAGAACTGTATATCCATGTAACTTTAACACCAGAACTGTATATCCATGTAACTTTTAACCCCAGAACTGTATATCTCAGAACTGTGTACCAACACTAACCCCAGAACTGTATATTAACTTTAACCCGAGAACTGTATAACCATGTAACTTTAACCCCAGAACTGTGTATTAACTTTAACCCCAGAACTGTATATCCATGTAACTTTAACCCCAGAACTGTGTATTAACTTTAACCCCAGAACTGTATAACCATGTAACTTTAACCCCAGAACTGTGTATTAACTTTAACCCCAGAACTGTATAACCATGTAACTTTAACCCCAGAACTGTGTATTAACTTTAACCCCAGAACTGTATAACCATGTAACTTTAACCCCAGAACTGTGTATTAACAAACACCAGAACTGTGTATTAACTTTAACCCCAGAACTGTATAACCATGTAACTTTAACCCCAGAACTGTGTATTAACTTTAACCCCAGAACTGTGTATTAACTTTAACCCCAGAACTGTGTATTAACTTTAACCCCAGAGCTGTGTATCCATGTAACTTTAACCCCAGAACTGTGTATCCCAGTAGTTCGTCTCAAAGTTCTAAGTGAGACTTAAATTGAAAAATCAATAGTCAACTTGGTGCATATCTGTTAATTTGATTTCATCTGTGCCTGCTAATTGAACGATGCCAGTGTACAAAGGACCCCATTTGTTCTACCGGTGTAATCAGGCGGCCAGTAACATGACATGAAACAGGACCCTATCAGTCCTACACATCTCACCCGGGTTGTTTTTTTTTTCGTAATTTTTTTTTTTTAGAATGGTCCAGTTTTGTTTTTTAAAACGCTAATCACAAAATCGATGTGAAACGATGTTGATGCACTTGTTGTTGTTGTGGTAGTGGGCGCCTTGCTGCCGCCCCCATCTCAACCTCCCTTGACCCCCACCCCCTCTTCCTACGCCGCCTACCCTAGAGCCAAGTGGTGCCACCGCCCCGTCCAGTGTAGTCACGCAGCTGTGAACCTCGCTCGCCTTTCAGGCTAGGCGAGTGTGGCAATGTGGGGAGAATGACTGCTGTCTATTGAGAGAGAGAGAGAGAGTGAGAGAGAGACTTCTTGGAGGAACAGTCCCCCCTCCTTCGTCCCCCCCTTCTCTGCTGTTGTTGTTGGCGTAACATCTGCCTCACTTCCTATCTGATGAACCCATTGAGAGGGGCACACCCATGAACTGACACCAGATACAGAAGTAGTATTATGGTAGTTTAATAGTGTAACAACTGATTTATAAAGTGAGCAACTATCAGGGCATTTTGTTTTTTTTACTTTATTTCTCTCACTTCAGTTTTTTTTAATTGTACAAGTAGAGACCATTGTCCAATAGACAACACTGTGTGGAGTTAACTTATAAAAGTAGATACCATTGTCCACTAGACAAAACTTTGTGCAGTTTACAAATACTGGACATTGTCCACCAGACAAGCCTAACCCATTAGGTTCTATTGTTCTAATAATTATTAAAATTAAGAAAGTGTATTGATTCATTCTGTTCTTGTTTTTCAGCCTTGTTATTTTACAGAAAAAAAAAGTGTATGTTTAGTTAGACAGATATAAACAAAGTGTATGTTTAGTTAGACAAATATAAACAAAGTGTTTTATTTGTTTATTTCTTCCACACAGAGTTTAGTGCAGGAGTTTAAAAACATTTGACTAGTAACAGCAAAAATCAACCTGTGGTCATAGCCGTCAACAATTTGTTACGTTTCGAAGGACTAAATTTTGAACATTTTTCGCACAAACTTGTGACAGAACTCTGGGTAAGTTTCGTATTCTGCTGTTTGTTATCTGCTCTTAGATTCACGGTTAAATTGCAATGTTTATTACATATATACATATGTCATTACATCTACTCGATGTTTAGTCCATATATACATATGCCATTACATCTACTCGATGTTTATTACATGTCATTACATCTACTCGATGTTTATTACATATATACATGTGTCATTACATCTACTCGATGTTTATTACATATAACATATGTCATTACATCTACTCGATGTTTGTTACATATATACATATGTCATTACATCTAATCAATGTTTATTATATATACATATGTTATTACATCTATTCGATGTGTATGTCTCTATAGCCCTGTTCAAATTAGCTTTTATTTTGTTCTTCAAACGTTGTCAATTGTGGTAACATTTAACCAGGGGCGAAGACAGTTGTACCCAAGACACAATGGGCGGTTGTAACCATATATAAATATTTGTCTGTCTGCTGAGAACTAAATGCAACTTATGTCATTTAAATGTCATTTACCAAAATCTGTTATATTTGAATTCTTTCATATAAACACCTTGCAATATCTTTAAAAATGTAACATACATTTAAAAGTATTACATTGATATACATTTTAATTCAAATGTCTTACTTTTAAATCTATTACATTTAAATATCGTACTTTTAAAAATTCTTACAAATAAAAGAATTACAATTAAAAGTATTACATTTTTTTTCCAAATCAAAGTTTTAAAAAATTTAGTTCCATGTTAGAAGTATTTGTCTGTATCAAGTTATCGCTTGATGTTTAATGTTTGCTGACTTAAAACAAGTTATGGATACTAAGTGAAATATTCTTTCAATTGAAAACTGTTACACTATATGAGCAGTGACCTAGCAAAGTGGAATAATGAAAATAGTTTTATACACGATAAGCATATAAACTCATACACAATAAACATAAACAATAAACATATAAACAATAAACTTATATTAAAATGAATATGTGTTGAAATGAATATTTGCCACAATAAATAAATGTCACGTCAGACATGCGCAGTACGAGATTAATCTTCATGCAGAGTGAACGTGTGCCGACGGTTCCTATTCTACTGTCCTCTGGTCTGCCAAGTATTTTGTTCCACTCTTCAGACGTCTACAGGTGTGTTTCTCTGCTACGAAGTCTCCGCTATCTCTACTGACGATGTTGTCCACATGATTCCAGGGCTGTGGTGTCGGTCTGTGTCAATACTTTTGCCTGGTATCAATGCGCGAAACTCTAGCCTTGCCCGTTGTCGGAGAAAAAACTTGTCGTCACAGACAAAATAATTTGAGGTGAAAAAACAACTAAATATTGATTAAAAAAAAAGAATTATTTAACAACGTCACACTTTTATAATCCGATAATCTTTTTTGTCAACAAATACAATTACCAGGGTACCTCGTGTAAATCATTACTAAATACTGTGTAAAGTTATATATATATATATATATATATATATATAATACCATTGTTATTTACTTTTGTCCCACCATCGGTGTTGGAGGCTGCTAAACAGCGATACCTATGGAATTGTCGGAGTTCTGAAATTGGTCCCACACCCCACCAATACTTGCCATGTCGATGCTTTTTGAGTTTTGCCAGGAGTTTTAAAAGACTGAGTTCATCCTTAAATGGAGAAAGGAGCACCAACCACAATAAAAAAAGTTATAGCTAAATGTATCATTTAAATTATATACCTTTTTAGTTTTGATTTTTTATTGTACAACGACAATGAAATATGAATAAAGTGTGTAGATCGTGCTCACAGATAGGAAAATTAAGTTATTTAGTACATGTCTAGAAAGCTGTTCAACATATGACTGTTTCCAGTTGAATGTCTTCAGTTGACACTCTATGGACGTAGTTCTACATATGAATGTCTTCAGTTGACCCTCTATGGACGTAGTTCTACATATGACTGTATGCAGTTGACACTCTATGGACATAGTTCTACATATGACTGTCTGCAGTTGACACTCTATGGACGTAGTTCTACATATGAATGTCTTCAGTTGACCCTCTATGGACGTAGTTCTACATATGAATGTCTTCAGTTGACACTCTATGGACGTAGTTCTACATATGACTGTCTGCAGTTGACACTCTATGGACGTAGTTCTACATATGACTGTCTGCAGTTGACACTCTATGGACGTAGTTCTACATATGACTGTCTTCAGTTGACACTCTATGGACATAGTTCTACATATGAATGTCTTCAGTTGACCCTCTATGGACGTAGTTCTACATATGACTGTCTTCAGTTGACACTCTATGGACGTAGTTCTACATATGGCTGTCTTCAGTTGACATTCTATAAACGTAATTCTACAATTGACTGCCTTCAGTTGACATTCTATGAACGTAGTTCCTCATATGACTGTCTACAGTTGACACTCTATGAACGTAGTTCCTCATATGACTGTCTACAGTTGACACTCTATGGACGTAGTTCTACATATGACTGTCTTCAGTTGACACTCTATGAACGTAGTTCCTCATATGACTGTCTACAGTTGACACGCTATGGACGTAGTTCTACATATGACTGTCTTCAGTTGACACTCTATGAACGTAGTTCCTCATATGACTGTCTACAGTTGACACTCTATGGACGTAGTTCTACAATTGACTGTCTACAGTTGACACTCTATGGACGTAGTTCTTCATATGAATGTCTTCAGTTGACACTCTATGGACGTAGTTCTACATATGACTGTCTTCAGTTGACACTATGAACGTAGTTCCTCATATGACTGTCTACAGTTGACACTCTATGGACGTAGTTCTACATATGACTGTCTTCAGTTGACACTCTATGGACGTAGTTCTACATATGACTGTCTTCAGTTGACACTCTATGGACGTAGTTCTACATATGACTGTCTTCAGTTGACACTCTATGGACGTAGTTCTACATATGACTGTCTTCAGTTGACACTCTATGGACGTAGTTCTACATATGACTGTCTTCAGTTGACACTCTATGGACGTAGTTCTACATATGACTGTCTTCAGTTGACACTCTATGGACGTAGTTCTACATATGACTGTCAACAATTGACACCCTATGGACGTAGTTCTACATATGACTGTCTTCAGTTGACACTCTATGGACGTAGTTCTACATATGACTGTCTTCAGTTGACACTCTATGGACGTAGTTCTACATATGACTGTCTTCAGTTGACACTCTATAGACGTAGTTCTACATATGACTGTCTTCAGTTGACACTCTATGGACGTAGTTCTACATATGACTGTCAACAATTGGCGCCCTATGGCCAGGTGTTTTAAATGACTTGGTCTCAGTCATGATGGTCTCAGTCATGATGTTCTATTTCAACTTCCTGTCATACAAACTACACAAGGTCGGCTCAAGGCTCGTGGCGGCCCTTACCAGACAGAGAGTGGCGGCCCTTACCAGACAGAGGGTTGCGGCCCTTATCAGACAGAGGGTGGCGGCCCTTACCAGACAGAGAGTGGCGGCCCTTACCAGACAGAGAGTGGCGGCCATAACCAGACAGAGAGTGGCGGCCCTTACCAGACAGAGAGTGGCGGCCCTTACCAGACAGAGAGTGGCAGCCTCTTCCCCCCGTCCCACCCAATGTCAGTTTGGTCTTTTTTTTCTTTCTGTGTAAATTCAATTTATATTTGCATGGCGGTCCCTGGGATCAGGTGTCCCCTTGATGGTAGCCCCTTAGAATACGTGGCCCTTCGATGGCGGTATCTGGAATTTGGTGCCCCTGTGATGACAGCCCCGGGGATTTGTTGGCCCCGTGATGGCTGCACTATGTCTATTGTGTTGGGTCAGATGGTCGTGCGGTAAAGTACTCAACGTTCGACCTACGGATTCCAGGCTCTATGAACCAAAAAATGTTTGGAGATAATGAACGAAAATTATTTCTAGCAACTCATCTCTGTAACATGATGCCTAATTGGCCCATAATGTAGTACCATAAACAATTCATCTCTGTAACATGTTGCCTATTTGGCCCATAATGTAGTACCATAAACAATTCATCTCTGTAACATGTTGCCTATTGGGCCCATAATGTAGTTGGCTATCATAAATAACGTTTTCCAATTGGCGGCTTCAATTTTCTCAATATTTCTATTTGTAGACTTGCCTAAATTAAAATGTTAACTGATTGAAAACAATTCGTTTATAAATCGACCTGAAATTGCCATTTTCAATGCAATTGAAATAGCCTGTCTTCTATGCTATTTTTCTACATTTAGACAAACGAAACCTTAAATAATAATAATAATTATAATAATAATGATAATTGCGCCATTTTATTCAAAGTATTTAAAAATGTCTAATTAAAAAAAGGAAAATTACGAGACATGCATTCTAAAAAATGATGCAATCTAATAACTCAAAGACCCATTTTATTGCTAAACAATTGCTGTGAATCTTTTCGATATAACACTTAAAATGATTAATATAAAGACTATTGATTTATGTTTGTTGAATCCCTAGTTTCGAATAATTACTTTAGTAATATTAAAATATTTAAGGCTGACTTACACTTTGTTCATGTTAAGACTAAATACTACCAATAGTACTATATATCAATAGTACTATATATCAATAGTACTATATGTTAATAGTACTATATATCAATAGCACTATGTATCAATAGTACTAAATATCAATGTACTATATATAATTAGTACTATATATCAATAGTACTATATTTTACGTTATATTTAGTGGAAAGATTTTCATTAAAAAAAATAATATTTTGAACGAAACGAGATTTTTGTTAACTGTCTGTGAGAAATTCAGCCAACATATATATGTACATACTTTACCAAAAATAATTTTGAGTATAAAATTTTGCATAAAATCCTGAATGGAGGGGGGGGTGTTCTCAAAGACATGATGCGTGGCCACATCCCTGTCAAAGTGGGTCGCTAAGCGTGAAAGATTGATAACCCCTGCTGTGGTACATTGTGTATAAAAATATATAGATGTGTGTGTGTGTGTGTATGTGTGTGTGTGCTATCATTATCGCGAATTATGGAATTATACCTACACATCATGATTCATTGAAATCCAAACGATTCTTTTAATACAGAGACAGCATGAACATTTCAACAAACAATATCGTGAACATTAGAATTAATTTATGTGAGAGCTCCGTGGAGGCTGTAACTGATCGTTTACTTCTTTCTGGCCGGTTACTTAGGTAACGGTAAACTGATAAGGTCAGATGTCTGATAAGAAATATTTTCTTGCATTGATTTTTGTTTCCACGCCCAGTGACAATTTATTTCTTACAGTTTGCCTTAAGCTATGTGCTGATTTGATTTTAAGCAATATATTTCTTACAGTTTGCCTTAAGCTATGCGTTGTTTTGATTTTAAGCAATATATTTCTTACAGTTTGCCTTAAGCTATGTGTTGTTTTGATTTTAAAAAATGGTTTGGTCATTTTTTTAAAAAATTTATTTAGTGAAATTAATTAATTTTTTTACTCTTGGTTTAATTTAGAGTTGGGATAGTGTTTAAATTACATGACATTTAGTTTTTTTAAGCAAACCATCTGTGACTTTAAAAAATGAAATACATTAACGGGAAGTGCAGTTAATTAAATTAAAGATAATAAGATAATTACTAATATAAAGAGCACTATATTTATGTTCCATTTAGGAACTATAGACCACAGATTATAATATCTAATCTGTGCTATAGACCTACATTGTAAAGAATATTTTAAGGAACTTTGACAAGGGGATGGATGTGCAGCAATAATAATAATAATAATAATAATAATAATAATAATAATAATAATAATAATAATAAAATAAAAGATAATGCACCAATTAAAAAAAAAAAGAACTTATGACAAAAAGTAACACAATTATATTACTTACAGCCGTTTGTGAGTCCAACTTGATTTGACAAGAAGTTTGAAGAAAAATATAAAAAAAAGTTTCTTGCACTCAAAGCTACTAAAAAAAAAACTTTAACAGAATAATGAGTAATAAAAGTTTAATATAATAATAGCGGTCCCTTCTTCGTTATATCGAAAGTAGAAATCAAGAATTCAAAATGATGTTTGCCGGGGTTTCGATTCGATAAATGTTTGTTTTTAAAATCTACAGTTTTGAATAGTTTCTGCGGTTTTCAAACATGAAACCCAAAAGCCATACCACCTCAAAATTACCGTCGCTTTATCCAACTACCAAATAACTACAAAATCACACTCGCCTTATCGAATTAACGAATCAACAAAAATTTACCTTTGTTTTTACCAAATTACCAAATCACCCAAAAATTAACTTCACTTTATCAAACTGCCAAATCACTACAAAATTACCTTCGCCTAATCAAATTACCAAATTAACTACAAATTACCTTTGCATTTACCAAATCACATCAAAATTACCTTCGCTTTATCAAACTACCAAAATCACCACAAAATTACCTTTGCTTTATCAAACTACCAAATCACCACAAAATTACCTTCACCTTATCAAATTACTACATTACCTTTGCCCGGGCCCCCTTATATAAAAAATCGCCCCTGTAATACAGAATGTAAATATATTTAGAAATTAAGAATAATATAATTAATAATATTGTAAATAATACTCTGGCATTTAACATGATCATTCAATTGACATTTAGGATGTCACAATAATTGCTAGGTGCATTTAGGCTATAGAAAGATTGTGTTACATTTTATAGTGTTACAAAAATATACACAGCGATAGACATGCAATCCATACATTGATTTGCACATTCCCACACACATTCACATGCACATCCAAACACACACATTGACATTCACACCCACACATTGACATTCAAACACACACACACATTGACATGCAATCCACACACACATTGACATTCAAACCCACACACATTGACATGCACACACTCACACACACACACTAACTAGAAATAAATTAGCCTTAAAGTACACACACAAATTAGAAACACATGGAGATGAATCAATAAAATAAACAGCCACATTGTAAACATCTTGAATCCCTCAGAGAGTCTCAAATAAAAACCCTGTATTTTAAAACCAACTTGTCATTACACGAAATGATAGACTACACAAAAAGTGGATTATAAAACAAATAGCTATTACATGGAATGTTAGACTGTTTGACAACCCAACAAACTATGTACATGAGATCAACAAAGTTTTATCTCAACCTGTCAGGGTAGAAATTGAACTTACAGCCGAGTTAATGAACTTGTTATATATAAAAAAAACATTGGATGCTGAAAATGAAATGGGGAGTGGGATGGATGCTTGGGGGGGGGGGTGTTAGGAGGGGGGCAGATACAACCATGGTGATGATTTATGACTGAAAACAAAATATCTCCAAGACTGGTAATACCAGTTAGAGTTTGGAGTCTAAAACAATGGTAGAAAGATAGAGATGTTCAGCTTTTAAAAAAAATATGTAGTTATTTATAATAGTGAGTGTCACCCAGTGTGTGTAGCTGGACTGGTAGAAAAAGAGATCTGTGTGTAGCTGGACTGGTAGAAAGAGGTGTGAGTGCCACTCAGTGTGTGTGTGTGTTTGTATTGAGGGAATGCTTGACCGATCCTCGTATGTTAGGTCATGGAGGAAATTAGTTGTGAAATGGAAACTAGGTTGTATTCTGTGTAGATGGACTAGTAGAAAAAGAGATGTGCGTGTAGCTGGTGTGGTAGAAAGAGTTGTGCGTGTAGCTGGAGTGGTAGAAAGAGATGTGCGTGTAGCTGGAGTGGTAGAAAGAGGTGTGCGTGTAGCTGGAGTGGTAGAAAGAGGTGTGCGTGTAGCTGGAGTGGTAGAAAGAGGTGTGCGTGTAGCTGGAGTGGTAGAAAGAGGTGTGCGTGTTGCTGGAGTGGTAGAAAGAGATGTGCGTGTAGCTGGAGTGGTAGACAGAGATGTGCGTGTAGCTGGAGTGGTAGAAAGAAATGTGTAATTTTAGCAGTCCACGTTTCCACCAAATTTTATACATTGTCATATGTCATACGTCCCCCTTGAGTTGCAAGTGTTGGAGAGAGCACAGTTTCACCCCAGTTGCTATCTATCCAGTGTCGCACAGAACTACCGTCTTGTGGTTTCTTATTAGCCTCGGATAAAACTGCCAATTTCTTTGGCTGGACAAAAGAAAACCGTCCCATTCCTGTCTGTTGTCGTGCTTCATCGTACATTACATATTTTGTTGCATGTCCACTCTGGTCAATGTCCTTTCAGCTTTAGTTCTACACAAACCGACGACCTGTTAATTGCTTGACACTTATTAGTCCATTGTGTACACCATTGACAGTACAGGCAACTATTATCTTGTGGTGGTTGGCTTCATGTGACAGTACAGGCAACTATTGTCTTGTGGTGGTTGGCTTCATGTGACAGTACAGGCAACTATTGCCTTGTGGTGGTTGGCTTCATGTGACAGTACAGGCAACTATTGTCTTGTGGTGGTTGGCTACTTGTGACAGTTTAGGAAACTATTGTCTTGTGGTGGTTGGCTACTTGTGACAGTACAGACAACTATTGTCTTGTGGTGGTTGGCTACTTGTGACAGTACAGACAACTTAGAATTGGTCTTGTGGTGGTTGGCTACTTGTGACAGTACAGACAACTATTGTCTTGTGTGGATGAGGCTATTTATGACAGTGCATAACAACTATTACTTGGTAACACTGTACCAGTACAGACAACTATTGTCTTGGTGGTGGTTGGCTACTTGTGACAGTACAGACAACTATTGTCTTGTGGTGGTTGGCTACTTGTGACAGTTTAGGAAACTATTGTCTTGTGGTGGTTGGCTACTTGTGACAGTTTAGGAAACTATTGTCTTGTGGTGGTTGGCTACTTGTGACAGTTTAGGAAACTATTGTCTTGTGGTGGTTGGCTACTTGTGACAGTACAGACAACTATTGTCTTGTGGTGGTTGGCTACTTGTGACAGTACAGACAACTATTGTCTTGTGGTGGTTGGCTACTTGTGACAGTTTAGGAAACTATTGTCTTGTGGTGGTTGGCTACTTGTGACAGTTTAGGAAACTATTGTCTTGTGGTGGTTGGCTACTTGTGACAGTTTAGGAAACTATTGTCTTGTGGTGGTTGGCTACATTTGACAATTCAGACAACTATTGCCTTGTGTGACAGTTTCCAGAACTATATAAAAAACTAATATGCTCTCTGCCTTTTCTTTTGTTACGATTTCTTTGCTTGATTTGATATAAGGTACCCATAGATCTTGAGGCGAATGCTGTTTGTTGCATTAAGTTGAAAAAGATCGCCCCCAAATGTTGTGCTGATTTAACCTTGACCTTCCCAACACCGTTCACCATTTATTTCATTTCCCAAAGTCCACGTCACTACCGTGGCATGAAATCGCTAAAAAAAAAAACCTTTTGTATTTGATAGCTAGTCTGGAAATGTATATTTCACCAATTACAGTTGAAAAATTTCTTGAATAATCCTTGAACATCCTAGAGTTCTATCGACCTTTACGAGAACATTTAAGATGTTTGGCGCAACATTTCTTTAAATATATAAAGAACGAGGAATCGGAGATTATAATGTGTTGCCTTGTTTACACATTTAATTGAAATGAAATTATTGTTAACAAATCTTGAAAGAATAATATTTTAACAAGCATGTGTTCATTAATTTTTAAACAAAACAATGTAAGTCAACTTGTTTGTCAACCGTTTAAAAGAATTGCCGAGTTCATTACAAGTAACGAAGCCAAAAAATATCTTTAAATTGCAGACAATGTGAGTACTTAACATTGGAACATTCAACAGAACTGTGTTGAGAATAAAATAAACAATACAGGATGAGTCGATCCACTACACTGCAAGATTATTTTATTTACGATTTAGATGGGCGTTTAGAAGTTTAAGCTATATACAGCATTGTCCCTGGTTTATAAACATTGTCCCTAGTTCTATACAACATTGTCCCTGGTTTATAAACATTGACCCTAGTTCTATAAACATTGTCCCTAGTTCTATACAATATTGCCCCTAGTTCTATACATTGTATCTAGTTCTATACAGCATTGTCCCTGGTTTATAAACATTCTCCCTTGTTCTGTACAACATTGTCAGCGGTTTAAAAACATTGTCCCTGGTTTAAAAATATCATCCCTAGTTCTATACAACATTGTCCCTAGTTTATAAACAATGTCCCTAGTTCTGTACCACATTGTCTCTAGTTCTATACAACGTTGCCCTAGTTCTATAAAACGTGTCCCTAGTTCTATTCAACATTGTCCCTAGTTCTATTCAACAATGTCCCTAGTTCTATTCAACAATGTCTCTAGTTCTATTCAACAATGTCCCTAGTTCTATTCAACCATGTCCCTAGTTCTATTCAACAATGTCCCTAGTTCTATTCAACAATGTCCCTAGTTCTATTCAACAATGTCCCTAGTTCTATTCAACATTGTCCCTAGTTCTATTCAACAATGTCCCTAGTTCTATTCAACATTGTCCCTAGTTCTATTCAACATTGTCCCTAGTTCTATTCAACAATGTCCCTAGTTCTATTCAACAATGTCCCTAGTTCTATAAAACGTGTCCCTAGTTCTATTCAACAATGTCCCTAGTTCTATAAAACGTGTCCCTAGTTCTATTCAACAATGTCCCTAGTTCTATAAAACGTGTCCCTAGTTCTATTCAACAATGTCCCTAGTTCTATTCAACATTGTCCCGAGTTCTATTCAACATTGTCCCTAGTTCTATTCAACAATGTCCCTATTTCTATTCAACATTGTCCCTAGTTCTATTCAACATTGTCCCTAGTTCTATTCAACAATGTCCCTAGTTCTATTCAACATTGTCCCTAGTTCTATTCAACATTGTCCCTGTTCTATTCGCAACAATGTCCCTAGTTCTATCTCAACAATGTCGCTAGTTCTATTCAACATTGTCCCTAGTTCTATTCAACATTGTCTCCTAGTTCTATTCAACAATGTCGCTAGTTCTATTCAACATTGTCCCTAGTTCTATTCAACATTGTCCCTAGTTCTATTCAACAATGTCCCTAGTTCCACACAAAATTGTCCCTGTAAACAATGCCCCTGGTTTATAAACATTGTCCATTAGTTCTTTACAACAGTGTACCTAGTTCTATAAACATTGTCCCTAGTGCTATACACCATTGCTCTAGTTCTATACACCATTGTCCCTAGTTCTGTACAACATTGTCCCTAGCTCTATACATCATTGTTCCTAGTTCTGTACAACATTGTTCCTAGTTCTATACACCATTGTCCCTAGTTCTGTACAACATTGTCCCTACACACAGGAAAATCCGGAAATCAATGGACACTAAGTTTCACCCCCCCCATCCCCCCTACACACACAAACACAAATGTCCTTCCATTTATTTCACTCCAAATGAGATCAAAATGTTTTTGACCTGGCAGGAAGTTCCCCTAGAGTATTGTCCTGACCTTGTTTTTTAATAGAGGAATGCAGACTTTCTGTCACTCCACACAAATACATTTTAGGGAGCTATACAGACTTTCTGTCACTCCACATAAATACATTTTAGGGAGCTATACAGACTTTCTGTCACTCCACACAAATACATTTTAGGGAGCTATACAGACTTTCTGTCACTCCACACAAGTACATTTTAGGGAGCTATACAGACTTTCTGTCACTCCACATCAAGGTAGTCAAATATTATTTTAGAGCAATACAGACTTTCTGTCACTCCACACAAAATCACATTTAGAGCAATACAGACTTTCTGGGGTCACCCACACAAGTACATTTTAGGAGTCATACAGACTTTCTGTCCATCCACATACATACTACGGAGAAATGCAGACTTTCTGTCACCCACAGAAACATGGTTGAGGTAGAATGCAGACCTTCTGCCATCCATCCATCTAAACATAATAGGTGTCTTCTTTTTTCCTATTGAGAAATGCATTTAGGAAGTATGTTTTATATGTGGCTTCTCCCAATATTAATTGCATAATTTCTAATGTTGCTGAACTCCACTTCATACGGCCGAAATCTACCTCTCATACGGCCGAAATCTACTTCCTCATACGGCCGAAATCTAACTCTCTTATACGGCCGAAAAATCTACCTCATCAATACAGCCAAATCTATACCTCTCATCCCTAGAAAGATTCCTTTATACAAGAATTGATTATCAAATCTCGTAGGAGTTTTTAAAGACGTCCGTGGAAACAAACATTTTATTTCTTTATAAATATAAGTGTAAACATATAAATGTATGTCATATAAATAAAGCGTGATAAGATGGAATTGTGAGCGGCGGGAAGTTTATTCAACAGTAAAAAGTAAAAAAATTTAAAGTAAAGAAACAACTTTTAAAAAACAGCAAAAATTAAGATTGTAAAAACGTAAGGTGCTTAAAGTTTCGTGTATAAATAGAGAGGGAAGTAAGTCATGTTTAATAACTGTTACAAAAATAAATAATGATTACGCTCCTTTTGATTAATTTATAATCTATATATTAAAATATATGTTTTCATATATATAAGCCCTAAGAAACTCGGAAGCTCCGACCTTATGGGTATCAGATCATGAAATGAACTTTGATGTGAAGCACATGGCAAAAGGTCAAGACCGCCATACATGACATATATACATCATGGGTCTAGAACTTATGGCAGCTGAGATCTAGGGCGCTCCTTTGTTAATATAGCTTATATAGTAAAAAACGGTACTTAATAAGCCCTCTTTTACGGCCATCATAGGTCAGATCGCGAAATGGAAAAAAGCTATTTCTTGGCAGGCCAAGACCTACAAAATGATATATACATCATGAGTCTAGGACTTATGGTTGTTGAGATCTAGGGTGATGACGGACAGACAGACAGACAAAACAGGGACAATAGAGCATTATTTTTTCGAAAATGCTCTAAAAACTTGTATAAAATTTACTTAAAAGTAAAAAAAAAATATTTCTTATGCTTAGATCATAACAAATTATTTATAGAACTTCGATGGACTAAATAAAAGTGTGACCGGCAAAATAAAGCTTTTGTATTAATGAAATGAGAAAATGACATTACAATATTATAGACTTTTTGTGTGTCTTTCAAACTGTATTCATTGTTAAAATTAAATTAATCTATTTTGTGGCCAACACTTTTAATTGGCTCGTCTTCTCACACTGTGACATCTAGTAATGGATACTTTGCGTCTCTCTCTCTCTCTCTCTCTCTCTCTCTATGTGTGTGTATCAGGTAATGGACACATTGTTTCTGTGTGTATCCTCATAACTTCATCTCCATCTCACCTGGTCAACACTTAACTCCACTTCCTGCTCTAATGAATGTTTGACGGACTGGACAAACTAACTGATGAATCCACCCCCCCCCCCCACCTTACCTCCATATTAACAGTGGTGTCTGTTTATTTTTTGTTAAAGTATTTTTTTTTCAATTATGATTTTATTTAGATACTTGTTACAGACAGATATAAGTGGTAGATGGTTATATGTATTACAGACAGATATAAGTGGTAGATGGTTATATGTATTACAGACAGATATAAGTGGTAGATGGTTATATGTATTACAGACAGATATAAGTGGTAGATGGTTATGTATTACAGACAGATATAAGTGGTAGATGGTTATATGTATTACAGACAGATATAAGTGGTAGATGGTTATATGTATTACAGACAGATATAAGTGGTAGATGGTTATGTATTACAGACAGATATAAGTGGTAGATGGTTATGTATTACAGACAGATATAAGTTGTAGATGGTTATATGTATTACAGACAGATATAAGTGGTAGATGGCTATATGTATTACAGACAGATATAAGTGGTGGAGGGTTATATTTGTCAAAGAAATGATAGATGGATTAAGTAAAGTTACATAAACTTTTATCAAATAGCTAGTATCCATTATCTCTGATATCGTTTACACTTTGCAGTACATGTAATAGTAGATGAAAAACATATCCAAGACTGTAGCAAGCTAACCTTGGTTCCATGAAAAAATCTATTAGCTTGGCTCCCTGAAAATATCCACCAACCTGGAACCCAGACAATATCCATCAACTTGGATCCTGACAATATCCACCAACTTGGATCCTGACAATATCCACCAACTTGGATCCTGACAATATCCACCAACTTGGATCCTGACAATATCCACCAACTTGGATCCTGACAATATCCACCAACTTGGATCCTGACAATATCCATCAACTTGGATCCTGACAATATCCACCAACTTGGATCCTGACAATATCCACCAACTTGGATCCTGACAATATCCACCAACTTGGATCCTGACAATATCCACCAACTTGGGTACCTACAATATCAACCAATTGGGGTCCCAGACAATATCCACCAACTTGGATCCTGACAATATCCACCAACTTGGATCCTGACAATATCCACCAACTTGGATCCAGACAATATCCACCAACTTGGATCCTGACAATATCCATCAACTTGGATCCTGACAATATCCATCAACTTGGATCCTGACAATATCCACCAACTGGGACCTGACAATATCCACCAACTTAGGTACCTACAATATCACCCAATTGGGGTCCCAGACAATATCCACCAACTGGGACCTGACAATATCCACCAACTTAGGTACCTACAATATCAACCAATTGGGGTCCCAGACAATATCCACCAACTTAGGTACCTTCTAATATCCAACCAATTGGGGTCCTAGACAATATCAACCAATTGGGGTCCCAGACAATATCCACCAACTTAGTGCCCCTACAATATTTAACCAATTAGGGTCCCAGACAATATCCACTCAACTTAGGTACCTACAATATCAACCAATTGGGGTCCTAGACAATATCAACCAATTGGGGTCCCAGACAATATCCACCAACTTAGGTACCTACAATATCAACCAATTGGGGTCCCAGACAATATCCACCAACTTAGGTACCTACAATATCAACCAATTGGGGTCCCAGACAATATCCACCAACTGGGACCTGACAATATCCACCAACTTAGGTACCTACAATATCACCCAATTGGGGTCCCAGACAATATCCACCAACTGGGACCTGACAATATCCACCAACTTAGGTACCTACAATATCAACCAATTGGGGTCCCAGACAATATCCACCAACTTAGGTACCTACAATATCAACCAATTGGGGTCCTAGACAATATTAACCAATTGGGGTCCCAGACAATATCCACCAACTTAGGTACCTACAATATTAACCAATTGGGGTCCCAGACAATATCCACCAACTTAGGTACCTACAATATCAACCAATTGGGGTCCTAGACAATATCAACCAATTGGGGTCCCAGACAATATCCACCAACTTAGGTACCTACAATATCAACCAATTGGGGTCCCAGACAATATCCACCAACTTAGGTACCTACAATATCAACCAATTGGGGTCCCAGACAATATTCACCAACTTAGGTACCTACAATATCAACCAATTGGGGTCCCAGACAATATCCACCAACTTAGGTACCTACAATATCAACCAATTGGGGTCCCAGACAATATCCACCAACTTAGGTACCTACAATATCAACCAATTGGGGTCCCAGACAATATCTACCGATTGGGGTCCCAGACAATATCAACCAATTGGGGTCCCAGACAATATCAACCAATTGGGGTCCTAGACAATATCAACCAATTGGGGTCCCAGACAAATATTCAATTGGGGTCCCAGGCAATATCAACCAATTGGGGTCCCAGACAATATCAACTATTGGGGTCTCAGACAATATCAACCAATTGGGGTCCCAGACAATATCAACCAATTGGGGTCCCAGACAGTATCAACCAATTGGGGTCCCAGGCAATATCAACCAATTGGGGTCCCATACAATATCAACTATTGGGGTCCCAGACAATATCAACCAATTGGGGTCCCAGACATTATCAACTATTGGGGTCCCATACTAACTAGGGCCACTCATATCATACAGACTAACACTTAAGTAATTTAATAGTATTATACTGTACACGTGGTGTGTCATTTGACATCAATAATTCTTGACACTAACCTATGTTACAATACTTCTACACACTAACCTATGTCACAATACTTCTTCACACTAACCTATGTTACGATACTTCTTAACACTAACATATGTCACAATAATTTTTAACACTAGCTTATGTCACAATACTTCTTTACAATAACAAATGTCACAATACTTCTTGAGACTAACATTTGTCACCAAATTTGTTAACACTAACCTATGTCACAATATTTCTTAAAACTAATATATGTCAAAATATATCTTAACACTTACCTACGTCACAATACTTCTTGACACTAACCTATTTCACAATATTTTTAACACCAACCTATGTCACAATACTTCTTAACTGTAACATATGCCACAATATTTCTTTACACTAACCTATGCCACAATACTTATTCACACTAGACTATGTCACAATACTTCTTGACACTAACCTTCGTCACACTACTTCTTAACACTAACCTATGTCACAATACTTCTTAACATTTACATATGCCACAATACGTTTTAACACTTACCTATGCCACAATACTTGTTGACACTAACCTATGCCACAATACTTCCACACACTTACCTATGCCACACTACTCTTTGATATTAAACACTTGTCACAAATGTCTGGTCACTGGACATTGATCCACATGCTTACTCTTCTGATTGGACATTTGTAACACAAACAATGGTCACATTATATGTCACAGTACAGTCTGTGTGTCACTGTACAGTCTGTGTGTCACTGTACAGTCTGTGTGTCACAGTACAGTCTGTGTGTCACTGTACAGTCTATATCACAGTAAGTCTATGTGTCATATTGTAGTCTATAGCACAATACAGTCGGTGTGACTGTATAGTCTCTGTGTCACTGTACAGTATGTGTGTCACTGTACAGTATGTGTGCCACAGTACAGTCTGTGTGTCACTGTACAGTCTATGTGTCATATTGCAGTCTACAGCACAGTACAGTTTGTGTGTCAGTGTATAGTATAGCACGATTCATGACATCCAGCAATACCTTCAGTTTGGGTAAGAACAGATTGATAAATGACGTGATTCAGTAGTTGATGGTTTTGTTCTAGCCGACCCCCCCCCACCGCCACCATCTTTTCCAACCTGTATTATCCACGACATTCAAATATCTCCAGAGTAAATCAAACCACGTGACACGTGAATGACGCCGTCTAAGTGAGGGTGAATACAGACATGTTCGTATATCTCGATCTTTCATTCAATAAATAGTCATTAGGATTCCAGTAGCCCCATTGTACTGTAAAACTAAATACCAGAGTCTATCAATTCTCTAGTCATTTTATGTTCCAGTGGCCCATTACTTTAATTTAAAACTAAAGCCACCATAGTTTATCAATACTCTGAAGTCATTATGTTCCAGTGGCCCATTGTACTGTAAAACTAAATACCACAGTTTATCAATACTCTAGTCATTAAGTTCCAGTGGCCCATTGTACTGTAAAACTAAATACCAGAGTTTATCAATTCTCTAGTCATTAAGTTCCAGTGGCCCATTGTACTGTTAAACTAAATACCATAGTTTATCAATACTCTAGTCATTATGTTCTAGTGGCCCATTGTACTGTAAAACTAAATACCACAGTTTATCAATACTCTAGTCATTAAGTTCCAGTGGCCCATTGTACTGTAAAACTAAATACCAGAATTTATCAATTCTCTAGTCATTAAGTTCCAGTGGCCCATTGTACTGTAAAACTAAATACCAGAGTTTATCAAAATATTTTACGACTTTATCAACCGTAGGTAAAAATGTTTTATACAAATGTTTTACTAAAAAACAACCAATAAGAAATCATTATTAAAAAAAAACCATTGTCAATTTATGTCTTGTTATTACTCATTGACATTATCACCATTGATTACAGTGTGAAGCTGTAATGTTACTATAATCTAGCCTAATTTTGGTTAAACGTTCATTATTACGGCATCTTTACTCATCAAAGGAAATAACATTACATGTATAGAGATAAATCTAACTTCACTATTTGGTATATAACATCACAGCTATAGAGATGAATCTAACTTCACTATTTGGTATATAACATTACAGTTATAGAGATGAATCTAACTTCACAATTTGGTATATAACATCACAGTTGTAGTGTGTATTCCAACTTCATTAGTTGTTTTCACACCTTTTATGTCATTAACACCTGAGCTTGATTTACCTGGAACTGAATAAAAGAGCTCTACACCTTTTAATCAGTAAACTATGGTAGGCCATCGGGTTATGAATATTTAATAGAAAGCTGCCATGATCATTGGGTCGCTGAGGAGTATGAGTCCCTAGAGACAAATGTAGGTCAGTAGTAGTGATTGACCTCATTCAACTTTGAACCTATTATAATAGGTGCATTATAATAGGTGCATTTCAGATAGTTGTGACTTGGAATGTTCACAGATGGATTCACCACACACACACACACACACACATACATATATATACTATTGTATATGTATGTATACAGTGTATACAGTTGGCTCTCTTCCTTGGATGTAAGACTGAAAATTTCTCTCTGATGACGGAGGAAGCCAAAATTTTTGATGGCATGGATCAGCTTTAATCATTTTTGTGGTATGATTATTTTGGTTTGTGGTGCTCTCCATCGAATGGTTTTGGTGTTTTCTCGGAAAACATCAGTGCTTGAAGGCTGTTCCAACTTACTATAGTTGTCAAGCTTTATGGGTCCCCTAACTACTGTAATACAGCAACACACACACACACAACCACTTGTACACGAACAATTTAAATGTTAATACATTACTTTATATGGGAGACTTGCAATATATCAGTAATAATATTTTTTTTTATTAAACAACTAAAATGAATAAAATATAAAAAGCTTTTATTAAAATGCGCAAAAAGGTAAAATATTAATTTTTACCATCAAACAAATAGTTATATAAATTAACATAACTCAACATATAATGCTGAATGCCCATCCATTTCTAAAAAACTATTGATTTATTTTGTTGTTGCTATTTAATAACTAAAGTAAACTAAAGATTTATTAATTCCAGTATATTCTATTCAACCATTCTTTATAAGTTATATAATTTACAGGCACAAAATTGATTTAAAATAACAAATGAACAAATGAACTACCAACAAACAGAAAGTGAAAACAAAATGAAAGATATACTATATTTCATGGCTTGATAAGTTATGTTGATTATTCAACCATCTAGTTATACATCTGTATTAGGGTGGCCCAAAATCATATGGTAAAAAAAGTTTCTCACATCTAACGGGGCCTCTCTTGTTGAGTTCCAATTGTCTAACTTAGTAGCTGACAAAAATTTCAGCTTCCTACTGTTATTGGAAGAGGAATGCTCAAGCGTTACAAAGTTTTGCTATATTAATTTAAAAAAAAAAACACGTTTTCGTTGAATTTTAAAATTACATTTTTAAATCATGGCATTACTGTAATGTAACTGTTAAGTAACGAAAATGTCAACATTAAAAATGTATATTGTATAGTACTTCCCAAGTCAGAGTACATTGTCTAAACATTGTCCACCGAAACATCGCTGTGGATATCTATAAACATGCAGGTTATATTGGCAATATGTTGATTGTGTCGACAAGCAGCTGTGGCTATGTAACGACATAAAATGTATATTGGCTATGTATAGTACTCGACAAGCTGTGGCTATGTATAAGTCAGAGTACATTGTCTAAACATTGTCGAGTATCACCGAAACATCGTTTAATAAAAAGATGATTAACATAATTAAAACATAGAAACTAGAAGCTTACAAAGATTCACTTCAAAATAAATCTTTTCTTTGGTATTTTTCACGAAAATCTATTAAAACAGTCTACATTGTTTTCATTAAACGCTTTCTGTTGAAGTTTATGCAGATCTACTTACTACGTTAGACCTATAAATGTATCTAATCAATTTAATTAACGCTTTAATTGTACAAATATTCCATTTAATTTTTTTAACTTCCAGGTATATAACTTAAATATAACATTAAATAAAACCTGGAGTGACTAGATATGTATTAAAATATTTTTGGTACATTCATTCATGTACATAACTATTCAATATGTACATTAAGTGATTTTAAATTTAGGATTTAAACATATAGTAAACACAAAAAACTAATCTACTTTAAAGGAGCCAATGATCCATACAAAACAGTACCTTACCATAGCCCGTAATGTGATGTTCACAAAGATGTTTACTTACAATGATAAAGAAATTACTGAATATTCCAAAAGCACTCAATAAAGTGATGATGGTTTGTTTGATAGTGAAAGACCAGGCCTCGGGCGGCACCTGGTGGCCGTAGCTCCAGAATGCCCGTCCTCTTCGGAAGGATTCATCGAGAGTACTTGCTGTGATGAGTTCAGTCTGAATCATCATCCAGTGAGTTGACTTTATAGCGACATCTGAGTCAACGCCCATGGTGTGAAGGAAATATCACATAACATGGCAATTATTGCTGGTGTCTTTTGTTGATACTGTTTTCAACTATTTGATCTTTTTTGTGTAGAAATTATTGAAGTAAACCGGATGTTTTGATCCTGTGAGGGGCGTGGATGCAAGTTTCAGAGTGCAGCGAAAATTGGGGAAAAACGAGTTTAAATTTAGTAACGTCTGAAGTATAATTCAATTATCTTGACATTGGTAGAATTTAATGAAATTGTCGCTTGGTTCAATACACACAACTTTTAGTTGCACACGAGGGCCATCAGCCTGTAGTGGGCCCTCCTGACGTCTTACCAAAGGCCCCAACAGAAATAGAGATCACGTGCTGATTATCTATTGATATTTCTTTGTTCAGTGGTTGTCAGTTTATACCCGGAGCCGCAGAATGTCAAGAGGCCGTACAGCTCACATGACATCTTCTTCTAATCTCTAGTTTAATCCAGTAGTTCTCAAAGTGTGAGCAGCCAAAGGTGGGAAGAAATTTACTTCTCTACATGCTACAAACTATAATTATGCATAATTACAACTTTAGTTCTCTACATGCTACAAACTATCAAATTATGCATAATTGCTTTAGTTCTCTACATGCTACAAACTATAATATGCATAATTACAACTTTAGTTCTCTACATGTAAACTACAGTTGTGCATAGGTATTAGCTTTGCTTCTCACCGCATGCTACAAACTATAATTATGCATAATTACAACTTTAGTTCTCTACATGCTACAAACTATAATTGCATAATTACAACTTTAGTTCTCTACATGCGACAAACTACAGTTATTGCATAATTACAACTGTCGTATCTCACTTGCTCTAATTAAATCAGACGACACAACTCCTTGTATTGTAAAAGAATTAACTGAACTTTTTAATGCATGATATACAATTGAATATGACAATCCAATGTAAACACTTGAAGATGAATCAATAAAACACATGTATAATTCTATGCTATCACACACGATAAATACTACAGTCATCCTTCTACCGAAAAGATGTGGCAATCACAAGTAGCTGCACTAACATAAACCAGTACACGAATCTATAACTATTATAACTCTCATTCTGCACTGACCACTTAGTCCTAGTATCCCTTTCCTGAGTCTCTAGTCTCTCTTGTGTGTCTCCGTCTCTCCAACAACCGTGGTAACTTCCCTATTTATAAGATATATCACCCCGCATATTAAATCGACTGGTGTGATTGCATCACTTAAATTGATTGCATCATTGGTGTGATTGCATCATTGGGGAGTGATTGCATCGTGGGGTGATTGCATCATTGAGGTGGAACAATACCAAATAAGGCAATAACATGAAACGTAAATAAAGCTTAATCACAAGGGATAGGACACCCCCCATTATCTCCAAAAAAATTTCATTACCTAATGTTGCTTAATATCTAACAATTTTAATAAAAATCTCTAACATTACTTTCTTGCTATTGCTTATAGCATTACATGCTTATGATATATCATTATTAATTATTCTATTATTTCTCAATCATATAATAAAACAAAATATAATACATGTTAATCTTAAAGAAATATAAATACCATTACATCTCTGGACAGATGTCAATAATAAACGAATGTGTAACAAGCTTTGAAAAAAAATATGGTTCTCCTTGGTGAATGTATAGTCCATCATCTCATCAACATCAGGACGACGACGGATATGTGTAACATGTTTCCTTACTACACCTCATCGCGCTTAAGTGACGTCAGGTCAAAGTTAAGCACACAAAAAATCAATAATTGTCTCTTCACATAATAGTCTCACCGAAATAGTCTCTACACAAATAAATGTCCTAGCAAAATTGTTTTCAGAGTGTTCACGTTTAACATTGTCAGGACTGACAATATGAGCAACGACTGCTCACAGTAACGATGAATTGCTCCATTAACTGCGACGAAAAATTGAGCAAGAAATTGTGTTCAACGATAACTTGCGTTGATAAAAACAGTCTTGTGACATCAGCTCAAACAACAATAACTCAATCAACGTACATTTGTGTTTGACAAAATCGTTGAACATCTCAATGACGATGACGACAGCATAAAATCTCCATTTAAGTAGTAATACACATTCATTAATTGTCTGTAGATGTCCCAATTATCATTCTCGACAACGTAGATCGGTATATGATTGTTTGTACCTTTATGTGACTAATCTGCGATTGTAGTCAGTTAGTAACAAATGTCATCACATGATTCTTGCATTATTTATTACTTTTTGAGACGTTAATGGTTTATGATCCACAAGTATGGTAAACTCATTACCTAGTAAATATTTCTGTAGTTTTTTTGTACTGACCAGACTATGGCCAACACTTCTAATTCAATAACAGAATAGTTTTTCTCTGCACAAGTCAGTTTTCTACTGATAAATTTCACAGGTCTGTTCATCCCATCAATTTCAATCATTATACAAGCACCCAATCCTTTCCTTGAAGCATCTGTGGCAAGCATTGTTGGTCTGTTTAAATCAAAAAAGGTACCAGTATCTGGTCACCTTTGAATTATTACTATAATATCATTAAGTGCCTTCTGACACTGTTCTGACCATATAATTTTGTTCGGTTGACTTTTCTTTGTTAACACTATCAAGGGTTCCAGTAGCTGAGAAAAAGTTGTGAAAAAATCCTCGGTAAAAATTACAGAGTCCTAATTGCTCTCCCTTCTTTCTTTATGGTAGGTACTTTGATGTTTAAGACCTTTTCTTTTTCTCTTCTTGCATGCTGCAACCACCTCGTCCTATCTTAAAACCCAAAAAAATTATTTCTTGTTGACCTATGTTGCATTTCTCTGGTGCTACGGACAATCCATTCTCTCGCAACTTGCCAAATACCGTCTCGCTAGTACAGTTAAATGATCTTGATTTTTCAGTGAACACATATATCGTCCACGTGGTGAACAATATTCTTCACACCTCTGAATATCTGTAGCACTTATCATATTTTTAAATGTAACGTGCCTTAACAAGGCCAAAGGGCATTCTTGTCCATTGATAGAGCCATCTTTTGTTTGAAATGCAGTATACTGCTTCGAATTCTGTTCTAGTGGAATCTGCCGACCTCTCGTCATGTCGAGGTGAGTAAATATTTTTCCTTTTGCAATTTCATTGATTAAATCTTCCGCTATGGGTAGTGGTTCTCTATCGATTAGAGTCAGTTGATTGATCTTACGATAATCACAACAAATTCTCGGTTCTCCGTTTTCTTCTTCACAATAACGATAGGTGAAGCATAGCTAGAGTATGATCGCTCAATCAGTCCTTTATTTAACATGGCTTGCAATTCTTGTTCTACTTGATCTTGATATTTCAGGGGTATATTGTATGGTTTCACTTTGATTGGTTTGGTATCTGTTAACTTTATAGTATGCTCCTCCCCTTTGTACTTCCAGGTTCATTAACTATAATATCTTTATATTTCATTAATAAATTGTTTACTCGAGTTCTGACAACCTCTGGTACATTGTGAGGTAAATGATATAGTTTCTTTGATTTGTTGTCTCATGTCTAACACTGGTATATCTTTTAATTCTTCGTCTTCTTGACTAATAGTTATAGCACGCTTTTCTTCCTCATGTTTGAATATATATGAAGTACCTGCTCTTACCAAATGCTCAGGTAAGCTTTGTCGGTTTTCTAAGGCGATTTATATGGAATGTTCTGTGATTACCTTTGATGTTCACTATAAAATCAACGTCATTAATCTATTATCTCATAGGGACCTTGCCACTCCTGCTTAAAACCTTTTTTTGTAGGTAGCAATACTAGCACCTCATCACCTGTTTGCAAGCATCTCAAATGTCTGTGAATGTTGATTGGCAATCTATCTTGTTCATGTCTGTCCTTCAAATTTTCTGGCAATTTGATTTGCATTAACAATTTTTCTCTCGTTTGTGTAACTTAGTCATAAAAGGTGTTAACTTTTTGTCTGTTTGGCATAATGTTTTCAACAAATAAACTAATAGGTCCTCTAGCGTTAGCTCCGAACACAAGCTCAAAGGGACTGTATCTGTTGCAAAAATTTGCTCTATATACAAACAGCTTACCATTAGGGAAATAAATCCCAATCTGCTTTTTTGTCCTGTACAAATTTCTTCAGCATAACTTTCAGTGTTTGATTTGCGTTCCTACAGGGCATTGGATTTGCGGATGGTTTCTTGCCAACTGTTGAGTAATATCTAAAAGATCTGTAAACGCTGCAGTTATTTGTGACCGAAACTGAGTTCCGTTGTCTGAATGTACAACTTCAGAAGCCAAATCTAGTGAACACAGACATCATGGCACTACACACACTCACAGCAGTAATCTGTTCTTGAGTGAATCGCTTCTAACCACCGTGTGGCCATGCAGATTATGGTTAATACATAGCGATGTTTTTCTTGAAGACATTATAGGCATAGGCCCGATGATATCGACTGCAACTCTTTGAAAGGTTTCTGAAATGTCCATGGGTTGAATTGGAGCCAGATGTTTAGGACCAATGTGATTATGTGTTTTGCATTCTTGACAAGCATCAATATAACTATGTATATCTTTTTTGAATCCCGGCCAAAAGCAATGTCCTGCAATCCTTGCAAATGTCTTTGTTTTTCCCCATGTGTCCTGCCAGTGGGTTTGAGTGAGCACTCTGCAGCAACAGTAGGCTTATTGTTTTGGAATAACCAATTGTGTGATGTTTTCATTTTTTGATTGTACTTTTCTTACTAGTACACCAGCCATCACTTCATATTGCATATCATATTTTCTTCTTTACATTCTCAACAATTTGCCTCAACTGGCATCTGTTTTTTGTCTTTAACAAAATGTTTCTTGTCTATGTTCATCAGCACCAATCTATTTGTATCTTTAATAATTTGTTCTGCATTTGCTGTATTGCTTTCACCTCATATCTTTCTGTTTGGTTTGTTGTCTAGTCATCACAGCTAAAAATTGTTCTTTGTGATCTTCTAAATGTTCCCTTTTATTACAAAAGCTTGTGAATAAGATTTGCCTTCATATTATTATAACAGTTTGAGTACTTATTAGCTATTGCATTTGCTTTCTTGTGTACTGTTATTTTATTTTTTAAGAAGCATAATCCTTTCTTCCGTGGTGAAATTTGTCTATATTGTCTTCCATGCGTTGTATGAAGCAACATATTTCTTCTGTTCCATTCCATTTTTGTTCTAATAACAATCTTTGTTGTTTATCACATGTATACAGTTGTCATTAATGAAAGTTCTCTTTTCATCGATGCAGACACAACAAATTTCTATATCTTCATTTCTTTTTCTTTGTATCCAGTTAGTTGCAAGAGTTTCTGTGTTATCTTTCGATACTCTGGCACATTACCAATAATCAAATCACATACATGATTATCTAGTATAATAGCTTCACATATACCAGCTAACCATGGTGAGTCTTTTACTGGTTGCTACGTCACGCGACTTTATAGTACCATCTCCAAGCTTGATGTGTGTTTTCTTTGACATGTACTGATCTTTGTTAACCAGACTTCTTTTAGCATTAGTACAACCTGAATCTCTAAGACATTTTATTTGTTGACCATTAACGATAGCAGGATGAAATATTATTTGACCTTTTGTATTTATAATATTTGCACAGTATTGTTCTGTTTCACCATTATCTTGAAATTTCTGTTTTGGATATTTTTTCTATCAGCATACTTTTGCGTAGAATTAAGTTCTGGTCTGTTTCTGTTTTGACGTAAGTGAGATTTTCTGGTCTATGTTGTTCTAGTTCTTTCTTTCTCAAATAGCAGTACTTCAAAATGTGACCTTTTTCTTACAATAATGACAAATCCTTCTTTCAAAATAAACAGTATTATCTTTTTGGTTGACTCATGTATCTTGGTTTATCTATCATTCTTTAATTTGTATGTTCATTCCGTGGTTTGAATTTATCGATAGATGCACAAATGTCTGATATACTTATTTCATCATTGGGATGATTGCATCATTAGGGTGATTGCATCATTGGGGTGGAACAATACCAAATAAGGCAATAACATGAAACGTAATTAAGCCGTACAGGGATAGGACAACAACTTTCCAAATAAAACACAATAATGACACCATTAACACTTTTTGTTACAGTGTTTTCTTTGCATGTCAATCAGTTCTTAATGGTGGTCACTAAAGTCAATCAGTTCTTAATGGTGGTCACTAAAGTAAATCAGTTCTTAATGAGTGGTCACCAAGTCAAACAGTTCTTAATGGTGGTCACTAAAGTCAATCAGTTCTTAATGGTGAGTCAATAAAGTCAATCAGTTCTTAATGGTGGAGTTGTGAAATGTAAAGTTTGAGCGCCGATTGTTTAAGTATGAAAGGTAATGTGGTTTGATTCGTCGCACATGGCGTCGAGCTTGAGAATGCCGACCCTAAGTGGCCCCGAGCCTGAGAGGATATCGAAATAGAAATCTCTTGAAAAAAAGTCAACCTCAGCCACCAGGCATAGGATAAAAATAGACCAAGTGGGGATGTTTTAAATCTAGCTCGTTGTTCACTATCGCGGTCCACTGCTCAGCTCTCGGTCCACTCTCCTCCGCTCTCGGTCCACTCTCCTCCGCGCTCAGTCCCACTCTCCTCCGCTCTCGGTCCACTCTTCTCCGCTCGCGGACCACTATCCTCTCCTCCGCTCGGGGGTCACTCTCCTCTGTTCTCGGTCCACTCTCCTCTGTTCTCAGTCCACTCTCCTCTGTTCTCAGTCCCTCTCCTCTGTTCTCCGGTCCACTCTTCTCCGCTGACGGTCCACTTTCCTCCCCACCGCTCGTTTACATCCATAACTTTACATTTCATCCGTTATTTCATTTAATAATTCCATTGTGCTTAGGGTCCAGCCCTTCTGTTGTAGAACATTTTCGTGACCAGCAGTCGCATTTGCCCACTCCTGCTCTAGACCGTTGAAATATGTTGTCGGCTAGATGGCGAAATTGATAATGAACTTTCGACTCATATGCAAAGGGTACAGCCAAAAAGAATTTTCGCCGCTGATTTGGAGATGAGATGGGCGCTGCCAAGTCTATATACCGAAAGAAAGGACATTTGAAAACACAATCTGTGGATGTGTCCATTCGTCCCTCAAGAACCATATTGGTTAAGTGAATTATTTGTTTGTTTTTAAATATGTTGTGACATATCTCACTCTTGCTCTAACAAACTCCAAACAACTTGCGGTAACATCATTCATGAAAAGAAGGCTTGGCGACGATAAATCAATAAGTGATGGATGATCCGTTGCTTTCAAACTGCGGAAGACAAGGCTATGACAATGTGCTGAATATGACCGGTCTATAAACCAAATTTTACATATCAGATGCAAATCTTTATGCAAAGATATGTACAATATGTTTCACATACGCAATTACACACATACATACACATTTACAAAAATGTATACACATACAAACACACACACACACACTACATGAGCTTTCTAACCGTTTCCTCATTCGAAACTTCTGTTTATTTTTTTATTTTTTTTTTTATTTATTTATTTAAATATTGATATGAAAACATTGCTGTAATCGATTTTGAGGCATTTTTGGTAAAAGATTTTCTTAAAATTTGCATACATGTTCTTGTTCCATGAGACTGCATGATTCAGTAACTAATTAATATTTTTTTATTTATGTTGATTCACCAATTTGAGTCAAAAAACTTCTCATTATACAAATCAAAGAGATATAAGTATGCTTAATAATGACGGTGACATTAATAAATGGGCTACCTCCCTTAGATTTATAACAATACAAATATATTTCTACTTGAAATATTCTCACATCAATAGCTGGAAATTGGGAACGGAAAGATGCCGGTTGATCTGACATCAGGACGAATCTCATTGCCCCATAACGTCTGCTATTTAAACATTATAAGAATAAAATATATTGCAAACTGAATTCAAACAATATATTTTTTTCGAAAACGCCCGTAGTTTTAAAAACTATCGTGACTTGTTTTTGTTTACAAATTGGAAAGAAAAATAATTTGCAGTCATTTTTTAACTATATTGCAGTATGTTCATAGCGATGAAAGTATTGTCAACTGTACATGGAATGGCCACACAGAGACCGACACAAGGGCAGCAGCAACCAATGCACAGTACATTGAAATAAATGAAATGAATATTTAACCTAAGAAATGTTCAGTGCGTGGAAATTTAATTGAACATAGATCTGGAAAAGCCGAATTAGTAGAAATATTTTATTTCTCTGTACAGGGCGTAGCAATAGCTAGCTACGACTCTGGGAGGATGGTTGGCAATATGGCATTGATAGTTAACATTTGACAAGATAAACCTGTTATACATTTAAAGTTAACTTTTCATTAGATAAACCTGTTATACATTTAAAGTAAACTTTTCATGAGATCATGTATTATACATTTAAAGTTAACTTTTCATTAGATAAACCTGTTATACATTTAAAAAGTTAACTTTTTATTAGATAAACCTGTTATACATTAAATTAACTTTTCATTAGATAAACCTGTTATACATTTAAAGTTAACTTTTCATTAGATAAACCTGTTATACATTTAAAGTTAACTTTTCATTAGATAAACCTGTTATACATTTAAAGTTAACTTTTCATTAGATAAACCTGTTATACATTTAAGTTAACTTTTCATTAGATAAACCTGTTATACATTTAAAGTTAACTTTTCATTAGATAAACCTGTTGACGGTGATGTGATCTACCTGACTGATGATAGTGAGGCCAGTCTTCCCAGCCTGATTATGGTGAGGCCAGTCTACCCAGCCTGATGATAGTGATGCCAGACTACAGCCTGATGATGGGCCAGTACCCGGCCTGATGATGGTGATGCCAGACTACCCAGCCTGATGATGGTGAGGCCAGTCTACCCGGCCTGATGATGGTGAGGCCAGTCTACCTAGCTGATGAGAATACACTGACCTGTTCTCTACAATATCTCCCCATGTACCACTCTTTACAACCCTTGTTATAGCTGATATAATTGTCACTTACCCTTGTTACAGACAGGCCCGTAGCGTGCGAGGGGCCAGGGAGCCGGGCCCCCCTGCTATTGCCTGGCCCCTGCTGAAAGAGGAATACTTGGCCCCACATAAGAAATTTTCGCAACTACGGGGCTGGTTACAGCTGATATAATTATCACTGCCGCATGTTACAACTGATATAATTATCGTCGTGTGTATTGTTATCTAGAGATCTGTGTATTTTGAACCCATGTATTTTAAATTCTCTGCCTTTTCAAATTTTCTATTTCTGACTTTGAATGTTTAATTTCTTTTCCTACCATTTTCATTTCGTCCTGGGTTCGATCCTCGGTGAGGCCCATGGAATTTTCAATTGAAATTTGGTGCAAGTCCCACAAGTCCACACAGCTTTAAATGGGTACCTGACTTTAAGTTGGGGAAGTAAAGGCGGCTGGGCGTTATTACTAACCACACAATCCCTTCATATACCGAGGTTATGAGAAACAGATGAATTCTACACTTCATCTGCCCCGAAAACCCGTTAAGGGCTAAGAAGGGAATTTACTTTTTTTTTTTAACCCTTATTACTATGCTGTTGTCTATTATTGATTATGTTACATTCATACAGATTATATAACAAAGCAATGAACCACTTATGACTTCAATATTCTGATGACCAGAAACAAATGATTCTATAGCAAAATTGACCATTTTCATTTCAATGTTGTAAATACATCAATGTAACTCAACTGAAGAATCTATGAACACATTCGTTCAATTTCTGTGTGAGACAACTATGTTTCTACGTTTTGAAACGATTATCCTTTTTACCTCCCTTAGATCTAAGTTAAATTCCCCCACCTTACATTATGACTTTACTGTCTTATGGTGAGTAGTGGTTTCTAGGCGCCAACCAGGTCGTTAAAAATTATAACAGTAGCCACACGGTATAGTCTTAACGTAGCCACATGGTATAGTCTTATAACTGTAGCCACGGGTATAGTCTTATAACTGTGGCCACATGTTTAGTCTTATAATTGTAGCCACATGGTATAGTCTTATAACTGTGGCCACATGGTATAGTCTTATAACAGTAGCCAAACGGCATAGTCTTATAACAGTAGCCACGCGGTATAGTCTTATAACTGTGGCCACATGGTATAGTCTTATAATTGTAGCCACATGGTATAGTCTTATAACTGTGGCCACATGAGTATAGTCTTATAACAGTAGCCAAACGGTATAGTCTTATAACAGTAGCCACGCGGTATAGTCTTATAACTGTGGTACATGGTACAGTCTTACAACTGTGACCACGCGGTATAGTCTTGGAAAACAAAACCTAATGAAATAGGCCAGAGGGGAAATAACTGTCCACACATTTAAAATATAACTATTGGCACAAAATGTTCTTTATTTTGTTTAGTCTTGTTCCAATCATAGAAAATTTTAAAATGTACGACCCACCCTGCAGGCCGCCTCTCAGTATGTCGGGAATGAACTCGGCCCTTGTGCCGCAGTTTAGACACCCTTGATCTAAATGCTTCCGCAATCTGGCTCATTCAATTGTTGCTCGAGTTTTCCAAGTTTAAAAATATTTTTAACTTGGCATAAATCACAACCCTTGACTTAGCAATATCAGAAGAAAGGGAGAGGGTATGGAATAGGGGAAAAAATCTATAACACTGTCTAAGAACAAATATTAATTTTCATTAACTAGATTAAACGCAACATTTTTTTAGAGCATTTTCGAAAAAAAAAATGCTCAATTAACCCGTTTGTCTGTCTGTCTGTCATCACCTAGATCTCAACAACCATAAGTCCTAGACCCATGATGTATATATCATTTTGTAGGTCTTGGCCTGCCAAGAAAATGACTTTTTTCCATTTCGCGATCTGACCTCTCAGGGCCGTAAAGGGGCCTTAGTACCGTTTTTTACTATATAAGCTATATTACTAAAGGAGCGCTATATCTCGGCAACTATAAGTCCTAGACCCATGATGTATATATCATTTTGTAGGTCTTGGCCTGCCATGTGTACATCAAAAGTTCATTTCGCGATAGGATCTCTGAGGGCCGGGCTTCAGGGCTCCTAAGGGGCTTATATATTATATATACACCTTGTACGTTCAATAGCCCGCTCATTTGGTGCGAAATACTGCAGCACGTAGTTTCACCAAGATTTATTAATAAACTCATCAAATGAAATAGTAAGCCTGTGTTCTGAGTTTAATTGAAAGTATCGGAGCTATGCAACAATTGACGGAGTTTTCGGACGATTAAATGACTATAATTTCGAATGTTTTCAATTATGAGTCATATTTCAGTAACCACAAACCACTTGTAGTTAGATTTAAGAGACAATAATTTTTTTTTCAAATGTAAAGAAACGTCTTTATAATTTTTTTACAAATATATGCATTACACAATTGAATTTATAAACATTTTCCAAAATTTACAAACATTTACTGAAAGATAGCATACGTACTGATACATAAAACGAAAATGCGCTAACACGTCCTGTGTCCAGAATGGAACAGGCTTAATTGCTTGTTTATGTAAACATTTCCTTTCATTAAGGAGAAACAAACCCTTAGTGAAGATTGAACTTCAAGTTGTTCATTCAAAGAAGGTTGTCTCCCTCTGAACTAACAATAGAACTTTTTTTAATGTTTTAGTTCCGTATGTCAATTTATATGTTGGGGGAGGGTGTCAGCTGATTCTATAGACTAATGTCATATGTCAGGAGTGATACTATAGATGTCATATGTCAGGTGATACTATAGACTAATGTCATATGTCAGCTGATACTATAGACTAATGTCATATGTCACGTGATACTATAAGCTAATGTCATATGTCAGGTGATACTATAGACTAATGTCATACGTCAGGTGATACTATAGACTAATGTCATATGTCAGGTGATACTATAGACTAATGTCATACGTCAGGTACTATAGACTAATGTCATACGTCAGGTGATACTATAAGGCTAATGTCATACGTCAGGTGATACTATAGACTAATGTCATATGTCAGGTGATACTATAGACTAATGTCATATGTCAGGTGATACTATAGACTAATGTCATATGTCAGGTGATACTATAGACTAATGTCATATGTCAGGTGATACTATAGACTAATGTGATATGTCAGGTGATACTATATACTAATGTCATATGTCAGCTGATACTATAGACTAATGTCATATAAACTGACAGTTACTAAGGGACATAGGCCTCTGACCTCCGTGATTTGGAGATACAAATGTAATTGGTATTTCTTGTGGTCACTTGAAATTAATATCAGGTCTCTATCCCAAATTCCTTAACTTTAGATCAAGAGAGTCTAGTACAAGTGATGTGTACATCGATGGAGATTTTAAATTGTACAAATCATACAATAATTATAGTTCTCAATACAATTGTTACGTAATATGTTACATACTTGTATTTGTCTGTACATTTATATACTGCCATTTTAATAGAATAAAAATACATATTGTGGCACATGACTGGAATGATATGAATCAGAAAATAAATTATACAAGTGCGCATCATCAGCTTTTATTTGATTTTTTCGAAAATCGCTTCATGTTTTGTGTAAATTTGCTAGTGTGTATCATGGTTTGTATTATATATAGGTGCTACTGTGTATTATATTTAGGTGCTAGTGTTTATTATATATAGGTGCTAGTGTATATTATATTTAGGTGCTAGTGTGTGTGCTTGCTTATATAGGTGCTAGTGTATATTATACTGATTGCAAGTACCCAGCTTTGCCCAAGTTTAAATAAGGTTTCTGTTTACCTGTTTTCTCCCTACCCCCTCTCCCTCCCCTTCTCTCTCTCTCCCTCCCTCCCTCTCCCTCCCTCCCTTTCTCCCTCCCTCCTTCTCCCCCCTCTCCCTCCCTCTCCCTCCCTCTCCCTCCTCTCCCTCCCTCTCCTCCCTCCCTCTCTCTCCCTCCCCACCGTCCCTCTGCCATCTCCCCTCTCCCCCTCCTTCTCTCCCCAATGTCCCTCCCCCTCCCTCCTTCTCTCCCGCCTTCCTCCTTCATTCCCTCTCTCCCTCCCTGCCCCCTCTCTTTATCTCTTCCTCCCATTTCTCCCATCCTCTCTCTCCCTCTCTCCTTCCCTCCCCTTTCTCTCCTCCTTAAACCCTCCCTCTCCCTCCCTTCTGCTCCCTCCCTCCCTCTCTCCCACCCTCTCTCTCTCCTTCTCCCCCCCCCTCTCTCTCTCCCTCCCCTCCCCTCTCTCCCTCCCTCCCTCTCTCCCTCCCTACCCCCTCTCTCCCTCCCTACCCCCTCTCTCCCTCCCTTCTTTTCTCCCTCTCCCTCCCTCTCCCCGTCTCCCCCTCTCCCCCTCCTCTCCCCCTGTCCATCCCCCTCCCTCCCTCTCTCCCCTCCCTCCCTCCCTCCTACCCTACTTTCCTCTCTCTCCCCCTGCCCCCTCTCTCTCTTTATCTCTCCCTCCTCCCTCCCTACCTCCCTCCCTCTCTCTCTCTCTCTCTCTCTCTCTATATATATATATATATATATATATATATATATATTAAGTGGGTCAAAAATTTTTTTTTTTTTGGGTTAGAATTTGAAACATATTCAAAAAGTTGCCTATGGGCCTACTGATTGTAAAAATGTAAAATTTGTAAAAATCAGATAATGTCTTCCACTCCCAACTTTTAGTTCAAGGAGTACGGGGCGAAAAAATGCACTATGTCTAAAAAAAAACTTTTTTTTTTTGCATTTTTCGTACTAAAACATGTCAATAACAGCTACGAATTAAATATATTACAGAAAATTTTTTTTAGATCAATTAAAATGTATTTTCAGAATGTTACTCATTCCGACTTCAACAATTTAAAAACTTAAAAGTCATTTTCTCTGAAAAAATATTTTTGACATTTTGATTCACTGTGGCAAGAAAATCTCAAATATGTCAGATTTTGATAAAACTTCTAATTTTTATGTAGAAGAGGTGCATTTATAGAATGTCAGAGGCTTTTCAAGAAATTTTAAGTCATTTTTTTTTTTTTTTAAATTTTCAAAATTAGCATTTTTTGCTTATTTTCACCATACAAAATTTAAAAAATTCATAAAAGATTATTTATTACACTATCAAAAAAGTACTTTGACATTCCCTAAAGGAAGCTTTTCTGATTATAAATATGTACATTTTATATGAATCAGTCTATAAATATTTCTGAAATATTTACCACAAAAAAGTCATAAATTTCAAGATGGCGGCATGCCACACCCACAAATATCAATATGTTAATTTTTTTTTTTAACAAAATTATTTTTAAATCTACTATATTATTACTAAAGATATTAAAATGTCTTAAACTTAAATAATAAAAAAGACTTTGCTTTGACCCAGGTACCCCCACCCCAATGTATGACATTTTACAACATTTAGAATGTTTGGTATAAGTAATATGAAATTGTACAAATCTATAAATCGTTCATGCAAAATATACAATGTACATATGAATAATACTCTTTATGGATTGTCACAGGAAAATTGCTTTGCTTTCAATTTTCGGAAAGAACATCACTTGATTTCTTTGTTTGCAAAACCATCCCACATGTCGAGAGCTATGTCCGTACCATTTGAAAGGTCGTACACTTTCAAACTAACAGCAGCACCTTTTTTAATTGCTCTTTCAACAGCTTGAGAAGTGACAGAATTTGATCCAGTATGATTGGGTTGTTTCGTTTAAGTTCATCATCACAAGTATTCCAGCAAGAGGAGGATGTCACTGCACAAAGATCCCAGTTAATCATCTGATCATATGATTTAGCTGCAATATTCAGGATTTTGTCATTTTGTTGAAAAATTCTAACTCTGCATGGAGCTGGTTTTTTATGTCGTGCTGTTATGATTTTATTTACTGCATACCTTCCAATTTCTTCATCATTGCTCTAACTGCAGCCAATAGAATGTTTCTGGATGTGCAAAGCGCTGATTATTTTCAATACAGGCAATATAATAGATTGATCAGCAGTATCAGGTTCTGAAGCAGTTGTAACATATAGAAAAAGTTTCTAGCTCCACTTTGACAAGATGGATCGCAAAAAAATCCTGTTCCCTTTTGTTAACCATCTTTGCTCTCATCAATATGTTCCTTGGCTGCCCTATCTCTCCAAATTTTTCTATGTCGGCGCATCTTTGCTGGATCCAGAGCTGTAGATGGTAACATGTTGAGTCCTTCAACACAGCTTTAACGATAAGACATGTATGTCCTTACTGCTTAGTTTACATCGATCCATTGCTTCATATTGATCTCTGTTTTGTTATTTGGAACATTCCTCATCGCTGGAAGACTGCATCAAGTAGTTCGCCATCTTCAGCATCCTGATCTGGAATATCATTATCTCATCATTGACGTTATCATTTGTGGTTCCTATCTGATCGCCACCCTGCATCAATGAATGTTTTCTTTTCTGTCGATTTCGAAATATTTTTGTTATTTGCTTGTCAACATTGTCTATTAACATATTCCTTGCCATCTTTTGATCCACCCAAAATGCCCACTCAAGCACAGAAATTATTACTGATTGTGGACACTTACAGTCTCCTCTATCCCTAACACCTGCATCTTTTTACTCGAACAATTATACTGGTAATGTCATTTGTAGGGATACTAGCCTGGTCATATAATTGTTTGACTTCATGCGCTAATGCGTGCGCTCGTGAATGAAGGCTATGATTGTATTGTTCCATTTTAAGCATCCACCAATAGCCTTGAAAACATCTTCACTGGTTGGAAGTTGTCTTTTAGGCCATTCAGCTGCTGACCCAAACACAGAATGTACAGTTGCACTTCTTGTAGAAGAACTCATATTCATAGAAGAACTTAATAAAATAATTGAAAAATTAATCAAAAATGAAATAAAACAACCATGCGTGATCCGATAATGAATACATGGTACACCAGTTATATTGAGAGAAAAATACAGTCAATACTTATCCCAGTTGTCTGAACTAATTAGTTATAGATAAAAAAGGTTATAGATAAAACACAAATTTTATATGCATATCATTTCTTTTTGAATAACCTAGGTCACAAAATTAACATGTTCAGTCACAAAAAACTCAAAGTAAATATAGTAAAAATTTCGAACAAAGTTGGGAGTAGTAAAACTATGTAGTTTTCAAATATTTGTACATATTCCATGTACTACCATGATGTAGCAACTTTTTTTAATAATGTTTCAATAAATAAAAAAATTTTTGACCCACCCTAATATATATATATATATATATATATATATATATATATATATATATATATATATATATATGTATATATATATATATGTATATATATATATATATATATATATATATATATATATATATTATTATGGCTTCACACTTCTTCTAAAATCCTTCTTCATTCCTTTAACTTCCTCAAACTGTACAAATCCAGAGAGCATGAAAAAAACATCAACAATTCTTTGCATCACAAAGGCACAGTAGCACCAGCGCGCAAGTTTCTATTCGATCATAAGGAAATGACGTCACAGAATTTTATTTATGGCGCCGTCGAATTTTCTTTAATATAGTAAAATACTAAAATAAAAAAATTAATTACAATTAAACTACCCATCGAGATGAAACGAAACCTGTCCTATAACCTTCCCCATGTAATTATGTGTATATGTAACAAATTTCACGTTATCTGTTTTCTGGATCTTGAGTTATAAGGGAACAGACAGACAGACAGACGAACAGAAGACAGACAGACAGATAAAAAATGCGTCTTATAAGTATAGAGATTCAGGTGCTAGTGTATAACATGGTGTGTATTATATTCAGGTACTAGTGTGTATTATATTTAGAATCATTTGTGAACCACTTGTTTGTAGTATGTAGTTGTAGTACATTTACAGTTGTGAACAACGTTGTTTGTAGGAGTGTAGTTATAGCACATTTACAGTTGTGAACAACATGTTTGTAGTATGTGGTTGTAGTACATTTACAGTTGTGAACAACGTGTTTGTAGTATGTGGTTGTAGTACATTTACAGTTGTGAACAACATGTTTGTAGTGTGTGGTTGTAGTACATTTACAGTTGTGAACAACATGTTTGTAGTATGTGGTTGTAGTACATTTACAGTTGTGAACAACATGTTTGAAGTATGTAGTTGTAGCATTTACAGTTGTGAACAACATGTTTGTAGTATGTGGTTGTAGTACATTTACAGTTGTGAACAACATGTATGTAGTATGTAGTTGTAGCACATTTACAGTTGTGAACAACATGTTTGTAGTATGTAGTTGTAGCACATTTACAGTTGTGAACAACATGTTTGTAGTATGTAGTTGTAGCACATTTACGGTTGAGCCTTGTTGTAGTATGTAGTTGTAACACATTTACAGTTGTGAACAACATGTTTGTAGTTTGTGGTTGTAGCATTTACAGTTGTGAACAACTTGTTTGTAGTATGTAGTTGTAGCACATTTACAGTTGTGAACAACATGTTTATGAGTATCATGTAGTTGTAGCACATTTACAGTTGTGAACAACATGTTTGTAGTATGAATTAGCACATTTACAGTTGTGAACAACATGTTTGTAGTATGTAGTTGTAGTACATTTACAGTTGTGAACAACGTTGTTTGTAGGAGTGTAGTTATAGCACATTTACAGTTGTGAACAACATGTTTGTAGTATGTGGTTGTAGTACATTTACAGTTGTGAACAACATGTATGTAGTATGTAGTTGTAGCACATTTACAGTTGTGAACAACATGTTTGTAGTATGTAGTTGTAGCACATTTACAGTTGTGAACAACATGTTTGTAGTATGTAGTTGTAGCATTTACAGTTGTGAACAACATGTTTGTAGTATGTAGTTGTAGCACATTTACAGTTGTGAACAACATGTTTTTAAGTATGTAGTTGTAGCACATTTACAGTTGTGAACAACATGTTTGTAGTATGTAGTTGTAGCACATTTACAGTTGTGAACAACATGTTTGTAGTATGTAGTTGTAGCACATTTACAGTTGTGAACAACATGTTTGTAGTATGTAGTTGTAGCACATTTGCAGTTGTGAACCTTGTTTGTAGGAAGTAGTTTTAACACATTTACAGTTGTGAACAACATGTTTGTAGTATGTAGTTGTAGTACATTTACAGTTGTGAACAACATGTTTGTGAGTATGTAGTTGTAGCTTTTACAGTTGTGAACAACATGTTTGTGAGTAATAGTTGTAGCACATTTACAGTTGTGAACAACATGTAGTATGTAGTTGTAGTACATTTACAGTTGTGAACAACATGTTTATGGTAATAGTTGTAGCACATTTTACAGTTGTGAACAACATGTTTGTGGTATGTAGTTGTAACACATTTACAGTTGTGAACAACATGTTTGCTTAATAATGATTTGTAAAGAATAAAACCTGAAACAAAATATGTGACAATCAATGTGACTGTTATTATTCTTGATTATTATTATTACAAGTATAATCTAAGGGGGCAAAAGTTTAAGATCTTGTGATTATTATATTGACTGGAATGTTAAGCATTTAACAAATGTTATGTAGAATCATGAATTTTACATATATAAGATATTTAAAAACAAAATTATGACACGATTGATGTTTAAATATGTACTGACACTGTTTGATTGGTTGATTTAAAGTTAATGTTTGTGTAAGGCTTTTATTTGTGGTTGTTGTACGATTTGGCTATTATTAAGTTATTTTTAGTGTACACTCAATAACTTGTTTACAATGTTGTAAATTAGAGCTTTGATGTTGTGAAACCAATATAGAAATACAATAATGTATGATTAAATTATAAAACCAACCATCACTCTACTTGAGAGCCACCCATAACTAACATACACAAACGTTTATCACTACCAACCATACATAATTAACATACACAAACGTTTATCACTACAGCCATACGCATTAACATACACAGAAGTTTATCACTACAGCCATACATAATTAACATACACAAACGTTTATCACTACAGCCTTTACATTAACATACACAAACGTTTATCGCTACAGCCATACATAACCCCAACATACACAAACGTTTATCACTACAGCCATACATAACTAACATACACAAACGTTTATCGCTACAGCCATACATAATTAACATACACAAACGTTTATCACTACAGCCATACATAATTAACATACACAAACGTTTATCACTACAGCCATACATAATTAACATACACAAACGTTTATCACTACATCCATACATAATTAACATACACAAACGTTATCACTACAGCCATACATAATTAACATGCACAAACGTTTCACTACAGCCATACATAATTAACATACACAAACGTTTATCACTACAGCCATACATAATTAACATATACAAACGTTTATCACTACAGCCATAAATACACAAACGTTTATCGCTGCAGCCATACGTAAGTGACGTACATACCAGTCACGATTGTTTTTCATTAAAGAGTTCCCTAAAGTTCTCATGAGGACAACTAAACAGGTTGATCTGTTGAGCATCACCCCCTGCCCTCTTTAATGGAAGTTGACCAACGTAATGCTGAGTGGATCAGTGCTCGTATCTAGGCGTCGTCACCTTTATGTTACATCAGTAAATATTTAATACAACTCGATACTGGTCTATGTTACATCAGTACACATTTAATAAACTCGATACTGGTCTGTATGTTACGTAGTACATTTAATGACGATACTGGTCTGTATATTTACATGATACACATTTAATACAACTCGATACTGTCTGTATGTTACATCAGTACACATTTAATACAACTCGATACTGGTCTGTATGTTACATCAGTACACATTTAATACAACTCGATACTGTCTGTATGTTACATCAGTACACATTTAATACAACTCGATACTGGTCTGTATGTTACATCAGTACACATTTAATACAACTCGATACTGTCTGTATAATTTTTGTAGTACATTTTTAATACAACTCGATGCGAATAGCAATATTTACATCAGTACACATTTAATACAACTCGATGCTGGTCTTTAAGTTACATCAGTACACATTTAATAAACACGATACTGGTCTGTATGTTACATCAGTACACATTTAATACAACTCGATACTGTCTGTATTACATCAGTACACATTAATACAACTCACGATACTGTCTGTATGTTACATCAGTACACATTTAATACAACTCGATGCTGGTCTTAATATTACATCAGTACACATTTAATAAACACGATACTGGTCTTTATGTTACATGAGTACACATTTAATACAACTCGATACTGGTTTTATGTTACATCAGTACACATTTAATAAACACGATACTGGTCTGTATGTTACATGAGTACATTTAATACAACCGATACTGTCTGTATGTTACATCCAGTACACATGTAATACAACTCAAATGCTGGTCTGTATGTTATCAGTACATTTAATAAACACGATACTGGTCTTTATGTTACATGAGTACACATTTAATACTGTCGATACTGGTTTGTATGTTACGTAAGTGCATTTAATAAACCTTGTTTTGGTCTGTATGTTGTAGTACATTTAATACAACTCGATACTGTCTGTATGTTACGTAGTACACATGTAATACAACTCGATACTGGTCTGTATGTTACATCAGTACACATTTAATACAACTCGATACTGTCTGTATGTTACATCAGTACACATTAATACAACTCGATACTGTCTGTATGTTACATCAGTACACATTTAATACAACTCGATGCTGGTCTTTATGTTACATCCAGTACACGACTTAATACAACTCGATGCTGGTCTTAATGTTACATCAGTACACATTTAATACAACTCGATGCTGGTTACAAATGTATGTGTAATTAAATGTTGTGTTAAAACAATGTAGATTAAAAAAATTATGTCAATAAAATGTATTGAATATTATGTGTGTATAAAGTTTGAAAATACGTTTCTGTCTTTCACGTGAGACTATCTGTTCAATCTTCAACATTTTATTTCAGTTATGTGTTTTCTTAGTTCAAAAGAGTAATATCAAATGTCACATATTGACAGGGTCACAAAACTGCTTAGGTTGCACAAAACTAAAAGAGGTGATCAGTACTTTTAGTGATGGATCACCGGCGGCGAACGAAATATTTTAAGGGGGAGCAAGCCAAAATTCAGGGCGGCGCCCCATATTAGAGGGCAAGGCAAAATATGACCGAAAGACCAAGTTTACCCCTTAATTCTATAATAGAATATAGTAATTCTGTAGCAAGTATTTCATCGATATTATTAAAAATAATATATTAAAAAGATAAAAATGAACATTGAGCACTTCTGTCGTCAACTGATTGGTAATGTCAGTTTGTTTACAAATTTAATAGTGAAATTAGATCAGAAAATTACTGATAATTATCATGAATGATGATGAATATGAAACCGAAAACATGAAATTCAATAAACAAAAAGTAATTTATGAAAAGATAATAAATAATTGTATTTTCTAAAATTACATTGCCGTCATTCAGTAGATGTACTTCTCTATACTTATAAGACGCATTTGCTATCTGTCTGTCTGTTCCCTTAAAACTCAAGATTCAGACAACCAAATAACGTGAAATTTGATACACGCAGTGGCGCAACCGGGGCGGGCTTGAGCCACCCCCAGGCCATCATCAATACATAATTTACGTTATAAAGTACAAAAAGACTGTCAAACTGTCAAACTGTCAAACTGTCTTTTTTCAATATGTGACCCCCCCAGCATTTTTTTGCTAGTTTGCGCCACTGGGTACACGTACAAATTACATGGGAATGTTCTTAAACAGGTTTCGTTTCATCTCAATGGGTAGTTTAATTGTAATTAATTATTTTGGATATCAAAGACATGAAAATTGGCAAACTTTTACCCCGATTTCAGGTTTTACGAGCTTCTCTCCCACATAGCTAACTTACTATAAATATGATCGGTACGAGGAACCAAATATCACATTACCCACTACATTATTACATTTCTATTCCTTCATCCATAGGAATTGTCATCTTTTGATACAGTCATGCCTAAGAGAGAGAGAGGGAGGGGAAGAGGGAGGAGGAAGGGGGAGGGAAGAGGGAGGGGAGAGGAGGGAGGGAAAGAGGGAGAGGGGGAGGGAGGGAGGGAGAAAGGGAAAGAGGGAGAGAGAGGGAGGGGAGAGAGGAGCGAGAGGGAGGGAAAGAGGAGGGAGGGAGGAACTGCCAAAAATGTTCATCGTATCCGCATTGCTTTAAGATAAATGTACCCTTTTATTGCAATTTGCATGCAAAAATAAACCCTTTTTTACGCGTCTTATTTTATATCTTAATTAAACGTCAAATTACTATTGATAACCAGAAAACATTATTTTAAACCCAGACGAAGCCAGTGCGCAACTAATTTTAAAATATGTCACAACAACTCTCAATAATGTGATTACTGTAAAATGTCAATAAATTATAATTTCTTTCAAATATTAAATTTAAGAAATAAAATCAAATGAATTATGAAAATGATACATATAAACTAAAATAAATTAAAAAGTTAAAAAAGTTAAAATTTAGGGGGAGCAGACTGGAAATTCAGGGGGAATATCACCCTCTACAATTTACATTTTATGTTGACATTTTCGTTACTTAACAGTTACATTACAGTAATGCCATGATTTGAAAATGTAATTTAAAAAATTCAACGAAAACGCGTTTTTTTTTAAAATTAATATAGCAAAACTTTGTAACGCTTGAGCATTCCCTTCCAATAGCAGTAGGAAGCTGAAATTGTTGTCAGCTACTAAGTTAGACAATTGGAACTCAACAAGAGGGTGCCCCGTTAGATGTGAGAAACTTTTTTTTACCGTATGATTTTGGGCCACCCTAATACAGATGTATAACTAGATGGTTGAATAATCAACATAACTTATCAAGCCATGAAATATAGTATATCTTTTATTTTGTTTTCACTTTCTGTTTGTTGGTAGTTCATTTGTTATTTTAAATCAATTTTGTGCCTGTAAATTATATAACTTATAAAGAATGGTTGAATAGAATATACTGGAATTAATAAATCTTTAGTTTAGTTATTAAATAGCAATAACAAAATAATTCAATAGTTTTTAGAAATGGATGGGCATCCATCTTTATATGTTGAGTTATGTTAATTTATATGTTGAGTTATGTTAATTTATATGTTGAGTTATGTTAATTTATATGTTGAGTTATGTTAATTTATATGTTGAGTTATGTTAATTTATATGTTGAGTTATGTTAATTTATATACCTATTTGTTTGATGGTAAAAATTAATATTTTACCTTTTTGCGCATTTTAATAAAAGCTTTTTATATTTTATTCATTTTAGTTGTTTAATAAAAAAAATATTGTTACTGATATATTGCAAGTCTCACATAAAGTAATGTATTAACATTTAAATTGTTCGTGTACAAATGGTTGTGTGTGTGTGTGTTACAGTAGTTTGGGGACGCATAAAGCTTGACAACGATAGTAAGTTGGAACAGCCTTCAAGCACTGATGTTTTCCGAGAAAACACCAAAACCATTCAATGGAGAGCACCATGTCCTGTACATCATACTAGGTGGATGGCTAAGCTGATCCATGCCATCAAAATTTACTTCCTCCGTCATCAGAGAGAAGTTTTCAGTCTTACATCCAAGGAAGAGAGCCAACTGTATACACTGTATACATACATATACAATAGTATATATATGTATGTGTGTGTGTGTGTGTGTGGTGAATCCATCTGTGAACATTCCAAGTCACAACTATGGGGCCGTCCATAAAGTACGTCACGCTCCGGGGGGGGGAGGGGGTATAAGAAAGTGTGACAGTTTGTGACAGGGGGGGAGGGGGGTCAGGCCAAGTGTGACGTCACATTTTTAATATATTTTTAATTTTATTTCTAATTTAATTTTTTTTTATTTTTTTAGTAAAACTTAATAGTTTTAAAAATAATTTTCAAAAAAATTGTGAAACACTTGAATTAGTTTATGTCAAAATAGCATGAAAAGCATATCTTTTCAATATTTTGTTCACAATTCCTCATGCTAGTTAGGACCGCAAATAAACTGTTGCGAAGCCTCGTTTTATCAGGAGCCTTACGCAGGTGTTATTATTTCTTTGTTGTCTGCTGCATAATTATATCACTGATAAAGAAATTTGGAATTTGTATTATAATACAAAAAATTACCGTAATTGAAGTTGCAATCCATCACTTCGTTAAAATAATATTGATGCCTTATTCCTTGCAACCAGTGCACCAGGAAGAAGTGCTTATAATCGCGTGGAACATCGAATGGCTCCATTTAGCATTAAACTGTCTGGTGTCATATTGCCAAATGAACATTATGGCAGTCACTTTGATTCGCAGGGCAGAACAATAAATGAGGATTTGGAAAGAACAAACTTCAAGTTTGCAGGTAAAACTTTAGCTGAAATCTGGTCGCATGTGATTGTTGACCAATTTCCAACAGTTGCAGAATATATCAACCCTGAGAAATCTGAATTGGATGCAGCAGGACTGATGTCGAAGGATAAGAATGGTTTGACCATCATGTTCGCACCAGTCAATACTTCACTCAAATTGTGAAATGTCAGGACATAAAATGTTGCGACAAAGTACGGAGCTCATTTTTCAACGTTTTGCTTCGAGATTATTTCCTCCTCTAAATCCAATCCCAATCAACCAAACAACTGATGGACTCAGAGCTTCAGAAAAAGCAGATGCAGATGCCCATATATTTCCTTCATTGTTTGTTTGTGGCAAAAACTCTCAAATTTGATGACATTATGCCAAGACCAACAGGAGTTTTTAAAGTGCAACCATATGATCTTTATTGTCCATCTTTGCAAACCAGCATACATGATCGAATTTGCAAAGTGTGTCACTTTTACTTTGCCTCACAAACAATGTTGAAGAAACACAGGATAACACAGAGCTCGGGCACAGGAGAATGTAAAAAAGTAAAGTTTCCTTAGCCCTAAAGGGCCATCGGGGCAGATGAAGTGTAGAATTCATCTGTTTCTATAACCTAGGCATATGAAGGGATTGTGTGGTTTGCACAATTCCCAGCCGCCTTTACTCCCCCATCATAAAGTCAGGTACCCATTTAAAGCTGGGTGGACGTGGGAACTTTCACCAGGACCTGAAAAAGTCCTAAGGTTCTCACTGAGATTCCCACCCGTCCCCTATGAGAATGTGCCAACCCCAAATTTTCCAGAATCAACTCAGATAAAACGCATTCGTCCTTTGAGAATCGCTGCTAGAAGGCAAAGAGAACTCATGGCAATTATTGGCAGAATGGAAAATGCACATTCAGAGGATGTTGAGTGGCTAGATGAGGATGAAGTTGATCTGTCTGCAACTATCCTTCCAGGAAACGATGATGTGGAAAGATTTATGGATGAACACTTCACCATGGATGGATGATGTCTAGTGAATATTTTTTTAATTAAACATAATTCACAGGCCCACTATAAACATATTCAACATAGCACCAGAGCTGCTCACATAATTTGTCAATCTAGTCCTTTTTTTAGTCGCATTGTTTTGTTTCCCTTGTTATTATTTAACCACTGGTTGAGGTCAAGTTTCGCTAATCTACTTCTTATCCTGTGTCAATAGAATGTATTATCGGAAGATTATCTCAAAGTTCACCTCACTCATTGTAAATGAATAGGTAGCAGATAAAATGATGTTTATTATATAATTGTCAATCTAATGTTTGCATTTTTTTTTTCAAATTCAATTGATTGAGTTACTGTTTCAAAGAATAACTGATACAACTATTGACAATTAGTTATTCTACTATTAAACTCATTTAATAATCTGGTAGTTCTTTAAATATTTATATTTTAAGGTAGATTAATAGTGAAGTGCGATTTAAGTTTTCGATTTAATTTTAATTAGTTTTTAATTGAGAATTTTTTTCGAAAGTGTGACGTACTTTAGGGGGGGGGGGGTCCCGAGATTTGTGACACTTTGTGACAGGGGGTGGGGGGGGGCAAAAATCGTCAAAAATAGCGTGACGTACTTTATGGACGGTCCCTATCTGAAATGCATCTATTATAATGCACCTATTATAATAGGTTCAAAGTTGAATGAGGTCAATCACTACTACTGACCTACATTTGTCTCTAGGGACTCATACTCCTCAGCGACCCAATCATCATGGCAGCTCTCTATTAAATATTCATAACCCGATGGTCTCCCATAGTTTACTGATTAAAAGGTGTAGAGTTCTTTTATTCAGTTCCAGGTAAATCAAGCTCAGGTGTTAATGACATAAAAGGTGTGAAAACAACTAGTGAAGTTGGAATACACACTACAACTGTGATGTTATTTACCAAATAGTGAAATTAGATTCATCTCTATAACTGTAATGTTATATACCAATTAGTGAAGTTAGATTCATTTCTATAACTGTAATGTTATATACCAAATAGTGAAGTAAGATTCATCCCTATAACTGTAATGTTATATTCCAAATAGTGAAGTTTGATTTATCTCTATAACTGTGATGTTATATACCAAATAGTGAAGTAAGATTTATCTCTATAAATGTAATGTTAAGTACCAAATAGTGAAGTTAGATTCATCTCTATAACTGTAATGTTATTTACCAAATAGTAAAGTTAGATTCATCTCTATAACTGTAATGTTATTTACCAAATAGTGAAGTTAGATTTTTCTCTATAACTGTGATGTTATATACCAAATATTGAAGTTAGATTTATCTCTATACATGTACTTTTTTTTTCCTATGATGAGTAAAGATGTCGTAATAATGAACGTTTAACCAAAATTAGGCCAGATTATAGTAACATTACAGCATCACACTGTAATCAATGGTGATAATGTCAATGAGTAATAACAAGACATAAATTGACAATGTTTTTTTTATAATGGTTTCTTATCTGTTGTTTATTTATTAAAACATTTGTATAAAACATTTTTACCTACGGTTGATAAAGTCGTAAAATATTTTGATACTTTGATAAACTCTGGTATTTAGTTTTACAGTACAATGGGCCACTGGAACTTAATGACTAGAGAATTGATAAACTCTGGTATTTAGTTTTACAGTACAATAGGCCACTGGAACATAATGACTAGAGAATTGATAAACTCTGGTATTTAGTTTTACAGTACAATGGGCCACTGGAGCATAATGACTAGAGAATTGATAAACTCTAGTATTTAGTTTGACAGTACAATGGGCCACTGGAACATAATGACTAGAGAATTGATAAACTCTGGTATTTAGTTTTACAGTACAATGGGCCACTGGAACATAATGACTATAGTATTGAATGAGATCGAGTAATACGAGCATGTCTGTATCCACCCTCACTTAGACGGCGTCATTCACGTGTCATGTGGTTTGATTTCCTGGAGATATTTGAATGTCGTGGATAATACAGGTTGGAAAAGATGGTGGCGGTGTGGGGGGGGGGGGTTGGCTAGAACAAAACCATCATCTACTGAATCACGTGATTTATCAATCAGTTCTTACCCAAACTGAAGGTATTGCTGGATGTCATGAATCGTGCTTTACTATACAGTGACACACAAACTGTACTGCGCTATAGACTGCAATATGACACATAGACTGTACAGTGACACACAGACTGTACTGTGGCACACATACTGTACAGTGACACACATACTGTACTGTGACACACAGACTGTACAGTGACACAGAGACTGTACAGTAACACAGAGACTGTAGTGTACAGTGACACAGACTGTATTGTGCTATAGACTGCAATTTGACACATAGACTTACTGTGATATAGACTGTACAGTGACACACAGACTGTACTGTGACACACAGACTGTACAGTGACACACAAACTGTACAGTGACACACAGACTGTACAGTGACACACAGACTGTACAGTGACACTCAGACTGTACAGTGACACTGAGACTGTACAGTGACACACAAACTGTACTGTGACACACAAACTGTACAGTGAAACACAAACTGTACAGTGACACACAGACTGTACAGTGACACACAGACTGTACAGTGACACAGAGACTGTACTGTGACACACAAACTGTACAGTGACACACAGACTGTACAGTGACACACAGACTGTACTGTGACACACAGACTGTACTGTGACACACAGACTGTACAGTGACACACAAACTGTACAGTGACACACAGACTGTACAGTGACACACAGACTGTACAGTGACACTCAGACTGTACAGTGACACTGAGACTGTACAGTGACACACAAACTGTACTGTGACACACAAACTGTACAGTGAAACACAAACTGTACAGTGACACACAGACTGTACAGTGACACACAGACTGTACAGTGACACAGAGACTGTACTGTGACACACAAACTGTACAGTGACACACAGACTGTACAGTGACACAGAGACTGTACTGTGACACACAGACTGTACTGTGACACACAGACTGTACAGTGACACAGAGACTGTACAGTGACACACAGACTGTACAGTGACACACAGACTGTACAGTGACACAGAGACTTACAGTGACACACAAACTGTACAGTGACACACAAACTGTACAGTGACACAGAGACTGTACAGTGACACATTTGTTATTGTAAAGAAGTATTGTGACATAAGCTAGTGTTAAAAATTATTGTGACATATGTTAGTGTTGAGAAGTATCGTAACATAGGTTAGTGTGTAGAAGTATTGTGACATAGGTTAGTGTGTAGAAGTATTGTGACATAGGTTAGTGTCAAGAATTATTGATGTCAAATGACACACCACGTGTACAGAATGATACTATTAAATTACTTAAGTGTTAGTCTGTATGATATGAGTGGCCCTAGTTAGTATGGGACCCCAATAGTTGATAATGTCTGGGACCCCAATTGGTTGATATTGTCTGGGACCCCAATAGTTGATATTGTATGGGACCCCAATTGGTTGATATTGCCTGGGACCCCAATTGGTTGATATTGTCTGGGACCCCAATTGGTTGATATTGTCTGGGACCCCAATTGGTTGATATTGTATGGGACCCCAATTGGTTGATATTGTCTGGGACCCCAATTGGTTGATATTGTCTGGGACCCCAATTGGTTGATATTGTAGGTACCCAAGTTGTGGATATTGTCTGGGACCCCAATTGGTTGATATTGCCTGGGACCCCAATTGGTTGATTATGTCTGGGACCCCGATTGATTAATATTGTAGGTACCCAAGTTGGTGGATATTGTCAGGTCCCAGTTGGTGGATATTGTCAGGATCCAAGTTGGTGGATATTGTCTGGGATCCAGGTTGCTGTATATTGACTGGATCCAAGGTGGATATTGTCAGGATCCAAGTTGGTGGATATTGTCTGGGTTCCAGGTTGGTGGATATTGTCTGGATCCAAGTTGGTGGATATTGTCAGGATCCAAGTTGGTGGATATTGTCTGGGTTCCAGGTTGGTGGATGTTGTCTGGGATCCAGGTTGGTGAATATTGTCTGGGATCCAGGTTGGTGGATATTGTCTGGATCCAAGTTGGTGGATATTGTCAGGATCCAAGTTGGTGGATATTGTCTGGGTTCCAGGTTGGTGGATATTGTCTGGGATCCAGGTTGGTGGATATTGTCTGGGATCCAGGTTGGTGGATATTATCTAAGATCCAGGTTGGTGGATATTGTCAGGATCCAAGTTGGTGGATATTGTCTGGGTTCCAGGTTGGTGGATATTTTCAGGGAACCAAGCTAATAGATTTTTTCATGGAACCAAGGTTAGCTTGCTGCAGTCTTGGATATGTTTTTCATCTACTATTACATGTACTGCAAAGTGTAAACGATATCAGAGATAATGGATACTAGCTATTTGATAAAAGTTTATGTAACTTTACTTAATCCATCTATCATTTCTTTGACAATTATAACCCTCCACCAATTATATGTCAAATACATATAACCATCTACCACTTATATCTGTCTGTAATACATATAACCATCTACCACTTATATGTCTGTAATACATATGACCATCTACCACTTATATCTGTCTGCAATACATATAGCCATCTACCACTTATATCTGTCTGTAACAAGTATCTAAATAAAATCATAATTGAAAAAAAAAATACTTTAACAAAAAATAAACAGACACCACTGTTAATATGGAGGTAAGGTGGGGGGGGGGTGGATTCATCAGTTAGTTTGTCCAGTCCGTCAAACATTCATTAGAACAGGAAGTGGAGTTAAGTGTTGACCAGGTGAGATGGAGATGAAGTTATGAGGACACACACAGAAACAATGTGTCCATTACCTGATACACACACACACACAGAGAGAGAGAGAGAGAGGAGAGAGAGAGAGAGAGAGAGAGAGAGAGAGAGAGAGAGAGAGAGAGAGAGAGAGACGCAAAGTATCCATTACTAGATGTCACAGTGTGAGAAGACGAGCCAATTAAAAGTGTTGGCCACAAAATAGATTCATTTAATTTTATCAATGAATACAGTTTGAAAGACACACAAAAATTCTATAATATTTAATGTCATTTTCTCATTTCATTAATACAAAAGCTTTATTTTGCCGGTCACACTTTAATTAGTCCATCGAAGTTCTATAAATAATTTGTTATGATCTAAGCATAAGAAATATTTTTTTTTTACTTTTAAGTACATTTTATACAAGTTTTTAGAGCATTTTCGAAAAAATAATGCTCTATTGTCCCTGTTTTGTCTGTCTGTCTGTTCGTCGTCACCCTAGATCTCAACAACCATAAGTCCTAGACTCATGATGTATATATCATTTTGTAGGTCTTGGCCTGCCATGTGTGCACCAAAAGTCCATTTTGCGATCTGACCTATGATGGCCGTAAAAGAGGGCTTATTAAGTACCGTTTTTTACTATATAAGCTATATTAACAAAGGAGCGCCCTAGATCTCAGCTGCCATAAGTTCTAGACCCATGATGTATATATTATTTTGTAGGTCTTGGCCTGCCATGTGTACATCAAAAGTTCATTTCGCGATCTGACCACTAAGGTCCGGGATTCAGGGTTTCTTAGGGGCTTATATGTAGCTTATATTTTATATATAGATTATAAATTAATCAAAGGGGCGTAATCATTATTTATTTTTGTAACAATTATTAAACATGACTTACTTCCCTCTCTATTTATACACGAAAATGCTTTAAACGCCCAGTTTTTACAATCTTAATTTTTGCTGTTTTTTTTAAAAGTTGTTCTTTACTTTAAAATTTTTTACTTTTTACTGTTGAAGATAAACTTCCCGCCGCTCCACAAATGCCATCTTATCACGCTTTATTTATATGACATACATTTATATGTTTACACTTATATTTATAAAGAAATAAATGTTTGTTTTTTCACGGACGTCATTTAAAAACTCCTACGAGATTTGATAAATCCAATTCTTGTATAAGGAATCTTTCTAGGGATGAGAGGTAGATTTGGCTGTATGAGAGGTAGATTTCGGCCGTATAAGAGGTAGATTTCGGCCGTATGACAGGTAGATTTCGGCCGTATGAGAGGTAGATTTCGGCCGTATGAGAGGTACAGTATGTGGAGAAGCCACATATAAAACATACTTCCTAAATGCATTTCTCAATAGGAAAAAGAAGACACCTAATATGTTTAGATGGATGGACAGAAAGTCTGCATTCCTCAACCAAATATGTTTATGTGGAGTGACAGAAAGTCTGCATTTCTCCATAGTATGTGTATGGATGGACAGAAAGTCTGTATAGCTCCCTAAAATGTATTTGTGTGGAGTGACAGAAAGTCTGCATTCCTCTATTAAACAAGGTCAGGACAATACTCCAGGGGACCTTCCTGCCAAGTCAAAAACCTTTTTATCTCATTTGGAGTGAAATAAATGGAAGGACATTTGTGTTTGTGTGTGTAGGTGGGATGGTGGTGAATCTTAGTGTCCATTGATTTCCCGATTTTCCTGTGTGTAGGGACAATGTTGTACAGAACTAGGGACAATGGTGTATAGCACTAGGGACAATGTTTATAGAACTAGGTACACTGTTGTAAAGAACTAAAGGACAATGTTTATAAACCAGGGACATTGTTTACAGGGACAATTTTGTGTGGAACTAGGGACAATGTTGTATAGAACTAGGGACAATGTTGTATAGAACTAAGGACAATGTTGTATAGAACTAGGGACAATGTTGTATAGAACTAGGGACAATGTTGTATAGAACTAGGGACAATGTTGTATAGAACTAGGGCAACGTTGTATAGAACTAGAGACAATGTGGTACAGTAGTAGGGACATTGTTTACAAACTAGGGATAATGTTGTATAGAACTAGGGATAATATTTTTAAACCAGGGACAATGTTTTTAAACCGCTGACAATGTTGTACAGAACAAGGGAGAATGTTTATATACCAGGGACAATGCTGTATAGAACTAGATACAATGTACAGAACTAGAGGCAATATTGTATTGAACTAGGGACAATGTTTATAAACCAGGAACAATGCTGTATAGAACTAAGGGCAATAGTGTATTGAACTAGGGACAATGTTTATAGAACTAGGGACAATGTTTATAAACCAGGGACAATGTTGTATAGAACTAGGGACAATGTTTAAAAACTAGGGACAATGTTGTATAGAACTAGGGACAATGTTTATAAACCAGGAACAATGCTGTATAGAACTAGAGACAATGTTTAGAACTAGGGGCAATGTTGTATTGAACTAGAGACAATGTTGTATAGAACTAGGGATAATGTTTATAAACCAGGGACAATGTTGTATATAACTAGGGACAATGTTTATAAACCAGGGACAATGCTGTATATAGCTAACTTCTAAACGCCCATCTAAATCGTAAATAAAATAATCTTGTAGTGTAGTGGATCGACTCATCCTGTATTGTTTATTTTATTCTCAACACAGTTCTGTTGGATGTTCCAATGTTAAGAACTAGTGTTGTTTTAGTCCCAGGTCATATTTTAGTTTCAGTTTTTATTTCGTTTTTTCTGTAATAATTTTAGTTTTCGTCTAGTTTTAGTCTTGCTTCTAATTTTAGTTTTAGTTTTAGTTCTCGTTGACGAAAAGTCAACATCTTAAATATTCTCGTAAAGGTCGATAGAACTCTAGGATGTTCAAGGATTATTCAAGAAATTTTTCAACTGTAATTGGTGAAATATACATTTCCAGACTAGCTATCAAATACAAAACGTTATTTTTAGCGATTTCAAGCCACTGTAGTGACGTGGGCTTTGGGAAATGAATTAAATGGTGAACGGGTTGGCAAGGTCAAGGTTAAATCAGCACAACATTTGGGGGCGATCTTTTTCAACTTAATGCAACAAACAGCATTCGCCTCAAGATCGATGCGTACCTCATATCAAATCAAGCAAAGAAATCGTAACAAAAGAAAAGACAGAGAGCATATTAGTTTTTTATAGTTCTGGAAACTGTCACACAAGGCAATAGTTGTCTGAATTGTCAAATGTAGCCAACCACCACAAGACAATAGTTGTCTGTACTGTCACATGAAGTCAACCACCACAAGGCAATAGTTGCCTGAAATGTTAAATGTAGCCAACCACCACAAGACAATAGTTGCCGATACTGTCACATGAAGCCAACCACCCCAAGACAATAGTTGCCGATAGTGTCACATGAAGCCAACCACCACAAGACAATAGTTGCCTGTACTGTCACATGAAGCCAACCACCACAAGACAAATGTTGCCTGTACTGTCACATGAAGCCAACCACCACAAGACAATAGTTGCCTGTACTGTCACATGAAGCCAACCACCACAAGACATTAGTTGCCGATACTGTCACATGAAGCCAACCACCCCAAGACAATAGTTGCCGATAGTGTCACATGAAGCCAACCACCACAAGACAATAGTTGCCTGTACTGTCACATGAAGCCAACCACCACAAGACAATAGTTGCCTGTACTGTCACATGAAGCCAACCACCACAAGACAATAGTTGCCTGTACTGTCACATGAAGCCAACCACCACAAGACATTAGTTGCCGATAGTGTCACATGAAGCCAACCACCACAAGACAATAGTTGCCGGTACTGTCAATGGTGTACACAATGGACTAATAAGTGTCAAGCAATTAACAGGTCGTCGGTTTGTGTAGAACTAAAGCTGAAAGGACATTGACCAGAGTGGACATGCAACAAAAAATGTAATGTACGATGAAGCACTACAACAGACAGGAATGGGACGGTTTTCTTTTGTCCAGCCAAAGAAATTGGCAGTTTTATCCGAGGCTAATAAGAAACCACAAGATGGTAGTTCTTTGCGACACTGGATAGATAGCAACTGGGGTGAAACTGTGCTCTCTCCAACACTTGCAACTCAAGGGGGACGTATGACATATGACAATGTATGAAATTTGGTGGAAACATGGACTGCTAAAATTACACATTTCTTTCTACCACTCCAGCTACACGCAATCTCTTTCTACCACTCCAGCTACACGCAATCTCTTTCTACCACTCCAGCTACACGCACACCTCTTTCTACCACTCCAGCTACACGCACACCTCTTTCTACCACTCCAGCTACACGCACACCTCTTTCTACCACTCCAGCTACACGCACATCTCTTTCTACCACTCTAGCTACGAGCACCTCTTTCTACCACTCCAGCTACACGCACAACTCTTTCTACCACTCCAGCTACACGCACATCTCTTTTTCTACTAGTCCAGCTACACAGAATACAACCTAGTTTCCATTTCACAACTAATTTCCTCCATGACCCAACATACGAGGATCGGTCAAGCATTCCCTCAATACAAACACACACACACACTGGGTGGCACTCACACCTCTTTCTACCAGTCCAGCTACACACACTGGGTGGCACTCACACCTCTTTCTACCAGTCCAGCTACACACACATCTCTTTTTCTACCAGTCCAGCTACACACACTGGGTGACACTCACTATTATAAATAACTACATATTTTTTTAAAAGCTGAACATTTCTATCTTTCTACCATTGTTTTAGACTCCAAACTCTAACTAGTATTACCAGTCTTGGAGATATTTTGTTTTCAGTCATAAATCATCACCATGGTTATATCTGCCCCCTCCTACCCCCCCCCCCCTTCCGCCTCCATCCCACTCCCCATTTCATTTTCAGCATCCAATGTTTTTTTTTATATATAACAAGTTCATTAACTCGGCTGTAAGTTCAATTTCTACCCTGACCGGTTGAGATAAAACTTTGATGATCTCATGTACATAGTTTGTTGGCTTGTCAAACATTGTCTAACATTCCATGTAATAGCAATTTGTTTTATAATCCACTTTTTGTGTAGTCTGTCATTTCGTGTAATGACAAGTTGGTTTTAAAACACAGGGTTTTTATTTGAGACTCTCTGACGAATTCAAGATGTTTACAATGTGGCTGTTTATTTTATTGATTCATCTCCATGTGTTTCTAATTTGTGTGTGTACTTTAAGGCTAATTTATTTCTAGTGTGTGTGTGGGTGTGGGTGTGTGCATGTCAATGTGTGTGTGGGTGTGTGCATGTCAATGTGTGTGTGGATGAGTACGTCAATGTGTGTGTGGATGTGCATGTCAATGTGTGTGTGTGGATGAGTATGTCAATGTGTGTGTGGATGAGTATGTCAATGTGTATGTGGATGTGGGTGTGTGCATGTCAATGTGTGTGTGGGTGTGTGCATGTCAATGTGTGTGGATGAGTATGTCAATGTGTGTGTGGATGTGCATGTCAATGTGTGTGTGGATGAGTATGTCAATGTGTGTATGGATGTGCATGTCAAAGTGTGTGTGTGGATGTACATGTCAATGTGTGTGTGGATGAGTATGTCAATGTGTGTGTGGATGTGCATGTCAATGTGTGTGTGGGTGTGCATGTCAATGTGTGTGTGGATGAGTATGTCAATGTATGTGTGGGTGTGCATGTCAGTGTGTGTGTGGAAGTGCATGTCAGTGTGTGTGTGTAGATGTGCATGTCAATGTGTGTGTGGGTGTGCATGTCAATGTGTGTGTGGATGAGTATGTCAATGTGTGTGTGGGTGTGCATGTCAGTGTGTGTGTGGAAGTGCATGTCAGTGTGTATGTGTAGATGTGCATGTCAATGTGTGTGTGTGGATGAGTATGTCAATGTGTGTGTGGGTGTGCATGACAATGTGTGGATTTGAATGTCAGTGTGTGTGGATTTGAATGTCAGTGTGTGTGTGGTTGTGTGGATTGCATGTCAATGTGTGTGGGTTTGAATGTCAATGTGTGGATTTGGATGTGCGTGTCAATGTGTGTGGGAATGTGCAAATCAATGTGTGGATGTGCATGTCAGTGTGTGTGTGGATGAGTATGTCAATGTGTGTGGGTGTGCATGTCAGTGTGTGTGTGGAAGTGCATGTCAGTGTGTATGTGTAGATGTGCATGTCAATGTGTGTGAGTGGATGAGTATGTCAATGTGTGTGGGTGTGCATGTCAATGTGTGTGTGGATGAGTATGTCAATGTGTGTGGGTGTGCATGTCAATGTGTGGATTTGAATGTCAGTGTGTGTGGATTTGAATGTCAGTGTGTGTGTGGTTGTGTGGATTGCGTGTCAATGTGTGTGGGTTTGAATGTCAATGTGTGTGTTTGGATGTGCGTGTCAATGTGTGTGGGAATGTGCAAATCAATGCGTGGATGTGCATGTCAGTGTGTGTGGATTTGAATGTCAGTGTGTGTGTGTGCTTGAATTTCAATGTGTGGGTGTGAATGTCGATGTGTGTGTTTGGATGTGCATGTCAATGAGTGTGGGAATGTGCAAATCAATGTGTGGATGTGCATGTCTATCGCTGTGTATATTTGTGTAACACTGTAAAATGTAACACAATCTTTCTATATCCTAAATGCACCTAGCAATGATTGTGACATCCTAAATGTCAATTGAATGATCATGTTAAATGCCACAGTATTATTTACAATTCGTGTCTTACCTTGATAGTGTTACTACAAAGTAATATTATTCTTAATTTCTAAATATATTTACATTCTGTATTACAGGGGCGATTTTTTATATAAGGGGGCCCGGGCAAAGGTAATTTAGTAATTTGATAAGGTGAAGCTAATTTTGTGGTGATTTGGTAGTTTGATAAAGCAAAGGTAATTGTGTGGTGATTTTGGTAGTTTGATAAAGCAAAGGTAATTTTGTGGTGATTTGGTAGTTTGATAAAGCGAAGGTAATTTTCATGTGATTTGGTAAATGCAAAGGTAATTTTTAGTTAATTTAGTAATTTGATTAGGCGAAGGTAATTTTGTAGTGATTTGGCAGTTTGATAAAGTGAAGTTAATTTTTGGGTGATTTGGTAATTTGGTAAAAGCAAAGGTAATTTTTGGTTGATTCGTTCATTCGATAAGGCGAGTGTGATTTTGTAGTTATTTGGTAGTTGGATAAAGCGAAGGTAATTTTGAGGTGGTATGGCCTTTGGGTTTCATGTTTGAAAACCGCAGAAACTTTTCAAAACTGTAGATTTTAAAAGCAAACATTTATCGAATCGAAACGCCGGCAAGACATCATTTTGAATTCTTGATTTCTACTTTCGATATAACGAAGACGCGAGACCTCTATTATTATATTAGACTTTTATTCACTCATTATTCTATTAAAGTTTTTTTTTAGTAGCTTTGAGTACAAGAAACTTTTTTATATTTTTCTTCGAACTTCTTGTCAAATCAAAGTTGGACTCACAAACGGCTGTAAGTAATATAATTGTGTTACTTTTTGTCATAAGTTCCTTTTTTTTAATTGATGCATTATCTTTTATTTTTTTATTATTATTATTATTTTTTCTCACCCATCCCCTTGTCAAAGTTCCTTAAAATATTCTTTGCAACGTAGGCCTATAGGACAGATTAGATATTATAACCTGTGGTCTATAGTTCCTAAATGGAACATAAAAATAGTACTCTTTATATTAGTAATTATCTTATTATCTTTAACTTAATTAACTGCTCTTCCCGTTGATGTATTTCATTTTTTAAAGTCACAGATGGTTTGCTTAAAAAACTAAATGTCATGTAATTTGAACACTATCCCAACTCTAAATTAAACCAAGAGTAAAAAAAATTAATTAATTTCACTAAACAAATTAAAAAAAAAATGACCAAACCATTTTTTAAAATCAAATCAGCACATAGCTTAAGGCAAACTGTAAGAAATATATTGTCACTGGGCGTGGAAACAAAAATCAATGCAAGAAAATAGTTCTTATCAGACATCTGACCTTATCAGTTTACCGTTACCTAAGTAACCGGCCAGAAAGAAGTAAACGATCAGTTACAACCTCCAATGAGCTCTCACATAAAATAATTCTAATGTTCACGATATTGTTTGTTGAAATGTTCATGCTGTCCCTGTATTAAAAGAATCGTTTGCATTTCAATGAATCATGATGTGTAGGTATAATTCCATAATTCGCGATAATGATAGCACACATACACACACACACGCACACACACACATCTATATATTTTTATACACAATGTACCACAGCAGGGGTTATCAATATTTCACACTTAGCGACCCACTTTGACAGGATTGTGGCCACGCATCAGGTCTTTGAGAGCCCCCCCCCACCCCTTCCATTCAGGATTTTATGCAAACTTTTATACTCAAAATTATTTTTGGTAAAGTTTGTTTATGTTGGCTGAATTTCTCACAGACAGATAACAAAAATCTCTTTCCGTTCAAAATATTAGTTTTTATTTTTAGGAAAATCTCTCCACTAAATATAACGTAAAATATGGTACTATTGATATATGGCACTATTTACATATAGTACTATTGATATATAGTACTATTGATATATAGTACTATTGATATATAGTACTATTTATATATAGTACTATTTATATATAGTACTATTGATACATAGTACTATTGATATATAGTACAATTGATTATATAGTACTATTGGTAGTATTTAGTCTTAACATGAACAAAGTGTAAGTCAGCCTAAAATATTTTAATATTACTAAAGTAATTAGGGATTCAACAAACATAAATCGATAGTCTTTATTTTAATCATTTTAAGTGTTATATCGAAAACATTCACAGCAATTGTTTGGCAATAAAAATGGGTCTTTGAGTTATTAGATTGCATCATTTTTTAGAATGCATGTCTCGTAATTTTCCTTTTTTTAATTAGACATTTTTAAATACTTTGAATAAAATGGCGCAATTATCATTATTATTATAATTATTATTATTATTTAAGGTTTCGTTTGTCTAAATGTAGAAAAATAGCATAGAAGACAGGCTATTTCAATTGCATTGAAAATTGCAATTTCAAATCGATTTATAAACGAATTGTTTTCAGTCAGTTAACATTTTAATTTAGGCAAGTCTACAAATAGAAATATTGAGAAAATTGAAGCAGCCAATTGGACAACATTATTTATGATAGCCAACTACATTATGGGCCAAATAGGCAACATGTTACAGAAATGAGTTGCTAGAAATAATTTTCGTTCATTATCTCCAAACATTTTTTGGTTCATTGAGCCTGGAATCCGTAGGTCGAACGTTGAGTACTTTACCGCACGACCATCTGACCCAACACAACAGACATAGTGCAGCCATCACAGGGCCAACAAATCTCCGGGACTGCGATCACAGGGGCAACAAATTCCAGATACCGCCATCGAAGGGCCACGTATTCTAAGCGGCTACCATCACGGGGACACCTGATCCCAGGGACTGCCATGCAAATATAAATTGAATGTACACAGAAAGAAAAAAAGACCAAACTGACATTGGGGGGGGGGGAACGGGGGGAAGGGGCCTCCACTCTCTGTCTGGTAAGGGCTGCCACTCTCTGTCTGGTAAGGGCCGCCACTCTCTGTCTGGTAAGGGCTGCCACGAGCCTTGAGCCGACCTTGTGTAGTTTGTATGCCAGGATGTTGAAATAGACCATCATGACTGAAACCATCATGACTGAGACCATCATGACTGAGACCAAGTCATTTAAAACATCTGGCCATAGGGCGTCATATGTAGAACTACGTCCACAGAGTGTCAACTGAAGACATTCATATGTAGGACTACGTCCATAGAGTGTCAACTGAAGACATTCATATGTAAAACTACGTCCATAGAGTGTCAACTGAAGACAGTCATATGTAGAACTACGTCCATAGAGTGTCAACTGAAGACATTCATATGTAGAACTACGTCCATAGAGTGTCAACTGAAGACATTCAACTGGAAACAGTCATATGTTGAACAGCTTTCTAGACATGTACAAAATAACTTAAGTTTCCTATCTGTGAGCACGATCTTCACATTTTATTCACATTTCATTGTTGTTGTACAATAAAAAATCAAAACTAAAAAGGTATATAATTGAAATGATACATTTAGCTATAACTTTTTTTAGTGTGGTTGGTGCTCCCTTCTCCATTTAAGGATGAACTCAAGTCTTTTAAAACTCCTGGCAAAACTCAAAAAGCATCGACATGGCAAGTATTGGTGGGGTGTGGGACCATTTTCAGAACTCCGACAATTCCATAGGTATCGCTGTTTAGCAGCCTCCGACACCGATGGTGGGACAAAAGTAAATAACAATGGTATTATATGTATATATATATATATATATATATATATATATATATATATATATATATATATATATATAACTTTACACAATATTTAGTAATGATTTACAGGAGGTACCCCTGGTAATTGCATTTGTTGACAAAAAAGATTATCGGATTATAAAAGTGTGACGTTGTTAAATAATTCTTTTTTTTAAATCAATATTTAGTTGTTTTTTCGCCTTAAATTATTTTGTCTGTGACGACAAGTTTTTTCCCCGACGACGGGCAAGGCTAGAGTTTCGCTCATTGATACCGGGTAAAAGTATTGACACAGACCGACACCACAGACCGACACCACAGACCGACACCATGTGGACAACGTCATCAATAGAGATAGCGGAGACTTCGTAGCAGAGAAACACACCTGTAGGCGTCTGAAGAGTGGAACAAAATACTTGGCAGACCAGAGGACAGTAGAATAGGAATCGTCGGCACACGTTCACTCTGCATGAAGATTAATCTCGTACTGCGCATGTCTGACGTGACATTTATTTATAGTGGCAAATATTCATTTCAACACATTTTCATTTGAACATAAGTTTATTGTTTATATGTTTATTGTTTATGTTTATTGTGTATAAGTTTATATGTTTATCGTGTATAAAACTATTTTCATTATTCCACTTTGCTAGGTCACTGCTCATATAGTGTAACAGTTTTCAATTGAAAGAATATTTCACTTTTAGTATCCATAACTTGTTTTAAGTCAGCAAACATTAAACATCAATTGATAACTTGGTGGTATGGCTGGGGCTACAGACAAATACTTCTAACATGGAACTGAATTTTTTAAAACTTTCATTTGAAAAAAAATGTAATACTTTTAATCGTGATTCTTTTATTTGTAAGAATTTTAAAAAGTACGATATTTAAATGTAATAGATTTAAAAGTAAGACATTTGAATTCAAATGTATATCAATGTAATACTTTTAAATGTATGTTACATTTTTAAAGATATTGCAAGGCGTTTATATGAAAGAATTCAAATATAACAGATTTTGGTAAATGAAATTCAAATGACATAAGTTGCATTTAGTTCTTAGCAGACAGACACATATTTATATATGGTTATAACCGCCCACTGTGTCTTGGGTACAACTGTCTTCGCCCCTGGTTAAATGTTACCACAATTGACAACGTTTGAAGAACAAAATAAAAGCTAATTTGAACAGGGCTATAGAGACATAAACATCGAATAGATGTAATGACATATGTATATATGTAATAAACATTGATTAGATGTAATGACATATGTATATGTGTAATAAACATCGAGTAGATGTAATGACATATGTATATATGTAATAAACATCGAGTAGATGAAATGACACATGTATATATGTAATAAACATCGAGTAGATGTAATGACACATGTATATATGTACTTAACATCGAGTAGATATATGACATATGTATATATGTACTAAACATCGAGTAGGTGTATGACATATGTATATATGTAATAAACATCGAGTAGATGTATGATATATGTATATATGTAATAAACATTGAGTAGATGTATGACATATGTATATATGTACTAAACATCGAGTAGATGTAATGACATATGTATATATGTAATAAACATTGCAATTTTACCGTGAATCTAAGAGCAGATAACAAACAGCAGAATACGAAACTTACCCAGAGTTCTGTCACAAGTTTGTGCGAAAAATGTTCAAAATTTAGTCCTTCGAAACGTAACAAATTGTTGACGGTTATGACCACAGGTTGATTTTTGCTGTTACTAGTCAAATGTTTTTAAACTCCAGCACTAAACTCTGTGTGGAAGAAATAAACAAATAAAACACTTTGTTTATATCTGTCTAACTAAACATACACTTTGTTTATATTTGTCTAACTAAACATACACTTTGTTTATATTTGTCTAACTAAACATACACTTTGTTTATATTTGTCTAACTAAACATACACTTTTTTCTGTAAAATAACAAGGCTGAAAAACAAGAACAGAATGATTCAATACATTTGCTTAATTTAAATAATTATTAGAACAATAGAACCTAATGGGTTAGGCTTGTCTGGTGGACAATGTCCAGTATTTGTAAACTGCACAATGTGTTGTCTAGTGGACAATGGTATCTATGTTTATAAGTTAACTCCAAACAGTGTTGTCTAGTAGACAATGGTCTCTACTTGTACAGTTAAATAAAACTGAAGTGAGAGAAATAAAGTAAAAAACAAAATGCCCTGATAGTTGCTCACTTTATAAATCAGTTGTTACAATATTAAACTACCATAATACTACTTCTGTATCTGTGTGTCAGTTCATGGGTGTGTCCCTCTCGATGGGTTCCAGCAGATAGAGAGCGAGGCAGATGTTACGCCAACAACAACAGCAGAGAAGGACGAAGGAGGGAGGACTGTTCCTCCAAGAAGTCTCTCTCTCTCTCTCTCTCTCTCTCTGTCTCAATAGACAGCAGTCATTCTCCCCACAATGCCACACTCGCCTAGCCTGAAAGGCGAGCGAGGTTCACAGCTGCGTGACTACACTGGACGGGGCGGTGGCACCACTTGGGTAGGCGGCGTAGGAAGAGGGGGGGTGGGGTCAAGGGTGGTTGAGATGGGGGCGGCAGCAAGGCGCCCACTACCACCACAACAACAAGTGCATCAACATCGTTTCACATCGATTTTGTGATTAGCGTTTTAAAAAACAAAACTGGACCATTCTAAAAAAAAAAAATTACGAAAAAAAAAACCCGGGTGAAATGTGTAGGACTGATAGGGTGCTGTTTCATGTCAAGTTACTGGCCGCCTGATTACACCGGTAGAACAAATGGGGTCCTTTGTACACTGGCATCGTTCAATTAGCAGGCACAGATGAAATCAAATTAACAGATATGCACCAAGTTGACTATTGATTTTTCAATTTAAGTCTCACTGAGAACTTTGAGACGAATTACATGGATACACATTCTGGGGTTAAAGTTAATACACATTCTGGGGTTAAAGTTAATACACATTCTGGGGTTAAAGTTACATGGATACACAGCTCTGGGGTTAAAGTTAATACACAGTTCTGGGGTTAAAGTTACATGGATACACAGCTCTGGGGTTAAAGTTAATACACAGTTCTGGGGTTAAAGATACATGGATACACAGTTCTGGGGTGAAAGTTAATACACAGTTCTGGGGTTAAAGTTACATGGATACACAGCTCTAGGGTTAAAGTAAATACGCAGTTCTGGGGTTAAAGTTACGTGGATACACAGCTCTGGGGTTAAAGTTAATACACATTCTGGGGTTAAAGTTAATACACAGTTCTGGGGTTAAAGTTAATACACAGTTCTGGGGTTAAAGTTAATACACAGTTCTGGGGTTAAAGTTAAGATACACAGTTCTGGAGTTAAAGTTAAGATAAACAGCTCTGCAGTTAAAGTTAAGATACACAGTTCTGAGGTTAAAGTTAATATACAGTTCTGGGGTTAGTGTTGGTACACAGTTCTGTGGTTAAAGTTACATGGATATACAGTTGTGAGGTTAAAGTTAATTCACAGTTCTGGGGGTAAAGTTACATGGATATACAGTTCTGGGGTTAAAGTTACATGGATATTCAGTTCTGGGGTTAAAGTTACATGGATATACAGTTCTGGGGTTAAAGTTACATGAATATACAGTTCTGGGGTTAAAGTTACATGGATATACAGATCTGGGGTTAAAGGTATTACACAGTTCTGGGGTTAAAGTTACTTGGATATACAGCTCTGGGGTTAAAGGTAATAAACAGTTCAGGAGTTAAAGTTAAGATACACAGTTCTGGGGTTAAATTTAATACACAGTTCTGGGGTTAAAGTTACACAGATACACAGTTCTGGGGTTAAAGTTAAGATACACAGTTCTGGGGTTAAAGTTAATACATAGTTCTGGGGTTAAAGTTACACAGATACACAGTTCTGGGGTTAAAGTTAAGATACACAGTTCTGGGGTTAAAGTTAATACACAGTTCTTGGGTTAAAGTTACATAGATTCACAGTTCTGGGGTTAAAGTTAAGATACACAGTTCTGGGGTTAAAGTTAATACACACTTATGGGATTAAAGTTAATACACAGTTCTGGGGTTAAAGTTAAGATACACAGTTCTGGGGTTTAAGTTAAGAAACAGTTCTGGGGGTAAAGTTAAGATACGCAGTTCTGGAGTTAAAGTTAAGATAAACAGTTCTGGGGTTAAAGTTAAGATAAACAGTTCTGGGGGTAAAGTTAAGATACACAGTTCTGGGGTTAAAGTTAAGATAAACAGTTCTGGGGGTAAAGTTAAGATACACAGTTCTGGATTTAAAGTTAAGATAAACAGTTCTGGGGTTAAAGTTAATACACAGTTCTTGGGTTAAAATAAAGATACACAGTTCTGGGGTTAAAATTAAAATACAAAATTCTGGGGTTAAAGTTTAGATACACATTTCTGGGGTTAAAGTTAAGATACACAGTTCTGGAGTTAAAGTTAAGATACACAGTTCTGGAGTTAAAGTTAAGATACGCAGTTCTGGAGTTAAAGTTAAGATAAACAGTTCTGGGGGTAAAGTTAAGATACACAGTTCTGGAGTGAAAGTTAAGATAAGCAGTTCTGGAGTTAAAGTTAAGATACACAGTTCTGGGGGTAAAGTTAATGCACAGTTCTGGGGTTAAAGTTAAGATGCACAGTTCTGGGGGGGTAAAGTTAATACACAGCTCTGGAGTTAAAGTTATATCGATACACAGTTCTGGGGTTAAAGTTAAGATAGACAGTTCTGTGGTTAAAGTTACATGGATACGTATTTCTGGGGTTAAATTTACATGGATACACAGTTCTAGGGGTAAATTTACAAGGATAAACAGTTCTGTGGTTAAAGTTAATACACAGTTCTGGGGGGTTAAAGTTAAGAAGTTAGAAGAATAAAAAGATCACACTGACTTAAGTAAGATTATTAGAATGTGTTACCTCCCTTGGAAGATTAAACATGTTTCTTTAACACTGTTTTATATAAAACTTGACTAAAAAAGAGATATTATTCAGCCATAAGTAATGTAAAAATACTATATAATTATACATATATATAGATATTGACATACTAAAACTTTTGAAGAATTAAAATTGCATAGATAGATAGATAGATAGATAGATAGATAGATAGATAGATAGATAGATAGATAGATAGATAGATAGATAGATAGATAGATAGATAGATAGATAGATAGATAGATAGATAGATAGATAGATAGATATAGATATAGATAGATAGATAGATTTACAGACAGATAGATTTGCAGACAGACAGACAGACAGATAGATAGATAGATAGATAGATAGATAGATAGATAGATAGATGATAGATAGATAGATAGATAGATAGATAGATAGATAGATAGATAGATAGATAGATAGATAGATAGATAGATAGATAGATAGATAGATAGATAGATAGATAGATAGATAGATGTCAGTCGTAACTATGGGTGAACACTAGGGTTATGACTTTTTTGTAACCTCATATTTACATGGCAAGAAAAGGTGACTTTTTATGAGTGTATTATGACACAAGTAACCTTTTCTGAAAATATTTGAAAAACACTCCCCACCAAACCATAAAACGAATATTATATATTAATATATATATATATATATATATAAAACAACACTGTAATGCAAAGTTACATAAGAACAACAAGTGCAATGCATGTAAGCATGAGTATAGAGATGTCCAAAATATGAAATGATATTAAAGGACAGCATAGGAAATATAAATTAAGTGTTATGCTTCAGTTAATAGTGTCTTTGAAGTCTCACAATGTGGAACAATATCTTGCATTATTTATATAGCTCTTTCTACATAGCAGTTACTTCGTTCTATACCAGGTATTGCTTAATCTTCACAGACCCAGTGCCTCAAGAAGCATCTTTCTGCTTCAGTGTATCTATGCAAAACAGGTGCTAAAATCTCTTCTCTTATTTTCCAGTCCCTTTGATCTGAAAACCATACTTCAGACCATGCATGTCCTCGCTATGAAAGTACACACAAGCTCAAATTTCTCGTTTCTATTTTCCGGAATAGAATGAATGCCAGAAGTGCTAGCATTGCACTTGAATTCCAACGAGCATTACTTAAAGCCGTCAGTCTCTGGAAGTGAATTACTGGAAAGGTTTTATTTCATTCGTAATAGTGAAATACTTGCGTCAAATGATGTAAGAACTACATGTCGTCTTTCCATCCTTTGTTTTCTCACATGATTTCTGAACTACTATCTTGAGAATCAAGTGACTCTTTAAGTGACTCGTAATTTGCGCTAATTTCAGCAACAAATGGATAAGAAATGTTTGGATTAGACGTTTCCCTGCCGAAAACAGAATCCATAGCATGCTTGAGTACTAGGCCTAAAACATGAAGCTGGCAGCCTATGTCCACTGTTCTCTTGACAGTAATCTTGCAGCTTGCGTACCACACCATTTTTGCTGCCAGAATTTGTATTCCTTGTATTGCAAATAATTACTCGAATACAAAAATAGAGTTCGTATTCAGCTAGAACAGCCCTATTCGCTGTAAATATTGTCTCTGCTTTTCCATTTGTCAGAAACAATATGGCTAATCGAATTTCTTTTTCAACGTTTTTCAGTAAAACAACTTGTTTTTCTCCTTCTATTCTTTTTCCGTCAAAATGTATGCACCATTCAAATTTTGTAAGCTGTTTTTATAAACTGCAACTTCAACAAATCTGCTTCTTTATGGGTTGCCTTATACACTCCTGACTGCGAAGGAGCTTCAATATTGGGAGAGTGTTCGCTTATTATTTTTAAAAGTTTACAAGCTTTATTTGTTGACAAATTTGCTTTCCTACAAAATTAATTACAAACAGACGATTACAGTTGAATGAAATTGAAATAAAACAATACAATATTCTCAAATCAACCAAGCACTCTTTCCAAATTGCAAGCAGACCACTCGTGACAATTACAAAACAAAGGTATCATAAGATTTGATTATTTTTGGTACAGTTGCAGTAGACGCATAATACATTCAAACAGTGCACTTTAAATTTAAAATAAACTTTTTTGATTTATTTTGTTTCAGACATGGAGGTAACAAATATCCTATAAAGTTCCTGGATGTAATTAATGTAATAAAATATTTGTTAATGCGCAACCCATAAAGAAGTAATTTTATTGAAAAACGCTTCTTATTTGTAAACACAAGATGGCGTTGGTGGGGAAGGTTTTTTTTTTGAGTGAAAAATAAATTAATATTATTTTCATATTTTGTTCACAATTGTTCATTAAAAAATGCCATGTAAAATAAGATTCTGAAAAAAAATGTAAAAAGTACTAACCCTAGTGAACACTTAACTTCACCATGGATGGATGATGTCTAGTGAATATTTGTTTCTATTCTATATAGCACAAGAGCTGCTCACATAATTTGTCAACCTAGTCCTTTTTTTAGTCGCATTGTTTTGTTTCAATTTTTATTATTTAATCACTGGTTGGGGTCATGTTTCGCTACTCTACTTCTTATCCTGTGTGGCTGTGTCTCAAAGTTGACCCCCCCCCCCTATTGTAAATGAAAAGATAGCAGATAAATGATGTTTATTATATAATTGTCAAGTCTAAATTTTTTTGCATTTTGTTTTAAAATTCGATTGATTTACTGTTTCAAAGAATAACTGTGACAACTGTTGACAATTAGTTATTCTACTAGTAAAGTCATATAATAATCTGATAGTTCTTTTTATATTTATATTTTAAGGCAGTTAAATAGTGAAGTGCGTTTTAAGTTTTCGATTAAATTTTAATTAGTTGTTAATTAAAATTTTTTTTGAAAGTGTGACGTACTTTAGAGGGGGAGGGTCCCGAGATTTGTGACAGGGGGTAGGGGGGGTCAAAAATGGTCAAAAATAGCGTGACGTACTTTATGGACGGCCCCATAGATAGATAGATAGATAGATAGATAGATAGATAGATAGATAGATAGATAGATAGATAGATAGATAGATAGATAGATAGATAGATAGATAGATAGATAGATAGATAGATAGATAGATAGACTTAGACTTGTGAATTTAAGAGAAAAAATTCTGTACAAGAAAATGAGAGACTGCATATACCAGAATTTTGTGAACCCAAAAAAACTTTGTCCAAGAACAAACTACCGGCCAATCTGGCATTTGATTCGTGTCTCTAAAGTTGTCTATTCAAGAAGTGTGCCAGGAAGTATGTGTTTCCTGTCTTGATACATGGGAGATCAGCCAGGGACACCTCCCTGAGGACTTGCTTGCCACACTGGATTAATGCTTTCTGGCCACAGCTCTCTTTAGAATAGAAAACTGATGCCAGTTTGAAGCACTCTACTTCAATACTGTATTTGTTTAGTATGTTTTCTTATTCATCCATTATGTATTCAGCAAGAGACTAGATCAGTACATCAAAGTTCAAGTCATAGACCAGTGTCAGCTCATGTCATAGACCAGTGTCAGTTCATGTCATGTCATAGACCAGTGTCAGTTCATGTCATGTCAAAGACCAGTGTCAGTTCATGTCATGTCGTAGACCAGTGTCACATGTCAAAGACCAGTGTCACTTCATGTCATGTCATAGACCAGTGTCAGTTCGTGTCATGTCAAAGACCAGTGTCAGTTTATGTCATGTCAAAGACAAGTGTCAGTTCATGTCAAAGAACAGTGTCAGTTCATGTTAAGTCATACATCAGTGCTAGTTCACGTCATTGGCCATTTAAAGTTCAAGTTATGCCATAGACCTGTGTCAGATTGTGTAATGTCATAAACGAATACTTATCATGTCATAGACTAGTGTCCGTTATTGTATTGTCATAGAAGAGTGTCAGCTGTTGTTATGTCATAGACCACTACTAGTTAAAGTTATGTCATAGACCACTAGTTCAAGTTAAAGAACAATGTTAATTATGGTCAAGTCAAAGACCACTATTAGCTCTTGTCCTGTCATAAATAGTTGCTAGTTAAAGACAGGTAACAGTCTTTGCCTAAGTCATATGCCAGTATTGGCTCAAGACATGGACCTATTCTAGAACAAAGTATAGTTCAGTATTAGTTCAAGTCACAAAGCATTAATAGTGTAAGCCATAAGCCAGTTTTAGATGAAGTCCTTAGTACAGTACAAGTATAATTCATAGACACCTAACTAATTCCATTCACAGGCACGTCACTAGTTCCATTCCCCGGACACGTAATCAGTTCCATTCACAGGCACGTCACTAGTTCCATTCCCCGGACACGCAACCAATTCCATTCACAGACAAGTCACTTGTTCCATTCCCCGGACACGTAACTAGTTCCATTCACAGGCACGTCACTAGTTCCATTCCCCGGACACGTAACTAGTTCCATTCATAGGCATGTCACTAGTTTCATCCCCGGACACGTAACTAGTTCCATTCATAGGCATGTCACTAGTTTCATTCCCCGGACACGTAACTAGTTCCATTCATAGGCATGTCACTAGTTTCATTCCCCGGACATGTAACTAGTTCCATTCATAGGCACGTCATTAATTCCATTCATATGCACGTCACTAGTACCATTCATAGGCACGTAACTAGTTACATTCATAGGCACGTAACTAGTTCCATTCATAGGCACGTCATTAGTTCCATTCATATGCACGTCACTAGTACCATTCATAGGCACGTAACTAGTTCCATTCATATGGACGTCACTAGTTCCATTCATATGGACGTCACTAGTACCATTCATAAGCACGTCACTAGTACCATTCATAGGGCCAAACACAAAGCAAACAAAGTTAAATCATATAAATATCATCATCTATCAAGTTTCTCGAGTAAAGTAAAATGAGACTGAAAAATTTTAAATGAGTTTTATGAAATGACTTTGGCCAACCACAATAATGCAACAAGTAAATGACTTTAAAATACATGTTGGATACTTAATAACATTATATTCTCAACAAGCAGTCAACTTGGCCAATCATGTCACAAATCATCTAAATCAGTTATTCTTAAACTTGTCACCTTTGCGATTAATCTTTGTTTCGCTGTTGTAAACCTTGTAAATAAAAACAAAGATAAATGTTGTAATTTATCACCCATTTATTTTTTTCGTGACAAACATGAAATGTATCAACTCTTTAAGAATTACTGATCTAAATCAATTTTAAATTCTGACCACCTCTTATCTATAAGTTTTTTTGATCATGACTAGTCACATTAAAGTTCTAAATCTTTGTAAAAAGACTTTCACTCTGAACTGAAGAATTCCTTGATTCTCACCGGACAAAAACCCCAGGATCATCAGGCCAACGGTCGTACGATTTGACAAGCTCAACCGAAAATCAGTGAAAATACTGCTTGGGAGTAATAAGCATTTGTTAATGTGTTTGTAATGTAGCATCATTTTATCATCACAAGCCATTGTACGAAAAAAAATCTCAATGTAAAATACAGACAGGTTTATAAGCTAAACTAATGTAATCTACTGACAGATTTATAAGCTAAACTAATGTAATCTACTGACAGGTTTATAAGCTAAACTAATGTAATCTACTGACAGGTTTATAAGCTAAACTAATGTAATCTACTGACAGGTTTATAAGCTAAACTAATGTAATCTACTGACAGGTTTATAAGCTAAACTAATGTAATCTACTGACAGGTTTATAAGCTAAACTAATGTAATCTACTGACAGGTTTATAAGCTAAACTAATGTAATCTACTGACAGGTTTATAAGCTAAACTAATGTAATCTACTGACAGGTTTATAAGCTAAACTAATGTAATCTACTGACAGGTTTATAAGCTAAACTAATGTAATCTACTGACAGGTTTATAAGCTAAACTAATGTAATCTACTGACAGGTTTATAAACTAAATCGACGTAAAATACTGACAGGTTTATAAACTAAATCGACGTAATCTACAGACAAGTTTATATTCTAGCATTATTTTTGTTTCAACACATAGGAAGGGAGGTGAGGGAGGGGGTTAAAATCGTTACTTGATCATCATTTTGTAATCAATAAACTGAGACGTTCAAAAATGTTATTGTGGTTTTTCTCTGGTTTTTTTTCCACAGCCAGTTGATGTTTGACATTTTTGTTAGGACAATCTTCTTGCATGCAATATATAATATTTAATGTACGTCATTACTTGAATTGCTTGCTTTCTGATTTGTCTTCTGTTAGAGTTACACATTTCTGTCTCAATATAACCTCTGCTGCCTCTGCGTCTGTCTATAATTTATAAAGACAGGATATTTCCCTACATTTATGTATATGTGTGTGTGTATATTTTATATTTAAAACTATTTTCCCTCCTCTCTCTCTCTCTCTCTCTCTCTCTCGCTCTCTCTCTCTCTTTCTCTCTCTCTATCTATCTATCTATTTATCTCACTCTCTGTGTCATTTTTGTTTCTTTTCCCCAGCTTCTCCAGGCATGTCACTACATGTTCTAGAAAGTTATAAATATCTTAACTCTAAAGAAATCTGTGAATCTATTTAATCACGCTGGAGCTAACATGTCAGACAAAACAGAAAATAGTGACGAGATAAAACACTGCCCATAACAATCTCTGTCTTCGCCTAATAAATATAAACAATATTTAAAGGATAACCAAACACAAACAAAAATATTGACTCAGTAGTAGAATGGTGAAATTAATAGAAGTGATTAGACCGTATATTTCACAATGGTGTTGTCCATACAGATAGACATAACGTTCAGACTTGTCGTAAAGATTTGCATGTACTTATACTGATCTGTTATACTTGCTGTTAGACATGAACTTATGTTGATCTCTTATACTTGCTGTTAGACATGTACTTATACTGATCTGTTATACTTGCTGTTAGACATGTACTTATGTTGATGTGTTATACTTGCTGATAGACATGTACTTATACTGATCTGTTATACTTGCTGTTAGACATGAACTTATGTTGATCTGTTATACTTGCTGTTAGACATGAACTTATGTTGATCTGTTATACTTGCTGTTAGACATTTACTTATATTAATGTGTTATACTTGCTGTTAGACATGTACTTATGTTGATCTGTTATACTTGCTGTTAGACATTTTCTTATATTGATCTGTTATACTTGCTGTTAGACATGTATTTATGTTGATCTGTTATACTTGCTTCTAGACATTTACTTATATTGATCTGTTATACTTTCTGTCAGACATGTACTTATGTTGATGTGTTATACTTGCTGCTGGAAATGTACTGATGTTGATCTGTTATACTTGCTGCCAGACATGTACTTATGTTGATGTGTTACACTTGCTGCTAGAAATGTACTTATGTTGATTTATTATACTTACTGCTACACATTTACTTTACCTTGGTTTAGCACACAACGAGAAAGTGTTATGCAGCAGTGTTCATCAAAAACTTAAGCAATTAAATTAATGAAATGATATAGTGCCTTGTCAGCCAACAGATATAGTTGCCTCAAAATAGTTTCAGCTAACAGATATAGTTGCCTCAAAATAGTTTCAGCTAACAGATATAGTTGCCTCAAAATAGTTTCAACTAACAGATATAGCTGCCTCAAAATAGTTTTAACTAACAGATATAGTTGCCTCAAAATAGTTTCAACTAACAGATATAGTTGCCTCAAAATAGTTTCAACTAACACATATAGTCGCCTCAAAATAGTTTCAACTAACAGATATAGTCGCCTCAAAATAGTTTCAACTAACAGATATAGTTGCCTCAAAATAGTTTCAACTAACAGATATAGTTGCCTCCACATAGTTTAAATCAATGACACTATTCTGAAAAGTTACTTGTGTAGTCAATTAAGTTATCAGATGCATTCGTGTTGGCTTAATGCTGCTCAATAAATTAATAGAATGATCTAATCTAATTGTGAGCCAATCTATTGTCTGAGTTTCTTCATCAGTGACCTTTAGTTTATTTCAACACACACACACACACCTTCCTGTATTTACCCAACAGACACCTAGTCCTACGCCCACACACACATCTTCCTGTATTGAGCTAACAGACCCCTAGCCCTGCACCCACACACACACACCTTCCTGTATTGAACCAACAGACCCCTAGCCCTGCACCCACACACAAACACATCTTCCTGTATTGAGCCAACAGACTACTAGCCCTGCATCCACACACACACACATCTTCCTGTATTTAACCAACAGACCCCCTAGCCCTGCACCCACACACACACATCTTCCAGTATTGAGCCAACAGACCCCTAGCCCTGCACCCACACACAAACACATCTTCCTGTATTGAGCCAACAGACTACTAGCCCTGCATCCACACACACACACATCTTCCTGTATTTAACCAACAGACCCCCTAGCCCTGCACCCACACACACACATCTTCCTGTATTGAGCCAACAGACCCCTAGCCCTGCATCCACACACACACACATCTTCCTGTATTTAACCAACAGACCCCCTAGCCCTGCACCCACACACACACATCTTCCTGTATTGAGCCAACAGACCCCTAGCCCTGCACCCACACACACACATCTTCCCCTATTTAACCAACAGACCCCCTAGCCCTGCACCCACACACACACATCTTCCTGTATTGAGCCAACAGACTACTAGTCCTACGCCCACACACACACACATCTTCCTGTATTTATCCAACAGACCCCTAGTCCTACGCCCACACATACGTCCTGTTCCCACCAATCTTTCACATTTGTCGCTAGACTTTCTATGAATTAATTTAAATTGCAGAATAGAGAACGTCAGTCTAAATTAACACCCCGCCCCTTGTCTCAATCGATTCTGAAAGTAATCGATGAAAAAAACAACAACTAACACTATTCAGCCATATATTGATTGTATGTGGGCCGAACGGCTATATATTGATTGTATGTGGGCCGAACGGCTATATATTGATGGTATGTGGGCCGAACGGCTATATATTTATGGTATATGGGCCGAACAGCTATATATTGATTGTATAAGGGCCGAAAGGCTATATATTGATGGTATGTAGGCCGAACGGCTATATATTGATTGTATATGGGCCGAACGGCTATATATTGAGTGTATATGGGCCGAACGGCTATATATTGATTGTATATGGGCCGAATTTTATATATTGATTGTATGTGGGCCGACCAGGTTTTGCTGATTGTATGTGGGCCGACCAGCTTTTGTTGATTGTATGTGGGCCAACCAGCTTTTGTTGATTGTATGTGGGCCAACCAGGTTTTGCTGATTGTATGTGAGCCGACCAGCTTTTGTTGATTGTATGTGGGCCGACCAGCTTTTGTTGATTCTGTATGGGCCGACCAGCTTTTGTTGATTGTATGTGGGCCGACCAGCTTTAGTTGACTGCATGTGGGCCGACCAGCTTTTGTTGATTGTATGTGGGCTGACCAGCTTTTGTTGATTGCATGTGGGCCGACCAGCTTTTGTTGATTGTATGTGGGCCGACCAGCTTTTGTTGACTGCATGTGGGCCGACCAGCTTTTGTTGATTGTATGTGGGCCGACCAGCTTTAGTTGACTGCATGTGGGCCGACCAGCTTTTGTTGATTGTATGTGGGCTGACCAGCTTTTGTTGATTGCATGTGGGCCGACCAGCTTTTGTTGATTGTATGTGGGCCGACCAGCTTTTGTTAAAATATTGCTGGGCAAGTTGGTTTAATGTGTGAGTATGACACTAATAAAAGAGATGAGCAAGTAAAGTGACTGTAATATTCAAATATGCATTTTAATTTTACTCAAGATGTAATGTAATCTTCAAAGACTATTGTCATTATGCTTGCTATCTTAATGTCAATAAAATAACTAGTACACACATTATAATCAATGTAAAAAGTATATCCTTTATAAATAGTAAATTCAATGTGGTACCATGTCTTATAATAATATCATATCCACTTTTATACTATGTCATATGTTAATATCATATCCAATGTGAGACTATTCCACATATCAAATTTTCCCATGTGATGTAAATATGATATCTAGAATGACAATGGTATTCATTAAAATCAAATATCCAATGTCAATCAAATATTTAATAAAGACATACGATCATATTTTTAATAAAATGTTATTTGTCAACATTAAATTGATAAAATTTTGTATCATTATGTAAAAAAAGACATTGGATGACTTCATGAAATCCTTACTGGTGTGCATGTTTCATTTATATCATTGCATCCTGATTGGTGTGTATGTTTCCTTTACAATATCATTACATCCTGATTGGTGTGTATGTTTCCTTTACAATATCATTGCATCCTGACTGGTGCGTATGTTTCCTTTATAATATAATTGCATCCTGATTGGTGTGTATGTTTCCTTTATAATATAATTGCATCATGACTGGTGTGTATGTTTCCTTTATAATATAATTGCATCCTGAGTGGTTTGCATGTTTCCTTTATAATATAATTGCATCCTGACTGGTGCGTATGTTTCCTTTATAATATAATTGCATCCTGACTGGTGTGTATGTTTCCTTTATAATATTGCAGCAACATAGTGACGGAATTCGCGAGGTCTTTAGCTACCGAAATGTATAGGCTGAAGAAATAGTTAAATGGATATTTTGATTAATGCAGCTGGTGCGATTAAAGAAAACTCCTAAGTAATCTCAACTGACTTTTTTATCAATGGTATTTGATCGAATATAATTACAAACTGAATTATATAAAAATAAAAAAATTAATTAATGTGTGTCGATTAATTTAGAGGTTATTTCGAATAATTTTTTTTTTAATTGAACTGCAGTTCTAATAAATTAAATCAAAATAGTATGACTTTTTTTTAACCAAATATTTATTTTTCATACATAAAATGATAAATCTTAATGTAAAATTGGGTAAGAACGTAAAATGACGAAAGCAATTGAAAGAGCTGACTAGACTACACCATGTACTACTCTATATCAATACGAAATGAAAGTTCATTGCTCTGTACGTCGCTTTATTCCAATATAATATCAAACATCAACATAATTACTATTGTCAATTCAATATTTAGTTTGCATAAGAAATGTTTGATATTTAGTGCGTATACGTTTGATATTTCGTTTGTAGAGTTTTGATTTTTTAGTGTGTATAAGCTTGATATTTTATGTCTATAAGAACTATTTGATATTAAGTGTGTGTGTAAGTTTTATATTTTATCTGTATAAGTTTAATATTTAGTTTAATTAACTTTGATACTTAATGTGTATTAGTGTGATATCTAGTGTGCTTAAGAAATAGTTCCTCTCAGAATGACCGAACAATGTCCCAAATCAACCAATGTATACATTGAAAGTATTGTATGATTTGTAAAATTACTTTGAAGATAATTCGTCCCTGTATGTTTTGTCTTCAAAGTAATCAATAACTCAACGCCAGCTAATGTCAACTCTCAGATGTGGAGCTTCACTATCATAATACACTATTAACTGTGACATGCACTGAATTTTTAAATAATCCTAATGTAAAGACATTAAACAGCTCAGGATGTCTACTTATATAGAAAATAATGACATAGTGTGGGAGCAAGCGGTGAGTTCCAAGTGCAAGCACAAAACAAATGTTTTCTTTAGTAAGACAGAAATATTTTGAACCAACAGATACTTTGAATAATGTATAACATAGCACTTTGTATTGGGACATACCAAATATTACATAACAAAGCACTTTGTATTGGGAAATACCAAATATTCTATGTAGCTATTACTCACTTCTTTACTGAGACAAGAGAATGGTCAAGATATAGTGCACACGACTGATAATCAGAAAGTCACAGGTTGAAGCTGCGGTCAGAACAAAGACGATTTGTGAGTCAGACCAGATAGATTTAGATATATATTAAGATACTTGATATTTGTTATGGAAAGTAAAGTTGGTTATGTATGATGCGAGTCAATCCGTCTAGTCCAGTCGTTTTCAAAAGTTTGCACTTCAAGACCCGCCCAGAACATTGTTGCTGTTATTGTTGTTGTTGTTGTTATTGTTGTTGTTGCTGTTGTTGTTGTTGTTATTGTTGTTGATATTGTTGTTGTTGTTCAGCAACCAACAAGTCAAGAGAAACTACAATAAAAAAAAAGAGAATGAAATAGTTTTTTAACCTATAGGATTCCGTATGTACCTAACATATTAAACAACATATTAAACAACATATTAAACAATATATTAAACAACATATTAAACAACATATTAAACAACATATTAAACAACATATTAAACAACATATTAAACAACATATTAAACAACAACTGTTATCTGGTACACGAGATGATAAATTTTATTTTTTTCTCTACCCACTTGAGAGTTGTCCACGACTCATTTAATGAGAGCCACTGCCCTAGTGTCTATCACATATTGAGATCCACTGCCCTAGTGTCTATCAAATACTGAGAGCCACTACCCTAGTGTCTATCAAATACTGAGATCCACTGCCCTAGTGTCTATCAAATACTGAGAGCCACTGCCATAGTGTCTATCAAATACTGAGAGCCACTGCCCTAGTGTCTATCAAATACTGAGAGCCACTGCCCTAGTGTCTATCAAATACTGAGAGCCACTGCCCTAGTGTCTATCAAATACTGAGAGCCACTGCCCTAGTGTCTATCAAATACTGAGAGCCACTGCCCTAGTGTCTATCAAATACTGAGAGCCACTGCCCTAGTGTCTATCAAATACTGAGAGCCACTGCCATAGTGTCTATCAAATACTGAGAGCCACTGCCATAGTGTCTATCAAATACTGAGAGCCACTGCCATAGTGTCTATCAAATACTGAGAGCCACTGCCCTAGTGTCTATGAAATACTGAGAGCCACTGCCATAGTGTCTATCAAATACTGAGAGCCACTGCCCTAGTGTCTATCAAATACTGAGAGCCACTGCCATAGTGTCTATCACATATTGAGAGCCACTGCCCTAGTGTCTATCAAATACTGAGAGCTACTGCCATAGTGTCTATCACATATTGAGAGCCACTGCCATAGTGTCTATCAAATACTGAGAGCCACTGCTCTAGTGTCTATCAAATACTGAGAGCCACTGCTCTAGTGTCTATCAAATATTGAGAGCCAATGCCCTAGTGTCTATTAGCTATAGAAAATATTGAAACAATTACACAGTAAACCTGCACAATTTAGTGGGACATGTGGTTGTAATTCGTTGAAATATATATATATTCTCAGAATTAAAACTAGTCCATTATAGGACCAGCAAACATGTTTTCTAGATCTAATATACTATATGACCTGTAAGACCAGCAAACATGTTTCCCCTGAAATAAAGCTGAATGCCTTACGACTAATACTGGTAATAAAAGTGTGTTTCACAAAATAAAAGTTACCTCGACTATAACTATCAAAACATGTATCTCCTCTGAAATCATCTTAACCCCATAGTGTCTGGCAAACAAATCTGTGTTCTACCAGAGTGCCATAACTGTCATCGCAGACTTCCTGTGAGCGCTCTGGTGTTCTGACGTGTCATTTGATAGCCCAGACATAGCGTGCCATGCTTTGATGATGTGACAACCTCTTTGGGACATTTGATCTACTCATGACGTCACTTTCACTCTGTGCTGGCCAGTGCTTAACCCGACCACGCAAACGCTGGCACCGATCTGTCTCTGTCTTGTCCCGATCAACATTTTAATTGATCGTAGCTTCCCATATACAGTATATGATGTCGACTTAAAACATGTATAATGTCATTTTGTTTCAATATATACAATTGATTTACAAACTTTTAAACATGTTTGACTTAGGGCCTTCAATAAATAAACATGTTTGACTTAGGGCCTTCAATAAATAAACATGTTTGACTTAGGGCCTTCAATAAATAAACATGTTTGACTTAGGGCCTTCAATAAATAAACATGTTTGACTTAGGGCCTTCAATAAATAAACATGTTTGACTTAGGGCCTTCAATAAATAAACATGTTTGACTTAGGGCCTTCAATAAATAAACATATTTGACTTAGGGCCTTCAATAAATAAACATATTTGACTTAGGGCCTTCAATAAATAAACATGTTTGATTTAGGGCCTTCAATAAATAAACATGTTTGACTTAGGGCCTTCAATAAATAAACATGTTTGACTTAGGGCCTTCAATAAATAAACATGTTTGACTTAGGGCCTTCAATAAATAAACATGTTTGACTTAGGGCCTTCAATAAATAAACATGTTTGACTTAGGGCCTTCAATAAATAAACATGTTTGACTTAGGGCCTTCAATAAATCTATAAACGAATTGTGTGTATACTGGTCAGTCAAGGACATTGCATCAATAGTACGTTAACGATTTCAGGGCCGTCAAAAAGAATGATATTCTAAAAGATTTCAGGGCCGTCAAAAGAATGATATTCTAAAAGATTTCAGGGCCATCAAAAGGAATAATATTCTAAAAGATTTCAGAGGCCACAAACTTAAATCATCTATGTACAGTAGTAAGCTATCATATGACTTAGGAAAGAGTGGGGGTGATTTCAGGAACGTCGAGAAGTGTGAGGTCAATATGGATTGAAAAATGTAAACTATGGAATTTCGGAGAAGATATATGATACTTATGAACACTGTGGGACGGATGGCCGAGTGGTGTAGATACTCGACTGTCAACCTGAGAGTCCTGGGTTCGATCCTCGGTGAGGCCCATGGAATTTTTCCAGGTGAAATTTGGTGCAAAGTCGTCCCACAAGTCCACCCAGCTTTAAATGGGTACCTGACTTTAAGTTGGGGAAGTAAAGGCAGCTGGGCGTTGTGCTAACCACACAACCCCTTTATATGCCAAGGTTATAGAAACAGATGAATTCTACACTTCATCTGCCCCGATGACCCGTTAGGGCCAAGAAGTGAAACTTTTTTTATTATGAACACTAACACAAAACTGAGACAGTGTAAAGGTCGACATAAGGGTTGCAAAACTCAAAACATGCCGCGGACCCCTGCCTTTAGCGGTCACTTTGTCTACCTAATATGCTAAGTTTATATAATAGATTTATCTTTGGTGTGCCTAAATAAAAAATCACATATTTAACCTCCAAATGTATGCCCAACACATCCCCCGGGTAGCGAGCGTCTGGATTCTAGAACAAACTAAATTTTCTGGCATTAGTTTACTATAAAAAATGAAGCCAATGATGGAGAAACAAATTTTTCACCAGAGATTAAAAAAAAAAATAGATGTCTTATGTTACAGGAAAACTGGGAAAGCGACTTTGTACAGATGCACTGACAGATAAGTGTACAAACGTTTTCTATGGGGGGAAAGATATCGGTCGCGGAGAAGGGGCAAAGGGTGGGAGTGGCTGTGGCACTGTACTTTAAGTTAGGGGGTGGGGGGTGAAAACAATTTACAATCGGGAGGTAAGTCAATGGCATACCTCGGGAATAATTTCCTGCTCTACTTCCGGTGTCAGTCGAAGGAGGTCACCTTAACCAGGAAGTGATCAGGAGAGCAAGACTGGGCCGGATCAAGTCTTTCAGATTGGGCTGACCACTGGGCAGACCACTGGGGCCGTAGAAACGTTGTGTTTTTTTTATCAGATTCTTTTCTTTCGATTGAACCAGATGTCTGACTCAATTGTCTCTTAGGTTTACATTTCTAGTTTCACGGTCCTCTTTCCTTCATACACTATTTTTGGTTTAGCTCTTGATACTATTGGACACAAAGGTTTAACATTTGTTTTCTTCAGACACTGTTTATGGTTTAAATCTTGACAAGATTGGAAAGTTTTAAAATGTGTTTCCTTAAGAGACTATTTATGGTTTAGCTCTTGACACTAATAGACACAAAGGTTTACCATTGGTTTCCTTAAGACACTATTTATGGTTTAGCTCTTGACACTAATAGACACAAAGGTTTACCATTGGTTTCCTTAAGACACTATTTACGGTTTAGCTCTTGACACTAATAGACACAAAGGTTTACCATTTGTTTCCTTATGACACTATTTATGGTTTAGCTCTTGACACTAATATACACAAAGGTTTACCATTTGTTTCCTTAAGACACTATTTATGGTTTAGCTCTTGACACTAATATACACAAAGGTTTACCATTTGTTTCCTTAAGACATTATTTAAGGTTTAGCTCTTGACACTAATATACACAAAGGTTTATCATCTCAAAGTCGAGTCTGTTTCACAAATGTCAAGTTCGATAAAAACCTTTGAACAAAAATGACTGGTGATTAACAAGCAATCAATGTTGCGATTATCCAAGCAATAGTCTTTCTCATAAATCAAACCCTTTACTTTACTTTCACTGGGATTTTATAATAGCGCCATTTTTGCATCCCATTCATGAACCAGGGTGCAATAACACTAGAGACAGTACAAGGCCACTGTTAGTTCTTTCCGCTTGAACTATTATACAATCGGAGCCATTTTGTTCTAATTCCGTGGGAGACCCAATCATCATTGAAATCGAATATCTACCATTTTTGTACGAAATTAAATTCACGTGTACATACAATAAAAAAATCAGACAGTTTAAATTCTTTAAAAACTAAAGAGTATCAAATAAACAAAATATTTTATTAACATGCACAAAAAATCATTATAATATACATATATTTATATAAATTATCATTAATAAATTTTAAAGATGGAGTGATCACATGACACTGAATTACATATATCCTGACATACGTTGACCAGTATAAATACATCTGTTTTATAAGTTGACCAGTATAAATACATCTGTTATATAAGTTGACCAGTATAAATACATCTGTTATATAAGTTGACCAGTATAAATACATCTGTTATATAAGTTGACCAGTATAAATACATCTATTATATAATTAGAGGGGAGAGTGTCTATGATTTTTTTTTAAATATTTCGTTATAAGCGGAAGGGGATGTTTTTCTATTTTTTTACCGTTATATAGCATAAGATCTTTGTACACCTTTGTTTCATCACAGCAATACAGGTATTACCTATGTTTCATCACAGCAATACAGGCATTACCTTTGTTTCATCACAGCAATACAAGTATTACCTTTGTTTCATCACACCAATACAGGTATTTTACATTTTTAAATACTTTTATAATTTGTATGACAAGTATAAATCGGACACATATACTACATTGAAGACCAGGCAAACAGCCGAGTTAAAGACCAGACAAACAGCCGAGGTAAGGATAGAAGTGTTTTAAAGATTTACGCGGGGGAACTTGACATACTTAGGGGCTGTCCATAAATTACGTCAACAAATTTTTGGCAATTTTTACCTCCCCGCTCCCCCTTGTCAACAACTTGTCAAACTTCCAGAGACGCCCCTATAAAATTACGTCAACATTTGATTACACCCCTCCCCCAATAAAAATAAGAGAAAAAAAAACAATATTTTAAAATAGACTAGTTTACAACTACAATTAAGAAGGAAAATGTTTAGAAACAAAAGTTTAATAAACTTTTAACTTATGAACATATTTCCAATGAATAACTACAAAGACTTACTCTATACAGAATAGAGATTAAAGGATTTACAAAAATGTATACACATTACTACTTTAAATTATGAATTATAAAGTTGATCTAACTTTAAACAGAAACGAGATAAAAAAAAAAGTTTAACTATAAATTCACTTTTAATTTGATAACATTTTTTTTTACAAACAAATCATAATCTTATATCCTAGCCTCTATATCTTCCCATGGAGATGTCAAATGTTCCTCAATTGGTATTATTGGCATAGGTTCTGTAGTATTTGACTGGGCCCAGGCATACATTGTTGGTGCTGCTGGGGTGCATGTAGTATTTGACTGGGCACAGGCATACATTGTTGGTGCTGTTGGGGTGCATGTAGTATTTGACTGGGCCATGGAATACATTGTTGGTGCTGTTGGGATGCATGTAGTATTTGACTGGGCCATGGAATACATTGTTGGTGCTGTTGGGGTGCATGTAGTATTTGACTGGGTCCAGGCATACATTGTTGGTGCTGTTGGGGTGCATGTAGTACTTGACTGGGTCATGGAATACATTGTTGGTGCTGTTGGGATGCATGTAGTATTTGACTGGGCCCAGGCATACATTGTTGGTGCTGTTGGGATGCATGTAGTATGTGACTGGAGCTGAGGCATACATTGTTAGTGGATGCTGGGGTGCATGTAGTATGTTGATCAAACTGGGCCCAGGCATACATTGTTGGTGCTGTTGGGGTGCATGTAGTACTTGACTGGGCCATGGCATACATTGTTGGTGCTGTTGTGGTGCATGTAGTACTTGACTGGGCCATGGAATACATTGTTGGTGCTGTTGGGGTGCATTTAGTATTTGACTGGGCCCAGATATACATTGTTGGTGCTGTTGGGGTGCATGTAGTACTTGACTGGGCCATGGAATACATTGTTGGTGCTGTTGTGGTGCATGTAGTACTTGACTGGGCCATGGAATAGATTGTTGGTGTTGTTGGGGTGCATGTAGTATTTGACTGGGCCCAGGCATACATTGTTGGTGCTGTTGGGGTGCATGTAGTACTTGACTGGGACATGGAATACATTGTTGGTGCTGTTGTGGTGCATGTAGTACTTGACTGGGCCATGGAATACATTGTTGGTGCTGTTGGGGTGCATGTAGTATTTGACTGGGCCCAGGCATACATTGTTGGTGCTGTTGGGGTGCATGTAGTATTTGACTGGGCCCAGGCATACATTGTTGGTGCTGTTGGGGTGCATGTAGTATTTGACTGGGCACAGGCATACATTATTGGTGCTGTTGAACGTGCTTCTTTAACATGGCTTGCGAAGCAACATAAAGGTGACAGATTTTATAGATCCGTTCAAACAATAGCAACTGAATAGATGGACAATTTATATCATATGGAAGAATTTTGAATGCTTTTGTCGATCGAGGTAGTATGTTTTCAACTTTCACAGACTGATTGAAGAAAAGATCTGTGTGAATTTATACCAGATACATCTGGTGCTTTAAGTCCCTGATTAGTTTGGCAGACTGGAATAGGTGGGGGAATAAATCGATCAGCAAAAATATCTAAGTACGAGCTTCTAATTGGTTGGCAACAAGTTAAATCACAACATTTGACAATTTGTAGAAAATACTGAAAAATTGTCTATGTTTACTTGCTACCATATGTCTGTCAATGTTTCACCAGCATATTTGAAGCTTAATTTTTTCAATTCTTCATCAATTTTTCGACCTTGTGTGTCAATGTGGCTTCCATAATGTTCATGAGGCAAAATTAATCCCGACTGTTCTCGACTAAGAGGTGCCATTCGCCTTTCTACTCGATTAAACGCATTTCTACCAGACCCATTCGTTGCTACAAACATTGCATCAATGTTCTGCTTTACAAAATTATGGATGGCCACATCAATAACTTTTTGATATCTTGGCCACAATAAGAATCGGTTTGATCAACTTGTTGCTTGGATCCTTTGTAACAATATCAAACTCATCCAATTCAAGTAACCTTTCATAATCCATTCAACGGCCATAAGTTGATGATGAGCAATGTTTGCCTGATCTGATGGCCGTGTTAGTTGGGCCTGCATATGTTACAGCTTCGGGTTTACTTAAGCCGTCTTTTAGGATTTCAATCTCACATAAACAGATGGTATGAGTTTGTGTCTAGATGCTACTACCCAGTCGTGATCAGGCAATGTAACGCGCTATTCGGCATGCATTAAAAGCGGAGCTTGCTTGTTAGCTGCTGTCAATCCAATGGGGACTCTTGCTTTGTCAACTTGACTGATGAAGCATACTCTTTAGGTCCCAACAAAGAAGCCAATTCCTCTAGGTGATTCAAAGTAGCTGTGCAAAATCTACCATCAATGTGTTTTGAGTGTAAATCATTTTGTGCTCGAATTAACTTCACTGGTACAGTTGTTACATGGCGTTTGCCTTCCGATGACAAACTTCGTTTTGGCAGGAGCCGAGTATAAACAGCACTTCTACTTATTTGAAAAATCTTGAATGTTTAATTGTTCTTTCAAATCATCGAGATTTCTAACACTACGAAAAATATCACTCTGCCTTTTGTCGTGAGCAGCAGACCCATACAATGCAATGTCAACAATGGTTTTTAAAAGGAGTGGCTGATCATTTTCAAATGTCGGTCGACCAGATTTCTGTCGGATCTTCAATTTACTGCTGACGTCAGGATTTTCAGCACACAGTTGAGCTAAAGTTTCTTTTTTCGGTATATCTTCTGCTTTTCTTGTTCATACATCTTTCTTTTCAGTTTCTTTTCTAGCTCATAAACCTTAATTTTTTTTTCTTTTAGTTCCTTTTCCTGATCTGAGCTTAAAACACCAGTTTCTTTTCGTTTATACAAGTCAATCAAATCGTCCTTGATAATGTTTATCTGACTCTGTATTTCATCTAGTACTTTTGCATTGTATTTTACAGATTTTTCATCACAAGTTGTATTGGATGGACCAGCTTCCAAATCGATTTCTATGTGGTCTTGTTGAATGGTTTGTGTTTGATGTGTCACAACTTCTTTTTCTATTTTTACATTTGTCATGGATGTTATCAGATTATATTTTGTTTAAAACAAAATTGATGTAATTAGCCGAGACGACCGATAGCCTCTCGACTAATCCCTTAATGAATATTTCCATTTCAAGCTTTTTGGCACGCCATAATATAAAATTATAAAAAAAAATTAAAAAGGAAAGGTCATGCCGGCTTTAATAATGACCAATATTTAGGGCAAACTGACCTTATCACATTTTGTTTTCTATGTATCACATTTCATCTGTGAAATTGTCCGTTCCATGTTATCAATAAATATCATATTTTATTCCCAACACATAAATTTCATTTCCAACATATAACATCTCATTTCCAACATATCACATGTCATTTCCAACATATAATATCTCATTTCCAATATATAACATCTCATTTCCAACATATAACATCTCATTTCCAACATATAACATCTCATTTCCAACATATAACATCTCATTTCCAACATATAACATCTCATTTCCAACATATCACATTTCAGTTTCAGCATGTCACATTTCATTGTTTATCTCTTAAATCCTATAAACCATTAATGGGTTTTGTGTGTACTGTCCGTCCTCAATCCTCACCATACCCGATAGTGCAATGGCCTTGGAGGCAACACAGGAGACTATAGAAAGCTTTCACCATGTCTAAAAAAATCCCTTAGTTCTTACGGTTATCAAACTCAAGACTTTCAAGTTGACAGTTTCAAAGTTGTACCTCTCGATCATTCGTCCTCTTGATTTACATCATGAAAAATTTCGATTTCCAAATATCATATTTCATCACCTAAATTACATCTCACTACCTACATTACATCTCATCACCTACATTACATCTCACTACCTACATTACATCTCACTACCTACATTACATCTCATTACATCTCATTACCTATATCCCATCTCATTACATCTCATCATCTACATGATATCTCATCACCTACATTACATCTCATTACCTAAATCCCATCTCATCACCTACATTACATCTCATTACATCTCATTACCTACATCCCATCTCATTACCTACATCCCATCTCATTACCTAAATCCCATCTCATCACCTACATTACATCTCATTACATCTCATTACCTACATCCCATCTCATTACCTATATTACATCTCACTACCTACATTACATTTCATTACATATCATTTCCTACATCTTATCTCATCACCTACATTAATCTCACTACCTACATTACATCTCATTACCTACATTACCTCTCATTACATCTCATTACCTACATTACATCTCATTAACTACAATAAATCTCATCACCTACATTACATCTCATCACCTACATTACATCTCATTACCAACATTAAATCTCAATACCTAATTACATCATTACCTACATTACAACTTACTACCTACATCCCATCTCATTACCTACATTACATCTCATTACCTATATCCCATCTCATTACCTACATCCCATCTCATTACCTACATTACATCTCATTACTTACATTACATCTCACTAACTACATTACATCTTATTACCAACATTACACTCATTTTTCAAATATCAATCAACTCACGCTTAAACATTGTTTTCAGATTTCTCTTTTTTCAATCATTAGGCTCTGCCATCTGCTTTTTTTTTTATACAGTATTACATTGACCCAAGAATGTCAAAAATCCAGAGAACTTCATTCAAGTGAGTCTAAAATAACTCCATTCAAGTGAATCTAAAATAACTTCATTCTAGTGAATCTAAAATAACTTCATTCAGGTGAGTCTAAAATAACTTCATTCAAGTGAATCTAAAATAACTTCATTCAAGTGAGTCTAAAATAACTTCATTCAAGTGAGTCTAAAATAACTTCATTCAAGTGAGTATGAAGCAACTTAAACTTCTGGCTAATCGTATCATCTATATTTCTTAATATCAAGTAATCAACTTCTATGCACAACAGATATTCGGTGTCAATTAGTCTTATCATAAATCAATATTTGTCTCGCAAAATGCATTTTTTTTCTATGTCTCGATTGGCCAAAAAAACATAAACATTACAAGCTGGCAAATACACAAATAAAAACAGCATAGGGACAAGGAAAGTATAACTTTATCAAATACAAATTATCTAGAATAATTAAAATTTTGTTAGATTATTTGTTGTTTATTTTTTTAAGGGTATCTCCAACATATCAGTAATCACATGTAAGACCTTTTAGCAATAAAATATCAGGATAGATAGGATTTAAGCTCTAAATAAAATATCGATAAATTTTCTAAATGAAATAAAATAAAGTACATTTTCTATTCAAAAGGATAGATCATAAATATAAGAATAGGTCATACGAATTGGAACTAATATTACAGCAGAATGTGTGGATCACCCAACATTAGAACTAATAATACAGTAGAATGCGTGGATCACCCAACATTAGAACTAATAATACAGCAGAATGCGTGGATCGCCCAACATTAGAACTAATAATACAGCAGAATGTGTGGATCGCCCAACATTGGAACTAATAATACAGCAGAATGTGTGGATCACCCAACATTAGAACTAATAATACAGTAGAATGTGTGGATCACCCAACATTAGAACTAATAATACGGCAGAATGTGTGGATCACCCAACATTAGAACTAATAATACAGCAGAATGTGTTGTCTAGTATTTGTCTTAATCCGTGTAAAAATTGGGATAGGGAGCGGGGGATCGTTGGTCCAAGTTCTGTAACTTAAATAGACAATAAAAATTACCCACATTGCTTACAATTTCTTTGTAATGTTGTGTAAGGAAAGAAATATGTTATGTTAATAAAAAGAATCTGGTTATATAAATAGGAAGAATATCGTTATTTAAATAGGAAGAATATCGTTATATAAATAGAAAGATTATCTTTATATAAATAGGCAGCATCTCGTTATATAAATAGGAAGAATCCCGTTATATAAATAGGAAGACTCTCGTTATATGAATAGGAAGAATATCGTTATAAATAGAAAGATTATCTTTATATAAATAGGCAGCATCTCGTTATATAAATAGGAAGAATCCCGTTATATAAATAGGAAGACTCTCGTTATATGAATAGGAAGAATATCGTTATATAAATAGAAAGATTATCTTTATATAAATAGGCAGCATCTCGTTATATAAATAGGAAGAATCCCGTTATATAAATAGGAAGACTCTCGTTATATAAATACGAAGAATCTCTTTATATAAATAGTAAGAATCTCTGTATAAATAGGAAGAATTTCGTTATATAAATATGAAGAATTCCGTTTTATAAATAGGAAGACTCGTTATATAAATAGGAAGAATCTCTTTATATAAATAGGAAGAATCTCGTTATATAACGTTATGATGGAGAAGATGAAAGGTGAATGTTGGACTATTTTTGTGTTATATAATAATATCATTCTGTAAAAATCAGAAATCTAAAGAAGTATTGCATAAAATTGACCTTTTTCAAATTAGAAATATGTAATTATTTGAGATAACATCAGAAATTGATTTTAATGGTATATTTGACATATCATTATTGTGATAATTACTTCGAATCAAAAGAACTTTCTTTTACCAATTTACAATAATTAGGAGACAAGCCTGTCTTTTTATATAAATTATGCCGGTCTCTGACGTCATGTCCGGGTACAGTAGCCTTCGTGGGGTGGGTACAAGTAAACTAAGTGAAGCTCGGAAACAAAGTTTATCGATAAAGTAAAAAAAAAACGTTGTAAAAAAGGCAGCTACTCTATTTTTAACGCAAGATTTCGTTATCTTTGTTTCAAATGTCAAGTTTCTATTTTTAGAATTTTTGTTCTTTTTAATTGCTTGTTCTAGCTGTCAGCAAAAAAAATAAAATACCCTCGACATAGATGGCAAGAGTTGCATGATGGGTAAATTAATTCAGATTTCAAATAAATAAATATTTTTATGTGCATTTGTCTCACACGATGTAAAAACGCAGTAATGTCTGTTTATTAATTAAAACAGACAATTGAAAGATTTAAAAAAAACACGTAACGTGAAATTAGGTTATAATAAAAAATATGTAAGAATGTCTATGTGTATAAATATGTTAGTAAGTATATATATATATATATATATATATATATATATATATATATATATATATGTTTGTTTGTTTATTGGATTTTTGGTTTGTTTGTTTGTTGGATGGTTTGTTTGTAGGTTTGTTTGTTGGTTTGTTTGTTAGATTGGTGGCTTGTTTGTTTATTTGTTTGCTTGTTTGTTGTTGTTGGTTTGTTTGATTGTTTGTTAGTGTTTTTGTTCGATTGCTGGTTTGTTTGTTTATTTGTTTGCTTGATTGGTGGCTTGTTTGTTTGTTTATTTGTTTGTTTGTTGTTGGTTTGTTTGATTGTTTGTTGTTTTTTTTGTTATTGTTTTTAAATGTTTATTACATGTAATAATTGTAAAGCCTTTTTTCTCTTCAATGCTAAAACTTTCATTTCGAATATTTATAAAACATTAAAAAATTATTTTTCTGCCAGTGTCATGTAAATAGAAGAATAAAATCAAAATATTTTTTTACTTACAAAGTTGCCTTGTTTCGCCTTTTTTCTTTAAAAGCACACAGTTGAGTTACAAGAAAACCAACGTGCTTTACCTTTCAGTGGACTTTCGCGTCACATGACCGAAATCTGACCAATCACTTGAAGCCAAGTATATGTAGACTCCATTCAAAGGCATAATGTTTATCTTAAAGCTCATCTTCTTCAGTAGGTATTCAATTACATCCATTTTGAGTTAAATAATAAGCCTGTTGCTCACAATAGACTATTGTAACGTTCTTAGGAGTGTATTGTCACCATGTAACGTGTTGAGGCGTATTGCTCTATACCGCTGCTATCATGTAAAGTGCAGATGCGTACTATCATGTGTGTTGCTAGCACGTAACGAATAAGCTATGACAAAAGAAACTGAATTCCTGCTCCATGGTTCACAATTATTTATTCACTTGACAGCAAAACGAAATAATAAAATAAATTATAAAATGTAAAATGAATTGTCACTAATTACAATATCACTGAAAAGATTCTCTATCACTCTCTCTCTCTCTCTCTCTCTCTCTCTCTCTCTCTCTCTCTACGTAACTCTCATATATGAACTCGTCATATGAACTATACATGAATTCCTTATATGAACTATACATGACCTCCTTCTATGAACTTATAAATGAACACTCCGCATAAACTCAACTGAACTGTAAAAACTGTCTCCCAAGCTCAACTGAATGAACTTCTCTGATTGACTCTTCTCTCTGTATCTCACAAACTACCTCTTATATATCTTGCACTATAACTCGAACTTTCAACACGAAAAATTAGACGTTCATACTTTCCTTAAATTCACGGAGTCTAGAAACCAGGCTTGCTGAGCCGCCATTTTTTTCCGGTTCGGCTCAGGCTCCCATAAATTTGACGGCTGCAGCTCGGCTCCCAGCTCCGACTCCCTATTAAGGTAGTATCACACGAGATCAAATTTTTGCAATTGTGCCATGCAAAAATGCCGCTGAAAAAAAGTTATGCAAATTATGCCGCGTTCACCCTCATCGTCAGGAACTTGAAAAATATACGCATTGTCGGTTTTACTAAAAACAAACCATTTCAGTTCATCCAGAAACATATTATTATTTTTTACTGAGGTTTCACTAGTCGCCATTTTCATAAGAAATAAAAAGTTATTTCAATGATCCAATTAGCAAATAGTAAAATGATAAATTAATTAAAAAATTTTAAAGACTTCAGTATTTATATTTATTATTTATAAATTCGAAGTGACTATTCGGATCCGGGTACCAATATATTCCGATTGTTGTTCTGACCCGGTCCTAATAAATTTCGATTGTTATTCGGACCCGTGGCAAATATGCACATAGCTTAGCTATATATGAACTTTATTATTGTTTTATATATATATATATATATATATATATATATATATATATATATATATATATATATATATATATGATACTTGTTTGAATCGTATGATTTAATCGTTACTCAGTGGCTAGGGTTCCGACTAATAATACATAGTCCGTTTATGACAACTATGGTAGCTACATTTTTTTAGGTCAACATTGAACGATGGTTTGTATGGAGGGGGAGAGGGGGTGATTAGGAAAGTCGACTGGAAGAGCCATTTCCAACAAGTTATTTCATTCATTAGATTATATTAGATATTGTAGTCACTAAACATTAGATTATATTAGATATTGTAGTCACTAAACATTAGATTATATTAGATACTGTAGTCACTAAACATTAGATTATATTAGATACTGTAGTCACTAAACATTAGATTATATTAGATACTGTAGCCACTAAACATTAGAATACATTAGATACCGTAGCCAATAAACATTAGATTACATTAGATACCGTAGTCACTAAACATTAGATTACATTAGATACCGTAGTCACTAAACATTAGATTACATTAGATACCGTAGTCACTAAACATTAGATTACATTAGATACCGTAGTCACTAAACATTAGATTACATTAGATACCGTAGTCACTAAACATTAGATTACATTAGATACCGTGGTCACTAAACATTAGATTACATTAGATACTGTAGTCACTAAAAAACTGGGGGGTTTGTTTAACGTGACTCATCTGTAAAGAAAAACTACGATAAAGGAAATAGGGAAAAGCGTCAACAGTTGTATTTATATATTACCCATTGTACTAGGCAGTTGTATTTATATATTACCCATTGTACTAGGCATTTGCAGGGTTGTTAGTATCGAAGTATCGGTATCGGCCAATACAGTATCGGCGATACTTTTTCAGTATCGGTTGCTGTATTGCCGATCCTTTTTGTATCAAGTATTGATTTGTGTATCGCCGATACATTTTAAACGAAAAATTTTCGATACTCGATACCAATACTTTTCTGTTGCCACTATTAGCTAATTGCAGAATAACAATATCGATTTTAAAAGTAATCTTCATAAATTCAATCACTGCTTGTAATGATAACCATCAACCCTACCACTATTAATACCACCCACCTCCCCAACAAAAAAACTTAGATCACAAGGCTGAAGTTGAACAAACCTTATTGCGTGCCTGCAGTGCACTGAGTGCAGTTCCAACTCAACTTACTTTGCAGGGTGTTGCAGCTTCTATACAGTCAGCAGTACAGTTTTACTGCACGGCGGCAGAACCGGCTTAATAGTAACAGTTCTGCTGAAGTAGACAGATATTTTGAAGATAACTCATCAGAAATGCTATCATTAGCACCCTACCCAAGCATTAAGAAACTTTATTGCTGAGTTGATCGGCTAGTGAAGGGATTGTGTGGTTAGCATAACGCCCAGCCGCCTTTACTTCCCCAACTTAAAGTCCGGTACTATTTAAAACTGGGTGAACTTGTGGGAAAATTCCCAATGTTATCACCGAGGATCGAACCCATGACTCTGAAGTCGACAGTCGAGTATCTACACCACTTGGCCATCCGTCAAGTACTAAAGTGTTTAGCTTTAAATTTGTGCTTTGACATTGTGTTTTATTGTTTTCACTTTTTTTTTACAGATGACACACGTACATTACAGATGACACACGTACATTACTTGAAAAACTTGCACTCATTATATTTTAAATAAAAATAGTTTGTTGCTCTCAAAAGTATCGGTATTGTATCGGTATCGATTTTGGGAATACATTTTTACTAAAGTATTTGTATTGGTATTGGCGATACTATTTTCATGAAGTATTGGTATCGGTATTGACGATACAACTCAAGAGTATTGTTAACAACCCTGGGCATTTGTATTAATATATTACCCATTGTACTTGGCAGATTTACAAACGTTTTAGTATTGTCACATTACGGAAATATATAATGTAACTATGCAATGATAGATACCGGATCCTTTTTGAAATACATTTAAACTTCTTTAATTCCTCTGCGACCCAACACGGCCAACACTGTAGTATATGGACGCAGGTACAAGACGGTGTTTTATGATTGATGTAATAATAATTTGAGGCTGAGATTGAACAAGTTACACTTTTCTATGTACATAAAAGTAAACTACTAATAAAAAATTGTATTCAAAAAAATGGCACATCAGTCGTAGACAGCCCCGTAGCGTGAAAATTCTACAGCAGGGTCCAGGCATTCTACAGCAGGGGCCAGGCAATAGCATGGGGGCCAGGAAATAAATGTTACTCAGTCGAGCAAACAAGCAGAGGTGGGCTAGACAAACGCATGGGGGGCCTGCCCCTTGGCCCCCCCGCACGCCACGGGCCTGGCCGTAGACCTGTGTCGAAAGGGCCAACCAGTGAAGTGTAAGAAAAGTTTATGGTAAACATGTGCACAGTTTCTCGTAATAATGCTCCGTTTACTTCTCCTATTGCTATTCCTGTTAACTAGCTGTACCCTGCAAAGCCTTTGCATAAAGCTAGACTATTGTAAAGCCAGTGCCAAACCTAGGGATTCGGGGCACGGGGGCTTGGCCTCTTTTGGGGCCCCTGCATTTTGACGTTTGATACCATGACATGAGATTATGTACTTAATATTTAATGTAAAAAATATTTTTTTTTGGGGGGGGGGGGCTCTCCTCAAGCTGAGGCCCGGCGGGATCACCTCACCCCACCCTAGGTACGCCTCTGTGTTCAGCTTTGATACATATTTTCAACATAATTTAGTTTTTTTTAAGTTATGAAATAATTAAAAATTTAATTAGTTGTTGTTTCTTTTTCTTACAACATTCTAAAAGATAAATCATTTCAATAAAAAAAAAATGTCAAAGAGATCTAATTAGTTACTTTTCATTAAAACAAATAAAAGGATAAATGCTGAAAAAAAAATTCTAAAAAAAAAACAATAAATAAAAAAATGTCAAAGAGAGCTATCGAACCTGGATAGTCAGAATAAAAATAAAACCCCAAGTTGCTTAGCCATTCAGCCACCACGTCACACAATCATATTGTCCTCTGCAAAGCCTTTGCATAGAGATAGACTATTGTTCATCCAGTGCCGAACCTAGGGATTTGGGGCCCAGGGGCTTGGCCTCTTTTGGGGCCCCTGCATTTTGACATTCGATACCATGACATGAGATTATGTACTTAATATTTAATGTCAAAAATAATTTTGTGGGCACCCCTCAAGCTGGGGCCTGGGGTACCCTGCAAAGCTTTTGCATGAAGATAGACTATTGTAAAGCCAGTGCCAAACCTAGGGATTTGTGGGCCCGGGGGGCTTGGCCTGCACTTTGACATTCGATAACAAGACATGAGATTATGTACTTAATATTTAATATAAAAAATAATTTTGGGGGCTCCCCTCAAGCCGGGCCCTGCGGGATTTTCGATTTTGGACCCCCCTCCCCCACCCTAGCTACGACTCTGTGTTCAGCTTTGATACATATATTTTTTTAAGCTATGAAATAATAAAAAATCTAATTAGTTGTTTCTTTTTCTTACAACTGTGGGACGGATGGCCGAGTGGTGTAGATACTCGACTGTCGACCTGAGAGTCATGGGTTCGATCCTCGGTGAGGCCCATGGAATTTTTCCAGGTGAAATTTGGTGCAAAGTCGTCCCATAAGTCCACCCAGCTTTAAATGGGTACCTGACTTAAGTTGGGGAAGTAAAGGCGGCTGGGCGTTGTGCTAACCACACAATCCCTTCATATGCCGAGGTTATAGAAACAGATGAATTCTACACTTCATCTGCCCCGAAGGCCCGTTAGGGCTAAGAAGGGAACTTTACTTTTTTTTTCTTACAACATCCTAAAAGATAAATTATTTTAATTTAAAATATTTCAAAGAGATCTAATTAGTTACTTTTCATTAAAACATCTAAAAGGATACATTCTGAAAAAAAAAATGTCCCTAAGAGGAAGCGAACCTGGATAGTCAGCATTAAAAAAAAAAGATAATTCCAAGCAGCTTATTCATTCAGCCACCACGTCACACGAACGTAAGATAATTTTAATGTACTATTTAAAAAAATTGCTCGATTATTTTTTCACTCCGTTTATTACTATTGTTTACGTTTGACGATGTTAAAATGTTATCTGTTATAATAAAAACTACAATAATTTGAATGATATTATATGTTAATTATTACCTTTAAATGTTTGGAACTTTTACGATTCATAATTAAAACCACAGAAACTATTTAAAACTGTAGATTTTTCAAAAAGAAATATCGAATCGAGACGCGCGCAAGACGCCATTGGAATTATTGTTTTCCGCTTTCGATTTAACGCAGAGTGGAAATGAATAATATGTATATATGTATATAGATTATTCAATGCTGCTCATATTGCTGCGTCAATTGGTACTCATATTGCTGCGTCAATTGGTACTCATATTGCTGCGTCAATTGGTGCTATATAGCTGGTCCTGTTAATGCTCCTACACGACAGAAAAAGTTGAAGACGCATGAGAATTTAGTTTCAAGTTTGTTTCATTAAAGACTGAGAAAAAGAGTTATTTTTTACTCTGCGTCTACTTTTTTTTTAAATGAACATTAGTGACGTACTTTGGAACCAACGTCGTGAATGTGAACGTACAAGTTGATATGTGACGGCATACGAGATCCAAGCACTTTTTCAAACTGGTAACTGTCCTGTTCTATGGTACAATAGTGGACACTGGTTGATGAGCTAGAAAGTAGGTTAGAAGCTTATGAGACCAGGTCCATGAAAAACCTGCTCGGGGTTTCATAAATGGGGCATATAATACTTTTGTCAAGTAAAGGATTAGCAGAACTGTAATATGGGGCATACAGTACTTGTGTCAAGTAAAGGATTAGCAGAACTGTAATATGGGGCATACAGTACTTGTGTTAAGTAAAGGATTAGCAGAAACTGTAATCCCACGGGAACCACTCCTGGCTACGGTTAAAAAGTGAAAGTTGACATTGGTCGGTGCCACGTAGTCAGTAAGATTTAGTCTTATTTCACGCATTGGTCGTTTATCTTGGAATATGACAGAGTGTTTGTATCTCGGGGTGTGATGACAAAATGTTTCACGTACGTTCAGCCTTTGTCTATATAGATCAGAGTGTTTGTATCTCGGGGTGTGATGACAAAATGTTTAACGTACGTTCAGCCTTTGTCTATATAGATCAGTTTTATAATTTTCAGATCATGAAAACGCGCAGTCTGATTTAAAATGCATAACCAATTATGTCCCATAAATTTTGAGAAAACTTAATTAGTCTACGTGTATGGGAGGGGGTGGGTCAAATTTAACAGACGGGTGGCATTTATTTGAGCGGTTTGAGCGGTTTTCCCAAGTTTTCAATCAAATTGAATCATAGATCTTTCGAAGACTTATTTTTTTCACTTTAAGTTAGTAATTTAAACAATTAATAAAAGTAAAATACAATGTAAATAGTCAAATCCCGCTCTTGTGGTTTCTTGCCAGTGTTGCCAGATGTTTTTAAAGAAGAGCGCTTAAACTCATTAAGAAACCCGCCGGAAGCCGGCCAGATAAGTTGAAATGAAAAGAAATACCAAATGTGCTCCTTTTTAAATTTCAATTTATTTCTTGAATCTACTTAGCATAAACATTGAAACAATCAAAATCACCTTAATTCGTGGCGAAATTCCCCCCCCCTCCAAACCCCACAAAACCTAAATGAAGCCCCTGAGTACATTCCAATCAATTCATGACTTATTCCCTCCCCTATATTAAGACTTAATCTCTTGCTCACGTTTGTAAAGTACTTCTCGGGTCAAGTAATTACATACTGATACAACTACTGGCCAGTAAGTACAAACTGATACAACAACTGGCCAGTAAGTACATACTGATACAACAACTGGCCAGTAAGTACATACTGATACAACAACTGGCCAGTGAGTACATACTGATACAACAACTGGTCAGGAATTAAATACTGATACAAAAACCGGCCAGTAAGTACATACTGATACAACAACTGGCCAGTAAGTACATACTGATACAACAACTGGCCAGTGAGTACATACTGATACAACAACTGGTCAGGAATTACATACTGATACAACAACTGGCCAGTAAATACATAATGATACAACAACTGGCCAGTAGGTACATATGATACAACAACTGGCCAGTAAGTACATACTGATACAACAACTGGCCAGTAAGTACATACTGAAACAACAACTGGCCAGTAAGTACATACTGATACAACAACTGGCAAGTGAGTACATACTGATACAACAACTGGCCAGTGACTACATACTGATACAACAACTGGCCAGTAAGTACATACTGATACAACAACAGGCCAGTAAGTACATACTGATACAACAACTGGCCAGTAAGTACATACTGATACAACAACTGGCCAGTAAGTACATACTGATACAACAACTGGCCAGTGAGTACATACTGATACAACAACTGGCCAGTGACTACATACTGATACAACAACTGGCCAGTAGGTACATACTGATACAACAACTGGCCAGTGAGTACATACTGATACAACAACTGGCCAGTGAGTACATACTGATACAACAACTGGCCAGTGAGTACATACTGATACAACAACTGGCCAGAGAGTACAATACTGATACAACAACTGGCCATTAAGTACATACTGATACAACAACTGGCCAGTAAGTACATACTGATACTCCAACTGGCCAGTAAGTACATACTGATACAACAACTGGCCAGTAAGTACATACTGATAAAACAACTGGTCAGTAGGTACATACTGATACAACAACTAACCAGTAGGTACATACTGACTGATACAACAACTGGTCAGGAAGTACATACTGATACAAAAACTGGCCAGTGACTAGATGCTGATACAACAACTGGCCAGTAGGTACATACTGATACAACAACTGGTCAGTAGATACATACTGATAGAACAACTAACCAGTAGGTACATACTGATACAACAACTGGCCAGTAAGTACATACTGATACAACAACTGGCCAGTAAGTACATACTGATACAACAACTGGCCAGTAGGTACATACTGATACAACAACTGCCCAGTGACTACATGCTGCTACAACAACTGGCCAGTAGGTACATACTGATACAACAACTGACCAGTGAGTACATACTGATACAACAACTGGCCAGTAAGTACATACTGATACAACAACTGGCCAGTTAGTACATACTGATACAACAACTGGCTAGAGAGTACATACTGATACAACAACTGGCCAGTAAGTACATACTGATACAACAACTGGCCAGTAAGTACATACTGATACTCCAACGGGCCAGTAAGTACATACTGATACAACAACTGGCCAGTAAGTACATACTGATACAACAACTGGTCAGTAGATACATACTGATAGAACAACTAACCAGTAGGTACATACTGATACAACCACTGGCCAGTAAGTACATACTGATACAACAACTGGCCAGTAAGTACATACTGATACAACAACTGGCCAGTAAGTACATACTGATACAACAACTGGCCAGTAAGTACATACTGATACAACAACTGGCCAGTAGGTACATACTGATACAACAACTGGCCAGTGAGTACATACTGGTACAAAAACTGGCCAGTAGGTACATACTGATAAAACCACTGGCCAGTAGGTACATACTGACTGATACAAAAACTGGTCAGGAAGTACATACTGACTGATACAACAACTGGTCAGGAAGTACATACTGATACAACAACAGGCTAGAAAGTACATACTGATACAACAACTGGCCAGTAAGTACATACTAATGCAACAACTGGCCAGTAAGTACATACTGATACAACAACTGGCCAGTAGGTACATACTGATACAACAACTGGCCAGTAGGTGTATACTGATACAACAACTGGCCAGTGAGTACATACTGATACAACAACTGGCCAGTAAGTACATACTGATACAACAACTGGCCAGTAAGTACATACTGATACAACAACTGGCCAGTAGGTACATACTGATACAACAACTGGCCAGTAGGTGTATACTGATACAACAACTGGCCAGTGAGTACATACTGATACAACAACTGGCCAGTAAGTACATACTGATACAACAACTTGCCAGAGAGTACATACTGATACAACAACTTGTCAGTAGGTACATACTGATAAAACAACTGGCCAGTAGGTACATACTGACTGATACAACAACTGGCCAGTAAGTACATACTGATACAACAACTGGCCAGTATGTACATACTGAAACAACAACTAACCAGTAGGTACATACTGACTGATACAACAACTGGGCAGTAAGTACATTCTGATACAACAACTGGCCAGTAAGTACGTACTGATACAACAACTGGTAAGTAAGTACATACTGATACAACAACTGGCCAGTAAGTACATACTGATACAACAACTGGTCAGTAGATACATACTGATAGAACAACTAACCAGTAGGTACATACTGATACAACAACTTGCCAGTAAGTACATACTGATACAACAACAGGCCAGTAAGTACATACTGATACAACAACTGGCAAGTAAGTTCATACTGATGCAACAACTGGCCAGTAAGTACATACTGATACAACAACTGGCCAGTGAGTACATACTGATACAACAACTGGCCAGTGACGACATACTGATACAACAACTGGCCAGTAGGTACATACTGATACAACAACTGACCAGTGAGTACATACTGATACAACAACTGGCCAGTGGCTAAATGCTGATACAACAACTGGCCATTAAGTACATGCTGATACAACAACTGGCCAGTAAGTACATACTGATACTCCAACTGGCCAGTAAGTACATACTGATACAACAACTGGCCAGTAAGTACATACTGATACAACAACTGGTCAGTAGGTACATACTGATACAACAACTAACCAGTAGGTACATACTGACTGATACAACAACTGGTCAGGAAGAACATACTGATACAACAACTGGGCAGTAAGTACATACTGATACAACAACTGGCCAGTAAGTACATACTGATACAACAACTGGTCAGTAAGTTTATACTGATACAACAACTGGCCAGTAAGTACATACTGATACAACAACTGGTCAGTAGATACATACTGATAGAACAACTAACCAGTAGGTACATACTGATACAACAACTGGCAAGTAAGTACATACTGATACAACAACTGGCCAGTAAGTACATACTGATACAACAACAGGCCAGTAAGTACATACTGAAACAACAACTGGCAAGTAAGTACATACTGATACAACAACTGGCCAGTAGGTACATACTGATACAACAACTGGCCAGTGAGTACATACTGATACAACAACTGGCCAGTGACTACATACTGATACAACAACTGGCCAGTAAGTACATACTGATACAACAACTGGTCAGTAGATACATACTGATAGAACAACTAACCAGTAGGTACATACTGATACAACAACTTGCCAGTAAGTACATACTGATACAACAACTGGCCAGTAAGTACATACTGATACAACAACTGGCCAGTGACTACATGCTGATACAACAACTGGCCAGTAGGTACATACTGATACAACAACTGACCAGTGAGTACATACTGATACAACAACTGGCCAGAGAGTACATACTGATACAACAACTAACCAGTAGGTACATACTGATACAACATCCGGTCAGTAAGTACATACTGATACAACAACTGGCCAGTAGGTACATACTGATACAACATCTGGTCAGTAAGTACATACTGATACAACAACTGGCCAGTAAGTACATACTGATTCAACAATAGGCTAGAAAGTACATACTGATACAACAACTGGCCAGTAAGTAAATACTGATACTCCAACTGGCCAGTAAGTACATACTGATACAACAACTGGCCAGTAAGTACATACTGATAAAACAACTGGCCAGAGAGTACATACTGATACAACAACTAACCAGTAGGTACATACTGATACAACATCTGGTCAGTAAGTACATACTGATACAACAACTGGCCAGTAAGTACATACTGATACAACAACAGGCTAGAAAGTACATACTGATACAACAACTGGCCAGTAAGTACATACTAATGCAACAACTGGCCAGTAAGTACATACTGATACAACAACTGGCCAGTAGGTACATACTGATACAACAACTGGCCAGTAGGTGTATACTGATACAACAACTGGCCAGTGAGTACATACTGATACAACAACTGGCCAGTAAGTACATACTGATACAACAACTGGCCAGTAAGTACATACTGATACAACAACAGCCCAGTAAGTACATACTGATACAACAACTTGCCAGAGAGTACATACTGATACAACAACTTGTCAGTAGGTACATACTGATAAAACAACTGGCCAGTAGGTACATACTGACTGATACAACAACTGGCCAGTAAGTACATACTGATACAACAACTGGTCAGTAGGTACATACTGATACAACAACTAACCAGTAGGTACATACTGACTGATACAACAACTGGTCAGGAAGTACATACTGATACAACAACTGGCCAGTATGTACATACTGAAACAACAACTAACCAGTAGGTACATACTGACTGATACAACAACTGGGCAGTAAGTACATTCTGATACAACAACTGGCCAGTAAGTACGTACTGATACAACAACTGGTAAGTAAGTACATACTGATACAACAACTGGCCAGTAAGTACATACTTATACAACAACTGGTCAGTAGATACATACTGATAGAACAACTAACCAGTAGGTACATACTGATACAACAACTTGCCAGTAAGTACATACTGATACAACAACTGGCCAGTAAGTACATACTGATACAACATCTGGTCAGTAAGTACATACTGATACAACAACTGGCCAGTAAGTACATACTGATACAACAACAGGCTAGAAAGTACATACTGATACAACAACTGGCCAGTAAGTAAATACTGATACTCCAACTGGCCAGTAAGTACATACTGATACAACAACTGGCCAGTAAGTACATACTGATAAAACAACTGGCCAGAGAGTACATACTGATACAACAACTAACCAGTAGGTACATACTGATACAACAACTGGTCAGTAGGTACATACTGATACAACAACTAACCAGTAGGTACATACTGACTGATACAACAACTGGTCAGGAAGTACATACTGATACAACAACTGGCCAGTAGGTACATACTGAAACAACAACTAACCAGTAGGTACATACTGACTGATACAACAACTGGGCAGTAAGTACATACTGATACAACAACTGGCCAGTAAGTACATACTGATACAACAACTGGTCTGTAAGTACATACTGATACAACAACTGGCCAGTAAGTACATACTGATACAACAACTGGTCAGTAGATACATACTGATAGAACAACTAACCAGTAGGTACATACTGATACAACAACTTGCCAGTAAGTACATACTGATACAACAACAGGCCAGTAAGTACATACTGATACAACAACTGGCAAGTAAGTTCATACTGATGCAACAACTGGCCAGTAAGTACATACTGATACAACAACTGGCCAGTGAGTACATACTGATACAACAACTGGCCAGTGACGACATACTGATACAACAACTGGCCAGTAGGTACATACTGATACAACAACTGACCAGTGAGTACATACTGATACAACAACTGGCCAGTGGCTAAATGCTGATACAACAACTGGCCAGTAAGTACATACTGATACAACAACTGGCCAGTAGGTACATACTGATACAACAACTAACCAGTAGGTACATACTGACTGATACAACAACTGGTCAGGAAGTACATACTGATACAACAACTGGCCAGTAGGTATATACTGATACAACAACTGGCCAGTAAGTACATACTGATACAACAACTGGCCAGTGAGTACATACTGATACAAACATTGGCCAGTAAGTACATACTGATACAACAACTGGCCAGTGAGTACATACTGATACAACAACTGGCCAGTAAGTACATACTGATACAACAACTGGCCAGTGAGAACATACTGATACAACAACTGGCCAGTGAGTACATACTGATACAACAACTAGCCAGTAACTATATACTGATACAACAACTGGCCAGTAGGTACATACTGATACAACAACTGGCCTGTGAGTATATACTGATACAAAAATTGGCGAGTGACTACATGCTGATACAACACTTGGCCAGTAGGTACATACTGATACAACAAACGACTAGTGAGTACATACTGATACAACAACTGGCCAGTAAGTACATACTGATACAACAACTGGCCAGTGAGTACATACTGATACAACAACTGGCCAGAGAGTACATACTGATACAACAACTGGCCAGTGACTACATACTGATACAACAACTGGACAGTAAGTACATACTGATACTCCAACTGGCCAGTAAGTACATACTGATACAACAACTGGCCATTAAGTACATACTGATACACAACTGGCCAGTAAGTACATACTGATAAAACAACTAACCAGTAGGTACATACTGACTGATACAACAACTGGTCAGGAATTACATACTGATACAACAACTGGCCAGTAAGTACATACTGATGCAACAACTGGCCAGTAAGTACATACTGATACAACAACTGGCCAGTAAGTACCTACTAATACAACAATTGGCCAGTGAGTACATACTGATACAACAACTGACCAGTGACTACATACTGATACAACAACAGGCCAGTAAGTACATACTGATACAACAACTGGCCAGTAAGTACATACTAATGCAACAACTGGCCAGTAATTACATACTGATACAACAACTGGCCAGTAGGTACATACTGATAAAACAACTGGCCAGTGAGTACATACTGATACAACAACTGACCAGTGACTACATACTGATACAACAACTGGCCAGTAACTAAATGCTACTACAACAACTGGCCAGTAAGTACATAATGATACAACAACTGGCCAGTGAGTACATACTGATACAACAACTGGCTAGAGAGTACATACTGAAACAACAACTGGCCAGTAAGTACATACTGATACTCCAACTGGCCAGTAAGAACATACTGATACAACAACTGGCCAGTAAGTACATACTGATACAACAACAGGCCAGTAAGTACATACTGATACAACAACTGGCCAGTAAGTTAATACTGATACAACAACTGGCCAGTAAGTACATACTGATACAACAACTGGCCAGTAAGTACATACTGATACAACAACTGGCCAGTAAGTACATACTGATACAACAACTGGCCAGTAAGTACATACTGATACAACAACTGGCCAGTAAGTACATACTGATACAACAACTGGCCAGTGAGTACATACTGATACAACAACTGGCCAGAGAGTACATACTGATACAACAACAGGCCAGTAAGTACATACTGATACAACAACTTGCCAGAAGGTACATACTGATACAACAACTGGCCAGTAAGTACATTCTGATAAAACTGGCCAGTAAGTACATACTGATACAACAACTGGCCAGTAAGTACATACTGATACAACAACTGGCCAGTAAGTACATACTGATACAACAACTGGCCAGTAAGTACATACTGATACAACAACTGGCCAGTAAGTACATACTGATACAACAACTGGTCAGTAGATACATACTGATAGAACAACTAACCAGTAGGTACATACTGATACAACAACTAGCCAGTAAGTACATACTGATACAACAACTGGCCAGTAAGTACATACTGATACAACAACTGGCCAGTAAGTACATACTGATACAACAACTGGCCAGTGAGTACATACTGATACAACAACTGGCCAGTAAGTACATACTGATACAACAACTGGCCAGTGAGTACATACTGATACAACAACTGGCCAGTAAGTACATACTGATACAACAACTGGCCAGTGAGTACATACTGATACAACAACTGGCCAGTGACTACATACTGATACAACAACTGGCCAGTAGGTACATACTGATACAACAACTGACCAGTGAGTACATACTGATACAACAACTGGCCAGTAAGTACATACTGATACAACAACTGGCCAGTGAGTACATACTGATACAACAACTGGCCAGAGAGTACATACTGATACAACAACTGGCCAGTAAGTACATACTGATACAACAACTGGACAGTAAGTACATACTGATACAACAACTGGCCAGTAAGTACATACTGATACAACAACTGGCCAGTAAGTACATACTGATACAACAACTGGCCAGTAAGTACATACTGATACAACAACTGGTCAGTAGATACATACTGATAGAACAACTAACCAGTAGGTACATACTGATACAACAACTGGCCAGTAAGTACATACTGATACAACAACTGGCCAGTAAGTACATACTGATACAACAACTGGAAGGTAAGTACATACTGATACAACAACTGGCCAGTAAGTACATACTGATACAACAACTAACCAGTAGGTACATACTGACTGATACAACAACTGGCCAGTAGGTATATACTGATACAACAACTGGCCAGTAAGTACATACTGATACAACAACTGGCCAGTAAGTACATACTGACTGATACAACAACTGGTCAGTAAGTATAGATACAACAACTGGCCAGTGTTAATACTGATACAACAACTGGCCAGTAGGTACATACTGATAACAACTGGCCAGTGAGTACATACTGATACAACAACTGGTCAGTGAGTACATACTGAATACAACAACAGTGGCTACATGTCGATACAACAACTGGCCAGTGAGAGTACATACTGATACAACAACTGGCCAGTGAGTACATACTGATACAACAACTGGCCAGTAAGTACATACTGATACAACAACTGGCCAGTACATACTGATACAATAATAATACCGATACAACAACTGGCCATATACATACTGATGCCAACAACTCGGCCAGTATAGATACTCCAACTGGCCAGTAAGTACATACTGATACAACAACTGGCCAGTAGAGTACATACTGATAGAAACAACTGGCCAGTAGGTACATACTGACTAATACAACAACTGGCCAGTGAAGTACATACCGACTGATACAACAACTGGCCAGTAAGTACATACTGATACAACAACTGGCCAGTGACTACGATACTGATACAACAACCAACCAGTAGGTACATACCGATACAACAACTGGTCAGTGATTACATACTGATACAACAACTAACCAGTAAGTACATACTGATACAACAACTGGCCAGTAAGTACATACTGATAAAACAACTAACCAGTAGGTACATACTGACTGATACAACAACTGGTCAGTAAGTACATACTGATACAACAACTGGCCAGTAAGTACATACTGATACAACAACTGGCCAGTAAGTACATACTGATACAACAACAGGCCAGTAAGTACATACTGATACAACAACTGGTCAGTAGATACATACTGATAGAACAACTAACCAGTAGTTACATACTGACTAATACAACAACTGGTCATGAATTACATACTGATACAACAACAGGCCAGTAAGTACATACTGATACAACAACTGGCCAGTAAGTACATACTGATACAACAACTGGCCAGTAAGTACATACTGATACAACAACTGGCCAGTAGGTACATACTGATACAACAACTGGCCAGTAAGTACATACTGATACAACAACTGGCCAGTAAGTACATACTGATACAACAACTGGCCAGTGAGTACATACTGATACAACAACTGGCCAGTAAGTACATACTGATACAACAACTGGCCAGTAAGTACATACTGATACAACAACTGGCCAGTAAGTACATACTGATACAACAACTGGCCAGTAGGTACATACTGATACAACAACTGGCCAGTAAGTACATACTGATACAACAACTGGCCAGTGAGTACATACTGATACAACAACTGGGCAGTAAGTACATACTGATACATTAACTGGCCAGTGAATACAAACTGATAGAACAAATGACCAGTAAGTTCATACTGATACAACAACTGGCCAGTAAGTACATACGGATACAACAACTGGCCAGAAGGTACATACTGATACAACAACTGGCCAGTAAGTACATACTGATACAACAACTGGCCAGTAAGTACATACTGATACAACAACTGGCCAGTAAGTACATACTGATAGAACAACTGGCCAGTAAGTACATACTGATACAACAACTGGCCAGTTAGTACATACTGATACAAAAACTGGTCAGTAAGTACATACTGATACAACAACTGGTCAGTAGATACATACTGATAGAACAACTAACCAGTAGGTACATACTGATACAACAACAGGCCAGTAAGTACATATTGATACAACAACTGGCCAGTAAGTACATTCTGATGCAACAATTGGCCAGTAAGTACATACTGATACAACAACTGGCCAGTGAGTACATACTTATACAACAACTGGCCAGTGACTACATACTGATACAACAACCGGCCAGTAGGTACATACTGATACAACAACTGGCCAGTGATTACATGCTGTTACAACAACTGGCCAGTAGGTACATACTGATACAACAACTGATCAGTGAGTACATACTGATACAACAACTGGCCAGTAAGTACATACTGATACAACAACTGGCCAGTGAGTACATACTGATACAACAACTGGCCAGTAAGTACATACTGATACAACAACTGGCCAGTGAGTACATACTGATACAACAACTGGCCAGTAAGTACATACTGATACAACAACTGGCCAGTGACTACATGCTGATACAACAACTGGCCAGTAGGTACATACTGATACAAAAACTGACCAGTGAGTACATACTGATACAACAACTGGCCAGTAAGTACATACTGATACAACAACTGGCCAGTGAGTACATACTTATACAACAACTGGCCAGTGAGTACATACTGATACAACAACTGGCCAGTAGGTACATACTTATACAACAACTGGCCAGAGAGTACATACTGATACAACAACTGGCCAGTAGGTACATACTGAAACAACAACGAATCAGTAGGTACATACTGACTGATACAACAACTGGGCAGTAAGTACATACTGATACAACAACTGGCCAGTAAGTACATACTGATACAACAACTGGCCAGTAAGTACATACTGATACAACAACTGGCCAGTAAGTACATACTGATACAACAACTGGCCAGTAAGTACATACTGATACAACAACTGGCCAGTAAGTACATACTGATACAACAACTGGCCAGTAGGTACATACTGATACAACAACTGGCCAGTAAGTACATACTGATACAACAACTGGCCAGTGAGTACATACTGATACAACAACTGGGCAGTAAGTACATACTGATACAACAACTGGCCAGTGAATACAAACTGATAGAACAAATGACCAGTAAGTACATACTGATACAACAACTGGCCAGTAAGTACATACTGATACAACAACTGGCCAGTAAGTATATACTGATACAACAACTGGCCAGTAAGTACATACTGATAGAACAACTGGCCAGTAAGTACATACTGATACAACAACTGGCCAGTAAGTACATACTGATACAAAAACTGGTCAGTAAGTACATACTGATACAACAACTGGCCAGTAAGTATATACTGATACAACAAATGGCCATTAAGTACATCTTCTGTACCAATTATTTAACGGAATTGGGTCATTTAATAGAGGATTTATTCGTGACAATTGTACTTAAATATCACACAAATTTACGTTAGGTCATGTTCACGTCAATGCATCTTTATAAAACCTAAATACAGATTATACAGTAAATGGATTAAAGAATGGTCAGGCCAAAATAGAACGACTTTGCTGGCAACCACAGGACAAAGAAAGATATGGACATATTTAGCCACTGTCTGGGACTTTACAGCCCACCGCTGTAATGCAGGTAACTCTGGAACTGGATTAAGGAATGGTTAGGCCAAAATACAACGACTTCGCTGGCAACCAAACGACAAAGAACGAAATAGCAATACCTTACCATGGGGACGGAGGGACATCTCACCCACACACACACCCACACACACCCACTGCAGTATCCCTGAGGTCCCGCCAACTCTAAATGATGAGGGCAATGAAACTATCAAATGATGAGAAAGATGAAACTGTCAAATGATGAGGATGATGAAACTGTCAAATGATGAGGATGATGAAACTGTCAAGTGATGAGGATGATGAAACTGTCAAGTGATGAGGATGATGAAACTGTCAAGCGATGAGGATGATGAAACTGTCAAGCGATGAGGATGATGAAACTGTCAAATGATGAGGATGATGAAACTGTCAAGTGATGAGGATGATGAAACTGTCAAATGATGAGGATGATGAAACTGTCATGTGATGAGGTTGAGGAAACCGTCAAATGATGAGGATGAGGAAACTGTCAAATGATGAGGATGATGAAACTGTCACAAGGCGCCCCTACTGGTAACAAAAGTGCCCGTTATATTTAAAGTAGCTGTTTCGTTAAGTTAGTCAGTGTGCAGCTTTTTACAATTCCCTTCAATATTATACCAGGTATTTTGATTTATTTTTGCTCCTTCTACAATTTCTCTAATAACGATGTCTTCGGTTTCATCTTGTGTTTAAATCATTAGTTTCAAATAAACGAAACAAAAATCGTGAAATTATTTAAATAGCTCACATCTACACGCAAAATCAAGAAATAAAAATGCTCATAACATTCTCGAGTCTACTGAAATGTAAACTCATTTACCCTCAGGGAGAATCGTTATGTAGCGTTGATCAATACAAGCTGCAATTTCCAGCAATAAGGCGACATTGCATGCAGTATATCAACCGTACGTAATTGGCGTGTGTTTGGATGTAAGCGACATTGCATGCAGTATATCAACAGTACGTAAGTGTTGTGTGTTTGGGTGTAAAGCTTTACTAACAGAATGGTTATGTTCATTTTTATATAACAGATTTCTGCGTGAGTGAAATAGCAGCATCCAATGATGTGATGACAAAACATAAATATCTATTTAGAAGATGGACTAAATCAATGTCTAGGAATAGTTGCCTATTTTGGCTATTTATTTGTAAATTGGCTGAAGTGATATTTACATTTAATTGTTAGACATGTTCAACTTTAATATTTAGCTTACCAGTAAATTGAATGACACGATTTTATTTTTGTCATTAAAAAAGTATATATTTGTCCAATCACAGTTTATATATTTGTCCAATCACAGTTTATATATTTGACCAATCACAGTTTATATATTTGTCCAATCACAGTTTATATATTTGTCCAATCACAATTTATATATTTGTCCAATCACAGTTTATATATTTGTCCAATCACAGTTTATATATTTGTCCAATCACAGTTGATGCGTTTGTCCAATCACAGTTTATATATTTGTCCAATCACAGTTGATACGTTTGTCCAATCACAGTTTATATATTTGTCCAATCACAGTTGATATATTTGTCCAATCACAGTAGATATATTTGTCCAATCAGAGTTTATATATTTGTCCAATCACAGTTTTTATATTTGTCCAATCACAGTTTATATATTATCAAATCACATTTTAAACATTTGTCATGTAACAGTTCTTATATTTATTTGTTTATTTAATGTGAATCATGAATCTATAAGGCTCCCATTTCCCTGTTACCTTTCATCCATAAGTTGACATTCAACCAACAGACCGAAGTTCATTCATTCAAGCATGCAAGTCTCCACGGTTGATTTCCTGTTTGGTGCATGAAGTCATTACAAGTGTAAAGATGACAGTAAAATGATAATTACTGTAGAGAATGACGGTTGATTACCTATATGATTAGCATCGATAAATCTTACTATTTCTTCCGAACAAGAGAGATAGCAGCAACAAGAATAAATGTAAGAAAACAGTTTTAATCATAATGATGAAATCAATCAAGATGATATTTTGTTAGCAGCAAACATTTAAATGTCACCTTCTGTACACACCAGTAGGTGAAAGAAAGTAAAATTTGATGTCGAAAAGACAATACGAATAGATCAACAGTACGTATACATTTTATTTCGACACTTGATTACGTCTGAAGAGATAATATATGCAAGTGTGTGTGTGTGTTGTCGGAAAACGTTGTATGCAGGATGATATAGTGTGACAGGATAGTGTAGGCAGGATACAGTGTGGCAGGATACAGAGTAGAGATGATATAGTGTGGCAGGATACAGTGTAGGCAGGATACAGTGTGGCAGGATACAGTGTGGCATGATACAGTGTGGCAGGCTATAGTGTAGAGAGGATACAGTGTAGAGAGGATACAGTGTAGAGAGGATACAGTGTGGCAGGATACAGTGTAGGCAGGATACAGTGTGACAGGATATAGTGTAGGAAGGATACAGTGTGGCAGGATACAGTGTAGAGAGGATACAGTGTGGCAGGATACAGTGTAGAGAGGAACAGTGTAGAGAGGATACAGTGTGGCAGGATACAGTGTGGCAGGATATAGTTAGGCAGGATATAGTGTGGCAGGATACAGTGTGGCAGGATACAGTGTAGGGAGGATACAGTGTGGCAGTATACAGTGTGCAGGATATAGTTAGGCAGGATACAGTGTAGGCAAGATACAGTGTAGAGAGGATACAGTGTGGCAGGATACAGTGTGGCAGGATACAGTGTGGCAGGATATAGTTAGGCAGGAAACAGTGTAGGCAAGATACAGTGTAGGGAGGATACAGTGTAGGGAGGATACAGTGTAGGCAGGGCACAGTGTAGAACGGTGTCATTGTAGGCATGGTACAGTGTATGCAACGCACAGTGTAGGCAGGATACAGTGTAGGCAAGACACATTGTAGGCAAATTGACAGTCTATGCATATAGACAGTGTAGGAAAATAGACAATGTAGGCAAATATATAGTGTAAGCATGATACGAAGTAGACAGGGCACATTGGAGACAGGTAACAGTGTTGGCAAACAGTGTAGGCAGGACACAGTGTAGGCATAAGACGGTATATGCAGTATACAGTATAGGAGGATTATGTAGGCTGAAAGCAATAACTCTTTTTATCATTAATTTAAACCAAAAAAATTTAAATAAATTACTTAAAAAACAACTAGCTCTAAGCGAGACCATTGTTTAATAACAAAAGAAAAAAAAAAGTAATTGTATAGTAGTCTCTTGGATAATCCGGGCTACTTGAAAGACAAATCTTTCAGTTGGTTTGATGGATAGGATAATTAATGATTATTAACTAACTACTCGAGTTTCATCCGCTTATATAGTACAGCTGTAGGTTATTGGCTTTTGTCAAGAATGTAGAATACAGATGTAGATTGTTGTCATTTTTCAAGAATGTATAATACAGCTGTAGATTGATGTCTTTTGTCAAGATTGTATAATACAGCTGTAGATTGTTGTCTTTTGTCAAGATTGTATAATACAGCTGTAGATTGATGTCTTTTGTTAAGATTGTATAATACAGCTGTAGATTGTTGCCTTTTGTCAAGATTGTATAATACAGCTGTAGATTGTTGCCTTTTGTCAAGATTGTATGATACAGCTGTAGATTGTTGCCTTTTGTCAAGATTGTATAATACAGCTGTAGATTGATGTCTTTTGTCAAGATTTTATAATACAGCTGTAGAGTGTTGCCTTTTGTCAAGACGGTAGAATACAGCTGTAGATTGATGTCTTTTGTCAAGACTGTAATATTAAGCAAGGGTCCCTGCAAGGGAAGGTGTTACCCTCTGAACACAAGTTACAACCCCAGTTCTATGGGTACAGTAAGCTGCTATTAATGTCATCAATTTGTGAAAGTGTATGTGATCACATGGACCACAGAATCAAATGGACCACAGGATCAGATTGACTACAGGATCGGATGGACCACAGGATCAGATGGACCTCATGATCAGATAGAGCTTAGACTACAGCGTCAGATGGACTACAGGAATCAGATAGAAAACAGGATCAGATGGACCTCAGGATCAGATGGACCTAAGGATCAGATGAACCACAGGATCAGATGGACCACAGGATCAGATGGACCACAGGATCAAATGGACCACAGGATCAAATGGACCACAGATGGACCACAGGATCAGATGAACTACAGGATCAGATGGACCACAGGATCAAATAGACCACAGATGGACCACAGGATCAGATGGACCACAGGATCAAATGGACCACAGGATCAGATGGACCACAGGATCAGATGGACCACAGGATCAGATGGACCACAGGATCAAATGGACCTCATGAACAGATGGACCACAGGATCAGATGAACCACTGGATCAGATGAACCACAGGATCAAATGGACATGATCAGATAGAGCTTAGACTACAGCGTCAGATGGACTACAGGAATCAGATAGAAAACAGGATCAGATGGACCTCAGGGTCAGATGGACCTCAGGGTCATATGGACCACAGGGACAGGTAGATTTCAGTTGGTGGAAATTATCGGGGGCCCAAGATTAGCAGGTAGTAGCCCTGATACAATTGTACATTGTTTGAATACATAGATTTATATATTCAAACATTAGTTAAAATGACCAGATTGACTAGTGTGCATATCAGTTAAGCCAAAACTAGTTGGCGGATCAACCAAAGCCAAAACTAGTTGGCGGATCAACCAAAGCCAAAACTAGTTGGCGGATCAACCAAAGCTAAAACTAGTTGGCGGATCAACCAAAGCCAAAACTAGTGTGCGGATTAACCAAAGCCAAAACTAGTGGGCGGATCAACCAAAGTAAAACTAGTTAGCGTAATCTGCCCAGCCAAAATTAGTTTATGATTAGGCATATTTATAGTTCGGACATAGTAGTTCGGTTTAATAATTATTGGGGTTGATTTATATGAGCTCGATTGAATATCAGCATTGCCTTCATGACTCCATTGGTCATTTTGTTGAGATTAGTATGGCTCTCTGAGCCTGTATTTGATGACTCCATGGAGCATTTTGTTGAGGTTAGTATGGCTCTCTGAGCCTGTATTGTATGATTCCATGGAGCATTTTGCTGAGGTTAGTATGGCTCTCTGAGCCTGTTTTGTATGATTCCATGGAGCATTTTGTTGAGGTTAGTATGGCTCTCTGAGCCTGTATTGTATGATTCCATGGAGCATTTTGAGGAGTTTATTACAGCTCTCTGAGTCAATATTTTATAAATTCTCAGAGATGATTATTTTTATACTTTTGCTATTAATATAGATATCAGTAACTCCACCTCATTTGGCTTCTAGCATCATTTGTATCATTGTTATGGAATTTACGGGTCTTTTTTTTTTTTAAGTGATTTTTTAAAATGACTCTTATAATTACCATAAAACACCTATGTTATTATTTTCCTTATTGATAGGTATTTTAAAAAGAAAAGTTTTATTACAGATCCAAAAAGAAATGTATTAACTATATTAGAAACAATAATACACAATATCTTCTTTTTGTTTTTGTACTTGACTTGAGTGACATGAACCTGGGATTTTTCAAGTGGAAGAAATTTCAAAGAGAGTGTGGCAATTATACCATTTAAAGAAAGCAAACAGTTACTCCGGAATGAGTCTGTACTGATGTAAACAGTCGTGTTTAAAACTAATGATGTTTATGAACTTAGGGCATTACCATTAAAAATGCTATTTTGTGTAATTTTCCTATTCTGATTGTTTGTGTGAACAATTAAATAGCTATAAATTAATTTGGGCCTAATGTTTTGTCTTGTTTTAAGTTGACTGCATTTCAAAACAACCAATAATACCATAGGAGAACACACCTAAGATAACATAACTGTTGAACAACAATTGAACACACTGAACATAATACAACAATTGAACACACTGAACATAATACAACTATTGAACACACTGAACATAATACAACAATTGAACACCCTGAACATAATACAACCATTGAACACACTGAACATAATATAACAATTGAATACCCTGAACATAATACAACAATTGAACACCCTGAACATAATACAACAAATGTACATAAAAATTCAGAACAAGACATATTTGGATGACATTAATATTTACAAGATTAGCTTATTGTTTTCTTTTCATATTGTAAAATAATAGTTATACACATCAACTCTTGGTTAATACACATCAACTCTTGGACAATCTTATTCTGTTGATGTAATTTCATTATTAGCACTGTATTGGTTCTGTTCAACCTCCAAATAAAAGTTAGCTAAATTCTACAGATGTAACATATATAATATAGCAATTATATGTAGTGTGATTATTGTGTTTGTTCAATATATATAATGAATTGTGAGAGTAGCTTGTTTGAATGTGTTCATCTAGTTTCAATGCTGTACATTTTGGTTTATTTTATTATTTCCTGCAACATGTAATATAAACAAACGTTATCGCAATATGTCATACTAGTTGCAAGTACCCGGCTTTGCCCGGGTTTAAAATAAGGTTTTCTGTTTACCTTTTGTTTTCTCCCTACCCCCCTCTCTCCCTTCCTCTCTCTCTCTCCCTCCCCCCTCTCTCTCCCTCCCTACCCCCTCTCTCCCTTTCTCTTTCCCTCCCTCCCTTTCTCCCTCCCTCCCTCTCCTTCCCTTCCTAACTCTCCCATCTCCCCCTCTCTCCCTATCTCCCTCCCTCCTTCTCTCACCCCCGTCCCATCTCTCTCCACCTTCCTCCCTTCCTCCTCCCCCTCTCTCCCTCCCTGCCTTCTCTCTCTCTTTATCTCTTGCTCCCTCCCATTTCTCCCATCCTCTCTCTCCCTCTCTCCTTCCCTCCCCTTTCTCTCCCTCCCTACCCCCTCTCTCCCTCCCCCCTTTCTCCCTCCCTCCCTCTCCCGTCTCCCTCTCTCCCCTCTTCCTCTCTCTCCCTCCCTACTCCCTCCCTTCCTTTCTCTTTCTTTCCCTCCCTTTCTCTCTCCCCCTCCCTACTCCCTCCCTTCCTTTCTCTTTCCTTCCCTCCCTTTCTCTCTCCCTCTCTCCCTCCCTTTCTCTCTCCCTCTCTCCCTCCCTCTCTCTCCCTCCCTCTCTCCCTCCCTCCCTCCCTCCTTCTCTCCCCTCCCTGCCCCCCTCTCTCTTTATCTCTCTCCCCCTCCCTCTCTCTGTACAATTAAACGTCAAATTACGCTTCTTAAATAAACAGAAAACCTTACTTTAATCCCGGGCAAAGCCGGGTACTTGCAGCATGAAAAAAAAACAACAATATTTTTTTTCCGTCCCTAACCCTTTCTTCTCCGTCCGTTAATACAATTAAACTACCCATTGAGATAATAAATAATGTTAATAATGTCACAGAAACATTTTAATTAACGTATTTCGGTTTATTAAAGTGCACCTTTAATTTTAATCTTCCGAATACATAAAACGATAGGTAAATAGATATGACTATTGATTTCATCATGTTTACAATTGGAGTTTCCGGGAGTTACCCCTCTTTTAAAAATGTATCATAGGGAAATGATGTCACAGAGGAATTTTATCTATGGCGCCGTCGAGATTACTTTAATATAGTAAAATACTAAAATAATTAATTACAATTAAACTACCCATCGAGATGAAACGAAACATGTCCTATAACCTTTCCCATGTAATTATGTGTATGTGTAACAAATTTCACGTTATTTGGTTTTCTGGATCTTGAGTTATAAGGGAACAGACAGACAACAAATGCGTCTTATAAGTATAGAGATAAATAAACGTTTTTGCATGACGTCATTAAATAAAAATCCCTGAAAAATGTATTTTTATAAAAAATGCTCCTGCATTATGTCTTATAAACAAACGATCCTGCAATATGTCATATAAACAAATGCTCCTGCAACATGTCATATAAACAAATGCTTAGGACTGTCTTATAAACAAATGCTTCCGCAACATGTCATATAAACAAATGCTCTTGCAACATGTCATATAAACAAAAGCTCCTGCAATATGTCATATAAACAAAAGCTCCTGCAATATATCATATAAACAAATGCTCCTGCACTATATCATATAAACAAATGCTCCTGCAATATGTCATATAAACAAAAGCTCCTGCAATATATCATATAAACAAATGCTCTTCCAATATGTCATATAAACAAATGCTCCTGGAATATGTCTCATAAAGAAAAATTCTGGCCAAATGCCTATTAAACAAAGGTTCCATGGTCACAAGACACAAGTGTGTGGCATAGAGCAATAGGTAGAAATGTCTGACATGATGTGATATACAATCTTCTGTGAGACTTGGACAAAAGTTATAATAATCGACAAGATACTGATTTCTATTTCTTTCTCCCTGGGGCTAAATGATCTGTTAGAAGCGACCTGTAGAATGTTCCACCAACGGAAGATATAAACGGCCTACGTGTTCTTAGAAGATGGTTTGTTATTATCTCAATCAGACGAAACGTCTGATGAAGAATCAACATTGTTCACTGTGGTCGCTACATTCACAATAATGTGTTATTTACATTAAATTTACGGGTATGGCTAATGGACCAAATACATACATACATACAGGGTCAATGGGCCATATACATGCATGGCCAATGGGCCATATACATGCAGGGCCAATGGGCCATATACATGCAGGGCCAATGGGCCATATACATGCAGGTCCAATGGGCCTATACATGCAGGTCCGATGGGCCATATACATGCCGGGCCAGCCAATGGGCCATATACTGCAGGTCCAATGGGCCATATACGTACAGGGTCAATGGGCCATATACATGCAGGGCTAATGGGTCATATAATGCAAGGTCAACGGGCCATATACATGCAAGGTCAACGGGCCATATACATGCAGGGTCAATGGGTCATATACATGCAGGGTCAATGGGCCATATACATGCAGGTCCAATGGGTCATATACATGCAGGTCCAATGGGCCATATACAATTATACATGCATGGCCAACGAGCTCATATAAATGCAGGGCCAACGGGCCATATATGTAAGAGAAATGAGTTATATACAGCTAGATTCAGATCAAGACTCTTTAATTTTTTCAAATTTATTTGAAAACTAGCTATACCCTTCGAAATCTTTGCATTGAGATACACTCTTGATCAGCTTTCATACATAATTTCAAGATATTTTCTTAAGTTATGAACGGAATTAAAAATCTAATTAGCTGTTGTTTCTTATCCTTACAACATTCTTATGAATAATTTATTTCAATAAAAAAAACTTTATTCATATTTGGGACTTTTACGTTTCATTATTAAAACCATAGAAACTATTTAAAACTGTAGAATTTTTAATAAGAAATATCGAACTGTGACCGTTCTAGAAGCCCCATGATTAATATTTTATACTGGAATATTGTTGTATTAATTCTTTACTTTACAGAACCCACACCGCTATTATATATATATATATATATATATATATATATATATATATATATATATATATTATTCTTTGATGTTGTAACAAACCTGCACGATGCGAAGCGTTTCATTTATTCTATTCTATTCTATAAACTATATCTATTCTATTCTATTATATATACTATACCTATTCTATCCCACTATATAAACTATATCTATTCTATCCCACTATATAAACGATATCTATTCTATCCCACTATATAAACTATATCTATTCTATCCCACTATATAAAATAAATTATTACGTGAATTTCTGTCAAGGGCCACGAGAGTTGGGGGCCCAAAGTTTCAATGTTTTGATTATTATTATTTTTAGGAGTTGAGGGACTCAATTTATTAGAGTTTGACTCTGATAACTAGGATATATTTTGTTCACATATCTGCACCTGGTTCTTTACCGACTACAGAGCCAATATATTTTGTTCACATACCTGTACCTGGATCTTTACCGACTACAGAGCCAATATATTTTTTTCACATACCTGTACATGGTTCTTTACCGACTACAGAGCCACCAAAACAGAACGCAGCTTAGCTTACCTAAAGTGATTTTATAAACCATTGTGTTGTTTTTAATACGATTTTCTTTAAATCGATAATGTTGTGTCACGGCTGTTATTTTTTAATTGCAATGTTGAACAGAGAGTGTGGACTATAGCAATCTACGATAGCAACGCAAACTTACATTTACAGGCACACACATGTGTTAATAATGATTTGCAGAAATATATTCATGGGATCCTATATAGCAGTACATAATGTGAAATTCGTTCTAATTGTTCATACTAAAGGATGCGCACAAGGTCCGTATTCCCTCATACTACAGGGTGCGCACAAGGTCCGTATTCCCTCATACTACAGGGTGCGCAAAGGTCCGTGTTCCCTCATACTACAGGGTGCGCACAAGGTCCGTGTTCCCTCATACTACAGGGTGCGCACAATGTCCGTATTCCCTCATACTACAGGGTGCACACAAGGTCCGTGTTCCCTCATACTACAGGGTGCGCACAAGGTCCGTATTCCCTCATACTACAGGGTGCGCACAAGGTCCATGTTCCCTCATACTACAGGGTGCGCACAATGTCCGTATTCCCTCATCTTTTGGAGCATTCATAAAAATACCCATTATAATTTAAGTTTGTCTTTGGACATAAACTCCAATCTTCCTGTCTGCTCAACTGCTCATCTATAGAAACTGCTTTGGCTTCCAATCATGCAACAAAATTGCTTGCATCTTCATGAGTCTTTGTGCCAAGTGCTTTGCATCTGGCTAAGTGCATCTTCGTTGAAATCTTTAAATTTTATGCATGGTTTGATGACAAATGTTCCCTGATTTGCTTGAATTACTTTTTTGCGGAAACAACACACAATATTTGCAAAAGGCACCTTTTAACATACAAGCCACGGTGAATAGTCTGATAACCATGTATATCTAAAATCTCTGTTTCCATCATTGTCAGCTCTAAAATCATACTTTTTATCAGGGGTCTGAATTAATTTAGCATTAATTAAAAAATTTACTCAGTGGCAGAAGATTTTAAACCAACAAGAGTTGCCAGATAAAAAAAAAGCTGAATGCCAAGAGCATTTTTGAAGACCTAATCAAGTTATACAAGGCCAAATTAACAACAACAAAATTTAAATCGAAACCTTCTTGGGTTTGTTGTCAAAATGTTTGAATTTTCAAATGCATTTATTTATGTCAATATAAATAATTAATGTTATACTTAACTTAAATTTAATTGAAAAATGAACCTGTCTGACATTGTCAGTTAAATTTTAAAAAGTGTATTTTTGCCCCACACCCAAAACCCCCCTGGAAAAATTTCCAGCGACGCCCATGATTGTTCGTATTAGTACACAATGGGTAACACACGCTTTACATCCTGGGATCATATTTTTGTATCGACATCAGCATTAAGTACAGAGGACACTTTAAGTCAAGAAAACTGAAGTTTGAAGCCGGAGATATTGCTGGGTGAATTAATAATTCACTTGGTTTTGTCTGGAAGGTTTTTTAATTGAATCTCAATCACAGTTTGTGACTAAATAATTGTTTGCTTCCCTTGACAGTGGCAGTAACCGATCTTGAAATAATTACTTCAAATCAATTTAGCAATAGCGATTCGTTGCAAACAAGTTCTCCTGAGTTGGTGAACAGAAAGAAAAATAAAAAGTGTAACAGAGTTTATTTCGTGGTAAATTGAGTCAAACATTTCAAATTAATTGATATTGTTTGAAAAAAATGATTTTTTTTAAAACAAACTCAGCTCTAAGTAAAAAAGAAAACGTAACAAAGCAAAACCTAAAGCGTTATATCTACTGAGTATGTTATATCTACTGAGTATGTTATATCTAATGAGTATGTTATATCTAATGAGTATGTTATATCTAATGAGTATGTTATATCTAATGAGTATGTTATATCTAATGAGTAGGCGCCCACACGAACATGAAGTAGTATGCACCTAATAAAAAAAACTGGTAAACAAGGATAGACGTGAAGATTTTGAACATAGTGGCAATGAAAAATCATAAACAACTAAACTCTCTTTAAAATGATAAATATTAAAATAGACTCCACGAAGTCACAAATAAACTACACATCAGGCTCATTAATTTTACACAGCAATTAACTATATACAACAAGCTCATTACTTGTATACAACAAGCTCATTACTTGTATACAACAAGCTCATTACTTGTATACAACAAGCTCATTACTTGTATACAACAAGCTCATTACTTGTATACAACAAGCTCATTACTTGTATACAACAAGCTCATTACTTTTATACAACAGCCTCATTACTTTTATACAACAAGCCCATTACTTACATTACAGTATTACATGATGTAGACCAACATTACAGCATTACATGATGTAGACCAACATTACAGTATTACATGATGTTGACCAACATTACAGTATTACATGATGTTCACCAAACATTACAGTATTACATGATGTAGACCAACATCTCAGTATTACATGATGTAGACCAAGGTCTCACTATTACATGATGTATTCCAACATCTCAGTATTACATGAAGTAGTCTTTCATTCCGTTGTTTGGGTTAATGAACAATGTTTATCTTTTAACTATAGGAGAGACAAGAAATTTTTCAAAACTAACGACCAACAGAGGACTAATTGTTTCAAACAAAGAGGGGTAACCACTCATTGTTGTTTCAAACAAAGAGGAAGTAACCACTAATTGTTTCAAACAAAGAGGAAAAAACCACTACTTACTTCAAACAAAGAGGAAGTCACCACAAATTCTAAACAAAAACGTTTGAAAAGTTCATGTTTATCGTTCTTTCTGAAGAAAAAATAATCAATACATCATTTAAGTACGAATTACATTTTTTTCTATCAGTTGCAGTCTGTTTTTTTAGACTTATGTGATCAGTAAGCCGGAAAAAATTAACGTAAGTTAGAGGGGACATTGTGGAATTTTTTCGGTTTATGAGCAATTAATATTTACTCAAAACATATCAATATAAACACATAGCATCTCCACATAAACAGAGTACTTATTCAAAGACATACAAAACTTCTTAAATGACACACACGTCATCTCAATAAACACATATAACATATCAATAGATATTAAACAATAAAAAAGTATCAAACAATTACTAAAAGCAATGAACTTCATATACATGAGCTCGGAATTATTCTAATCTTATATTGTCATGAAGATTCTAATTCTGTGCCCAATATGAGCATTTCCAATTTCATTGAGCATGTCCAGGATTGAGAAATAAGATTAAAAAATAAACATTACATAAACGAAAGCTTTAACGTCATGGTCGCTAAAACCGTTTCCACACTAAATATTAAAAAATGATTTACAATATCATGGAAGCTAGAACTGTTTCAACACTAAATATTAAAAAATGATTTTCAATATCATGGAAGCTAGAACTGTCTCAACACTAGATATTAAAAAATGATTTACAATATCATGGAAGCTAGAACTGTCTCAGCACAAAATATTAAAGAAATGATTTACAATATCATTTAAGTTATAACTGTCTCAACACTAAATATTAAAGAATGATTTACAATATCAGGGAAGTTAGAACTGTCTCAACACTAAATATTAAAGAATGATTTACAATATCATGGAAGTTAGAACTGTCTCAACACTAAATATTAAAGAATGATTTACAATATCATGGAATTTAGAACTGTCTCAACACTAAATATTAAAGAATGATTTACAATATCATGGAATTTAGAACTGTCTCAACACTAAATATTAAAGAATGATTTACAATAGCTTGGAAGTTAGAACTGTCTCAACACTAAATATTAAAGAAATGATTTACAATAGCTTGGAAGTTAGAAATGTTCCCTGGATGTTGCTGGGTTTCTAAATAAAAATACACTGGAAAAATGTTCCGGTAGGAACATGCGTACAAAACTGGCATGAGAATTAACACATCGCTCAAATGTATGATCGTAATAAGATCTTCGGAGGCCTCAGGCACTTTTGTATGTTATGGGTAAAGGGGGTTTAATTTATTATCGGATAGCCCAACCCAATACGCTAAAAATATATCGCAAATTATACATGTTTAGAATATTTAGTTATATTTAAAACTTGGAAATCAAAAAGGAAAATTGAATATTTCAAATATTTCAATAAACATTCGTAATGAATTCATTGATATATTTGTTTGGAAGTCTTTGAAAAAAATACCTTCTGTGATAAACATTAATTCAAAAGAATAAACATTGATTCAAACCCCCCCCCCCCCCCGAATTAAGTCATTTAAATCAGCTCACACTTTTAATTCATTACTTTTTCAAAATTAGAAATTTAATTTATTTCAATCGACCACCGTTATGGAGATATATTTATGATCCTGTTATAACTTACTCTTGCAGTAATAGAGATATATTTATGATCTTGTTAGAACTTTCTTTTGAAGTAACGGAGATATATTTATGATCTTGTTAGAACTTTCTCTTGAAGTAATGGAGATATATTTATGATCTTGTTAGAACTTTCTCTTGAAGTTCTTGGAAAAATACGTCATAAGAGACAGGTCACACAATATTTGTCAATGACAGATCACACAATATTTGACAATGGCAGGTCACACAATATTTGTCAATGACAGGTCACACAATATTTGATAATGACAGGTCACACAATATTTGTCAATGACAGGTCACACAATATTTGTCAATGACAGATCACACAATATTTGACAATGGCAGGTCACACAATATTTGTCAATGACAGATCACACAATATTTGACAATGGCAGGTCACACAATATTTGTCAATGACAGGTCACACAATATTTGACAATGACAGGTCACACAATATTTGTCAATGACAAGTCAAACAATATTTGACAATGACAGGTCACACAATATTTGTCAATGACAGGTCACACAATATTTGACAATGACAGGTCACACAATATTTGACAATGACAGTGATATGGATGGTATTTATTCTGATGTGCAGGCTAGATTCAAAGAGTTTCCAGACTGTGGGCAGTGCACTGAACGTATTCTGCTAAATTATTATACTCTTTATAGCCTACTGTACTAAAAAAATGTATATATAGCTTACTGTACTAAAAAAAATGTGTGTATATAACCTACTGTACTAAAAAATGTGTGTATATAGCCTACTGTACTTAAAAAATGTGTGTATATAGCCTAATGTACTAAAAAATGTGTGTATATAGCCTATTGTAGTAAACAATTTGTGTATATAGCCTACTGTAGTAAAAAATGTGTGTATATAGCATACTGTAGTAAAAAATGCATGTATATATAGCCTACTGTAGTAAACAATGTGTGTATATATAGCCTACTGTAGTAAAAAAATTTGTGTATATAGCCTACTGTAGTAAAAATGTGTGTATATAGCCTACTGTACTTAAAAATGTGTGTATATAGCCTAATGTACTAAAAAATGTGTGTATATAGCCTACTGTTGTAAACAATTTGTGCATATAGCCTACTGTACTAAAAAAATGTGTGTATATAGCCTACTGTAGTAAACAATTTGTGTATATAGCCTACTGTTGTAAACAATTTGTGCATATAGCCTACTGTACTAAAAAAATGTGTGTATATAGCCTACTGTAGTAAACAATTTGTGTATATAGCCTACTGTAGTAAAAAATGTGTGTATATATAGCCTACTGTAGTAAACAATTTGTGTATATATAGCCTACTGTAGTAAACAATTTGTGTATATAGCCTACTGTAGTTAAAAATGTGTTTATATAACCTACTGTAGTAAAAAATGAGTGTATATATAGCCTACTGTAGTAAACAATTTGTGTATATAGCCTACTGTAGTAAAAAATGTGTGTATATATAGCCTACTGTAGTAAACAATTTGTGTATATAGCCTACTGTACTAAAAAATGTGTGTATATAGCCTACTGTAGTAAACAATTTGTGTATATAGCCTACTGTGGAGAAATAATATAGTCTAAGTTTGATGACGCAATTCGCTAGGCTCCGCCCACCTCAGTATCTATGGCGTCATTCCGCCATCTTGAGTGTAAATATTGGGAGCTTTAGTGTATACGTCATTTGGTACAAATGACGTATATTAACCGACAGTTGGGAGCACATGCTTTGTTTTATAGTTAGTCTAGCTTTGGGCATCGATGTAGATGGATGCATATTTACAGTTTGCTATTGTACTCCTCCTGGATCTACCTTTATGTCAGTTCATGTTCAAGTATTAAATGATTGTTTGATGTTACTTCACTGGAGTTAACTTCGTGATTTGTGTTGTCTGATTTATTACACCTTCTACAAGCATCATCATTAAAAGGATCCGTAACATATATTTGGCACCTCCGACGTCGAACTGACTGACTTAGCTGGATTCAGGAGCAGCGGAGTGAGTACATTAAGACTCGTTGTAATTACCGGTTAAGTATTCATCGGTGAATTACGTGGCGGCCACCACCCTTGGTACGCGCCGTGAAAACTGTGTTCTGTACTGGCCAGCGTTATTGTTTGCTGAAGTGGCCGACGTTACTGTTTGCTGAAGTGGCCAACGTTACTGTTTGTTGAAGTGGCCAACCCTATTGTTTGCTGAAGTGGCCGACGTTACTGTTACCTGAAGTGGCCAACCCTATTGTTTGCTGAAGTGGCCAACGTTACTGTTTGCTGAAGTGGCCAACCCTATTGTTTGCTGAAGTGGCCGACGTTACTGTTTGCTGAAGTGGCCAACCCTATTGTTTGCTGAAGTGGCCAACGTTACTGTTTGCTGAAGTGGCCAACCCTATTGTTTGCTGAAGTGGCCGACGTTACTGTTTGCTGAAGTGGCCAACCCTATTGTTGCTGAAGTGGCCAACGTTACTGTTTGCTGAGGTGGCCAACCTAGCCGTTTGCTGAAGAGGCCTACCTTGCTGCTACTGAAGAGGCCAACCCTACTGTTTGCTGAAGAGGCCACCCTTGCCGTTTGCTGAAGAGGCCAACCTTGCTGTTTGCTGAAGAGGCCAACCCCACTGTTGCTGAAGTGGCCAACTTTACTGCTTAAAGTGGCCAGAGTTGCTGTGTACTGACGGGGCCGACGTTACCGTGTGGCTGGGAATCACCTCCTCATCGTCAGAGGACCCCACCATAGGATCACCGAGGATCAACAAGGGATCATCGAACATCGCGGACAGGGATCACCAAGGATCAACCCGTGTGTTAGTCAACCCCACATCGAACATCGCGGACCGGGATCACCGAGGATCAACCATCGAAGTCAAGGAACAGAATTTACTATTGTGTATTTCTTTATATGTAAGTTGGCATATTTTTTTATATATATATTTATTACTAGAATATTGAAATCTGGTGTAATTATTTGTTTGTTGTTCTTGGTGGAATTCTGTATTTAATACAGTAGAGGTTAAAATAGGGTCCACCCTGAGCAGCCGAAACATTTAATTTGCTGGTTTTTGAAAAGGAATATTGTATTCATTTTGTTAGTACTTGTATGTTGATGACATAATAGAATATTTTTTTTGTGTATGATATATAGTATCAAACATTTTCACTTATTAGTTATAATTGGTTTTGGTTACTGTCATGTCATCAATTTTAAATATTGTTGAAGCTGGTAAAGCACTTGGCCTTACAGGCCAAGAGTTACAAACCTGGGTATCTGTAGAGAGAGAGAGAGTGGAGGAAGAAAAACAGAGAGAGAGGGAAGAAAAACAGAGAGAGAGGGAAGAAAGAGCCGCAGAACGGGAAATGAGGAAGGAAGAAATCGCGAACGAAAGGGCGCGGTTAGAGTCTGAGAACAATAGACAGTCAGCTAACCCCGGAGTTAACGGAGCGGGTGATAGAGTGACCACATCACTTAAATTACCTTATTTTACAGAGGGCGTTGACAGTATGGACACGTACTTGTCTAGGTTTGAAATGCTAGCTACTAGCGCGGGTATGCCGAAGAATACATGGGCCGCGTCAATTTTAGGATTCATAAGAGGCAAAGCTCTGGATGTATGTTTAAAACTAAATGAAAATGAAATAAAAAATTATGATGTTGTGAAAGAATCATTAATGAAGATTTATGGTAACACATGTGATGGTTACAGGGGAAAATTTAATAATATTCGCCCATCACGAGAGGAAGACCCCAATTTATTTATCACCAACCTTAGTTTGTTTTTTGATAGATGGATGGCTCTGTCTGGGGCGAAACAAGAGTACCATGATTTAAGGGAACTGATTTTAGTAGATAGGGCAATTAATGTGTGCCATAAAGATTTAGTGGCATTCTTGAAAGAAAAAGGGCCAAAAACTTTAGAGGATGTCACTGATTTATTGAGAAAGTATAAGTCTGCACATCCAGAAAAACCCATATCTAAGTTAGAACCAGACCATAACCAGGATGTGCTGTGCTTTGCTAAAGCTGTACCATATCCTAACCGTGGCCGTAGCTTAAGTCCTGGGAACAGAAATAGATCCAGTGACCGACATGACGGGGACAAATTATGTTTCTCATGTGGGAGAGCCGGACATAGATCGCGAGACTGCAAAAGGGGAAATGGAGGTAGTGATAGTTTATGTTATCTGTGTAACGGGAGGGGACATTATGCTAGGAACTGCACTTGGTCCCGGGGAAATAGTCAGGGGAGAAAAGGACAACAGACCAGAACCAGGGACAAGACCAGACAGAGACAAAGAGATAGGGTACAACAGGCAATGTTAGTTCAGGGGGGAGGTTATGGTTTACATTTTTACCCTGGGTTCGTTGGTGATGTACCTGTGAAGGTGCTACGTGACACTGGGGCAACGTGCGTGTGTGTCCGTAGATCATTGGTGAAAGATAGTGAATTCACGGGAAGAATGGGTCTATGTGCGTCATTTGATGGGACGGTACATGAGTTACCCACAGCCACCATTAATCTTAGAAGTCCATTTTACACAGGGCTAGTTGAAGCATTAGTCATCGAGAAACCAACTTACGACGTTTTAGTGGGCAATATTGAGGGCGTAATAGAGTGTGATCCCATGGAATTGGATAAATGGAAAAAACTTAATGATCCTACTAGAAACTGTAATGCTGTGACAAGGGCTCAGGCTAAGGAGGAAAAACTCCATAATCAGTCATCAATTAGTAGTACAGATAACTGCTTAATTAATACTCAGGAAGTAAAAATTATACAAAGGGAAGAGAATGTAGTCAACTTTCCTAATCCACACATGACTGACAATGTTAAATCTAGTGACATTCCTGTGGGTGAGATGTCTGACAGGGTCAACATAGATGGAGAGAACTTTTTTACCGAACAGCATAATGACGTGTCATTATCAAAATTAATCAACCGGGATAAAAAATCATTTAGAGATAGGGAAATCATTCAGTTAGGAAAAGGTGTTTGGGTTAGAAAGACACAGTACATGAATAAAACGGTGAATCAACTTATAGTCCCAATGAAGTATAGGAAATTAGTTCTTAGGACAGCCCACGATTCACCTTTAGCGGGTCATTTGGGGGTTACTAGAACCAAGTATAGGATCTTAGGAAAATTCTTTTGGCTCGGGGTTACCAGAGACGTAAAGAGATATGTTAGGACGTGTGACCTGTGTCAATCAAAGGGGCCCAAATGTACCAGGGGGGAAGCACCATTACAAACAACCGATGTAGTTGACAGACCGTTCACAAAATTAGCTATTGATATAATTGGACCTATGCCAGTGCTGTCCAATAGAGGGCATCGCTTTATCTTAACGGTGGTGGATGTATGTTCCAGATGGCCAGAGGCGGTGCCTCTTAAATTCATAAGGGCTGAGGACATAGCACAGGCACTAATGACTATTTTTTGTAGGACAGGCTTCCCAGATGTTATTTTATCTGACAGAGGTACTCAGTTTGTATCTGAATTAACCAACCATTTTACCTCTGTATTGGGGATCAAACAAATCTTTACATCGCCATACCATCCCCAAAGTAATGGAATTTGTGAGCGACTGAACGGCAGTATAAAGAAAATGATCAGTAAAGTGTCTGATGACAATCCGGGAGACTGGGATCTCATGTTACCCTGTGTGTTGTTTGCGTATAGGGAAATTCCACAGGAAACAACAGGATTTTCACCTTTTGAAATGGTGTACGGTGCGAATCCAAGGGGTCCACTGTCCCTACTTAAGGACTTAATGATAAGGAAAGATTTATCCCCTGACGTACGAACTGCCTATGAGCTAGTGATTGATACAAGACAGAGACTGATAAAGGCCTGTGATGTGGCTAGATCAAATGTTTTAACCAAAAATAAAAGCACATTATTGAGGGTTAATAGGGACAGGAAACTCAGACATATTAGGCCAGGTGAGGATGTACTTGTTTTATTACCTGACAAGACCAATAGATTATTTATTAAGTGGCAAGGACCTTTTAAGGTTACTAGAAAGGTGACAGACGTGGATTATGAAATTAATATTAGAAATAGGTTAAAGGTCTTTCATATAAACATGTTGAAAGTATACTATAATAGACCAATTGAATTAGTTCAGACCGCTGAGAGACAGGTTCAAAATTGTTTCATGTTAAGGGAGGAAGATGTACCTGACGCTGACATTCAGACATGTGAGGGACCTGAGGTTGGAAACAAGGAAACATGGGAGGATATAGCATTAAATAACTTAACTCATGACAAAGTGGTTAGTATTAAGACACTTTTGGGTGACTTTACAGATATTTTTTCTGATAGACCGGGTAAAACTGATATAATACAACATGACATAAAGCTGTCAGAAAACAAGGTTATCCGTCTGAGACCATACACCCTCTCATTACATCACCGCGACTATATCAAGAAAGAGTTAGAAGGGTTACAGAAACAGGGTGTCATAGAACCATCAGAGTCACCATATGCAGCTCCCATAGTGTTAGTTAAGAAAAAGACAGGTGACATCAGACTGTGTGTAGACTATAGACAGTTAAATAAAATAACCATTATGGACTCGTATTCCATGCCCAATCCTGAGGAGTTAATGACCAGGCTAGCCAGAGCTAAATATTTTTCTAAACTGGATTTAGCAAGAGGGTATTGGCAAATACTACTGACCCCTGAAGCCAAACCATTGACTTCATTTATAACTCCATTTGGGTTGTTCCAATGGAATTTCATGAGTTTTGGGCTAGTAAATGCACCAGCCACCTTCAATAGGATGATGGCCAAATTATTTTCCCATAGACAAGACACTGTTTGCTACCTGGATGACATTTGTATTTTTCATGAGGACTGGGATAAACATGTTAGGAGTCTAAGAGAAATTTTTACAGTTTTAAAGAGACATAATTTAACAGTGAGACCGACTAAGGTAGAGATAGGACTGAAGGAAGTAACTTTCCTAGGACATGAAGTGGGAAATAATATAATAAAACCCATAGGTGAATCAGTGTCAAAGATATTAAATATTGAAAAACCGTCATCAAAGAAACAGGTGCGCAGTCTTTTGGGCTTATGCAATTTCTATCGGAAGTTTATTCCGAATTTCGCTCATATAATGGAACCTCTGGCTAATATAACTAAAAAGGGAGAGCCAAACAAAATCATCTGGTCTGATGAATGTCAACGGGCCCTGGAGATCATTAAAACCGCCTTCGCTCAGGGGCCCATATTAAAGTTACCTGACATAGGTAAACAATTCGTTCTGGCCACAGATGCCTCGGCCGTTGCGATAGGGGGGGCCCTGTTACAGAACCACAATGGTGTGTTACACCCAGTGCTATATGTCAGTCGTAAATTGACCTCACCAGAGACAAGATATGCCACAATAGAGAGGGAGGGATTAGCCATCACATGGTGCATTACAAAATTGGCAAGGTATCTGTTAGGTGCCCAATTTATTCTTCGGACTGACCATGCGCCGCTGGCATTTATAAATTCCAAAAAGCTAGGGAATAATAAAGTAGCCAGATGGTCACTCCTACTGCAGGATTTTAATTTTATCGTCCAAGCTATACCTGGTAAAGAGAACGTTATTGCTGACACGTTATCACGTTGCATTTGAAATGAGCTTAAGTTCTCAACAAACCTATGTCCTGGCAGTAAGAAATCCTGTGTACCATAATGTCTATGTTACATGTATTATATGTTTATATGATGACATGTTTGCACGTATATGTTTATATGATGACATAATGATATTTAATAATAATTGATGATTATGATAAAAAAAAAAGAGAAGTCACTGAACAAAAAAATAATGAAGAATAACTAGTGACATGAAAAAAAAAAATAAACAAAAGTCACATGAAAAAAAAAATATTGAATGGAATAACAAGTGACATAAAAAAAAAAAAAGTAAACAAGTCACATAGAAAAAAAAAGATAATAAAATAATAAATATCAGTGACGAAAAAGAAAAATGATATATTGTTTGCATGTATTGATTTATGCTTCCATGCAATATTGATTTGATTAATCATTGGATAATTTATTTTGTTGTTATGATGATTTGGGATATGTTCTATGATTGAACTTTGTTTCATGTGGCTTCCTTTTGTCGGTATTAGTATTGGGTTTTACATGATTACATCATGCTTAGGTAGAGGGGAGAAATGTGGAGAAATAATATAGTCTAAGTTTGATGACGCAATTCGCTAGGCTCCGCCCACCTCAGTATCTATGGCGTCATTCCGCCATCTTGAGTGTAAATATTGGGAGCTTTAGTGTATACGTCATTTGGTACAAATGACGTATATTAACCGACAGTTGGGAGCACATGCTTTGTTTTATAGTTAGTCTAGCTTTGGGCATCGATGTAGATGGATGCATATTTACAGTTTGCTATTGTACTCCTCCTGGATCTACCTTTATGTCAGTTCATGTTCAAGTATTAAATGATTGTTTGATGTTACTTCACTGGAGTTAACTTCGTGATTTGTGTTGTCTGATTTATTACACCTTCTACAAGCATCATCATTAAAAGGATCCGTAACACCTACTGTAGTAAAAAATGTGTGTATATAACCTACTGTACTTAAAAAATGTGTGTATATAGCCTAATGTACTAAAAAATGTGTGTATATAGCCTACTGTTGTAAACAATTTGTGTATATAGCCTACTGTACTAAAAAAATGTGTGTATATAGCCTACTGTAGTAAACAATTTGTGTATATAGCCTACTGTAGTAAAAAATGTGTGTATATATAGCCTACTGTAGTAAACAATTTGTGTATATAGCCTACTGTAGTAAAAAAATGTGTGTATATAGCCTACTGTAGTAAGAAATGTGTGTATATATAGCCTACTGTAGTAAACAATATGTGTATACATAGCCAGTTTATTATTTTTTAACGCTTCACCAAAGAACTCATAAAGAACACGTACTGGAGAAAAAAATATCATAAGTTCCAGAAAAGTTTATCAGAAACAGTGTGGACTACTTGAAGTAGTTACATAAGCATTAAATGCATTTTGTTTAGAAATCTATCAAGTATTATGAAACGTTAACGAAAATCAGCCATCTTAAGCTATAATGTATGCCAAATCGCTCTAAAAGTGACATCAGTGCAGGAGGGGGCAATAGGTCTTAATATTACTTAACGATAGACTACCAAAAAATAAACATGACGTACTAACACAGGCATTTAGACAGATTTTGAAATACTTTTGATTTCATTTAACACAATCGTAAAGGGGCGTTCTCAGAATTAGTTATTTAATTAGTCAGTAAAAGTATTAAATTGATTGATGCTGTTTAGTTCATTTCTATTAGCCATCCCCAAATCTCCTTGATTTTCTAATCAATTTTAAGAGAACGCTTTTTGATTCTATTTTTTTCAGTCTTCAATGAACTTGATTGTGCGAGAAAATTTATTATAAAAAAAACAAAAGCTTTTTTTTTACGTAAATTACAGGGAATCTATATAACTTGGTAAAACACTGTAAAATAAGTCATTATTATTTCTTCTTAAAGTTAAACTACTTTATTTATGAGTACCGGTATGTAAATTACAGGGATTGTATAAAAAATTGGTAAAACACTGTAAAATAAGTATTTATTATTTCCTCTCATACTTAATCTACTTTAATTATGAGTACCGGTACAAGAAGAGTTAAATGGAAGAAAACCGTCATTTAATCCAGATTGGGAGGAGGAATTTTTCGTTTATGAAAATTGAAAAAAAAAATGTGTTTATCTTTTTTATGAATTGATATTATCTATTCTGAAACGAATTATCATTTATTAATTCTCCACAAAGAATTAACAGAAATTCAATCAAAAACACCCAATGAATAATGAATGCTAATTAATCCAAAGCACTTTATCACTAGACAGAGTACCTGTTGTCTTATTTCAAGTATGAAGGTGTCGTGGAAGGTGTTGTGGAAGGTGTTATGGAAGGTGTCGTGGAAGGTGTGATGGAAGATGTCGTGGAAGGTGTCAATAAGAGAAATCATACTCAGATTCAGAGCTAATAAAATAAAAGAGCAGTGAAAGAAAAATGATGACTATGGTGTAGGTCATTGTTCTGTCCGCCGACACGGCTAGTTAGCACATAACGATGTGGGTTAGTGATGTCAACAAAATGTTAACTCAAGCAGCATCAACAAGGGACGCAATCGCTCTTGCCATGTATTAGAGCACAGACATATATTGGTAAATGTACAGACATATATTGTTAAAAGTACAGACATATATTGTTAAAAGTACAGACATATATTGTTAAAAGTACAGACATATATTGGTAAAATAACTGAAGACTACCAGCATCTATGACCATGAAAAGGAAACAATCGAGGAGAAGATTTTTTCAACTACATCTTGGAAGAAACACTAAAAAGAAATTTTCAGTTCCATTGGTAAAGATTTGCTCCTGAAAAGTCCATAACTCTGCTGAAAGATCATTGCGATACATGAGATGATTCCGTACCACCAAACTAACAGAACTGACACTGCTCCATTAGGCGATATATCAAGATAGTATGAATAATATTGTAAATAACTTCTCACGCTCTGCATCACCGTCAGTGACGCGAATCAATAAGTAAAATGCAAGCCACTAATAGGATCTGATTTATCGTCTGCCAGTCCAATGGTGGTCAGCCGTGCTAAACCATATGTTTGAACGTTGTGAACCTGTCAAGTGTGGGCTTACCCACATATATCTATGGCACTGTCAACATATATATCTATGGTACTACCCACATATATCTATTGACCTGTCAATATATCTATGGCACTACCCACATATATCTATTGACCTGTCCACAAATATCTATGGCACTACCCACATATATCTATTGACCTGTCCACATATATCTATGGCACTACCCACATATATCTATTGACCTGTCCACATATATCTATGGCACTACCCACATATATATCTATTGACCTTCCACATATATCTATGGCCCTACCCACATATATCTATTGACCTGTCCACATATATCTATGGCTCTACCCACATATATCTATTGACCTTCCACATATATCTATGGCTCTACCCACATATATCTATTGACCTTCCACATATATCTATGGCACTACCCACATATATATCTATTGACCTTCCACATAAATCTATGGCACTACCCACATATATATCTATTGACCTGTCCACATATATCTATGGCTCTACCCACATATATCTATGGACCTTCCACATATATCTATGGCACTACCCACATATATATCTATTGACCTTCCACATATATCTATGGCCCTACCCACATATATCTATTGACCTGTCCACATATATCTATGGCTCTACCCCCATATATCTATTGACCTTCCACATATATCTATGGCTCTACCCACATATATCTATTGACCTTCCACATAAATCTATGGCACTACCCACATATATATCTATTGACCTGTCCACATATATCTATTGACCTGTCCACATATATCTATGGCACTACCCAGATATATCTATTGACCTGTCCACATATATCTATGGCACTACCCACATATATCTATTGACCTGTCCACATATATCTATGGCACTACCCACATATATCTATTGACCTGCCCACATATATCTATGGCACTACCCACATATATCTATTGACCTGCCCACATATATCTATGGGATTACCCACATATATATCTATGGACCTGTCCACATATATATATTGACCTGTCCACATATATCTATGGCACTACCCACATATATCTATTGACCTGTTCACATATATCTATGGCACTACCCACATATATCTATGGACCTGCCCACATATATCTATGACACTACCCACATATATATCTATGGACCTGCCCACATACATCTATGGCACTACCCACATATATCTATGGCACTACCCACATATATATCTATTGACCTTCCACATATATCTATGGCACTACCCACATATATATCTATTGACCTGTCCACATATATCTATTGACCTGTCCACATATATCTATGGCACTACCCACATATATCTATTGACCTGTCCACATATATCTATGGCACTACCCATATATATATTTACCTGTCCACATATATCTATGGCACTACCCACATGTATATCTATGGACCTGTCCACATATATACATGGCACTACCCACATATATATCTATTGACCTGTCCACATATATCTATGGCGCTACCCACATATATCTATTGACCTGTCCACATATATCTATGGCACTACCCACATATATCTATTGACCTGCCCACATATATATCTATGGACCTGCGCGCATATATCTAATGACCTGCCCACATGTATATCTATGGCACTACCCATATATATCTATGGCACTACCCACATATATATCTATTGACCTGTCCACATATATCTATGGCACTACCCACATGTATCTATGGACCTGTCCACATATATCTATGGCACTACCCACATATATATCTATGGACCTGTCCACATATATCTATGGCACTACCCACATATATATCTATTGACCTGTCCACATATATCTATGGCGCCACCCACATATATCTATTGACCTGTCCACATATATCTATGGCACTACCCACATATATCTATTGACCTGTCCACATATATCTATGGCGCTACCCACATATATCTATGGACCTGTCCACATATATCTATTGACCTGTCCACATATATCAATGGCACTACCCACATATATCTATTGACCTGCCCACATATATCTATGGCACTACCCACATATATCTATTGACCTGCCCACATATATCTATGGGATTACCCACATATATATCTATGGACCTGTCCACATATATATATTGACCTGTCCACATATATCTATGGCACTACCCACATATATCTATTGACCTGTTCACATATATCTATGGCACTACCCACATATATCTATGGACCTGCCCACATATATCTATGACACTACCCACATATATATCTATGGACCTGCCCACATACATCTATGGCACTACCCACATATATCTATGGCACTACCCACATATATATCTATTGACCTTCCACATATATCTATGGCACTACCCACATATATATCTATTGACCTGTCCACATATATCTATTGACCTGTCCACATATATCTATGGCACTACCCACATATATCTATTGACCTGTCCACATATATCTATGGCACTACCCATATATATATTTACCTGTCCACATATATCTATGGCACTACCCACATGTATATCTATGGACCTGTCCACATATATACATGGCACTACCCACATATATATCTATTGACCTGTCCACATATATCTATGGCGCTACCCACATATATCTATTGACCTGTCCACATATATCTATGGCACTACCCACATATATCTATTGACCTGCCCACATATATATCTATGGACCTGTGCATATATCTAATGACCTGCCCACATGTATATCTATGGCACTACCCATATATATCTATGGCACTACCCACATATATATCTATTGACCTGTCCACATATATCTATGGCACTACCCACATGTATCTATGGACCTGTCCACATATATCTATGGCACTACCCACATATATATCTATGGACCTGTCCACATATATCTATGGCACTACCCACATATATATCTATTGACCTGTCCACATATATCTATGGCGCCACCCACATATATCTATTGACCTGTCCACATATATCTATGGCACTACCCACATATATCTATTGACCTGTCCACATATATCTATGGCGCTACCCACATATATCTATGGACCTGTCCACATATATCTATTGACCTGCCCACATATATCTATGGCACTACCCACATATATCTATTGACCTGCCCACATATATCTATGGCACTACCCACATATATCTATTGACCTGCCCACATATATCTATGGGATTACCCACATATATATCTATGGACCTGTCCACATATATATATTGACCTGTCCACATATATCTATGGCACTACCCACATATATCTATTGACCTGTTCACATATATCTATGGCACTACCCACATATATCTATGGACCTGCCCACATATATCTATGACACTACCCACATATATATCTATGGACCTGCCCACATACATCTATGGCACTACCCACATATATCTATGGCACTACCCACATATATATCTATTGACCTTCCACATATATCTATGGCACTACCCACATATATATCTATTGACCTGTCCACATATATCTATTGACCTGTCCACATATATCTATGGCACTACCCACATATATCTATTGACCTGTCCACATATATCTATGGCACTACCCATATATATATTTACCTGTCCACATATATCTATGGCACTACCCACATGGTATATCTATGGACCTGTCCACATATATACATGGCACTACCCACATATATATCTATTGACCTGTCCACATATATCTATGGCGCTACCCACATATATCTATTGACCTGTCCACATATATCTATGGCACTACCCACATATATCTATTGACCTGCCCCATATATATCTATGGACCTGCGCGCATATATCTAATGACCTGCCCACATGTATATCTATGGCACTACCCATATATATCTATGGCACTACCCACATATATATCTATTGACCTGTCCACATATATCTATGGCACTACCCACATGTATCTATGGACCTGTCCACATATATCTATGGCACTACCCACATATATATCTATGGACCTGTCCACATATATCTATGGCACTACCCACATATATATCTATTGACCTGTCCACATATATCTATGGCGCCACCCACATATATCTATTGACCTGTCCACATATATCTATGGCACTACCCACATATATCTATTGACCTGTCCACATATATCTATGGCGCTACCCACATATATCTATGGACCTGTCCACATATATCTATTGACCTGTCCACATATATCAATGGCACTACCCACATATATCTATTGACCTGCCCACATATATCTATGGACCTGTCCACATATATCTATGGCACTACCCACATATATCTATTGACCTGTCCACATATATCTATGGACCTGTCCACATATATCTATGGCACTACCCACATATATCTATTGACCTGTCCACATATATCTATTGACCTGCCCACATATATCGATGGCACTACCCACATATATCTCTTGACCTGCCCACATATATCGATGGCACTACCCACATATATCTATTGACCTGTCCACATATATCTATTGACCTGTCCACATATATATCTATTGACCTGCCCACATATTTCTATGGCACTACCCACATATATATCTATGGCACTACACACACATATATCTATGGCACTACACACATATAGATCTATTGACCTGTCCATATATATCTAATGACCTGCCCACATATATCTATGGCACTACCCACACATATATATCTATGGCACTACCGACATATATATCTATGGCACTACCCACATATATATCTATGGCACTACCCACATATATATCTATGGCACTACCCACATATATATCTATGGCATTACCCACACATATATATCTATGGCACTACCCACACATATATACCTATGGCACTACCCACACATAAATATCTATGGCACTACCCACATATATATTTATGGCACTACACACACATATATCTATGGCACTACCCACATATATATCTATGGCACTACCCACACATATATACCTATGGCACTACCCACACATAAATATCTATGGCACTACCCACATATATCTATTGACCTGTCCACATATATCTATTGACCTGCCCACATATATCGATGGCACTACCCACATATATCTCTTGACCTGTCCACATATATCTATTGACCTGTCCACATATATATCTATTGACCTGCCCACATATTTCTATGGCACTACCCACACATATATATCTATGGCACTACACACACATATATCTATGGCACTACACACATATAGATTTATTGACCTGTCCATATATATCTAATGACCTGCCCACATATATCTATGGCACTACCCACACATATATATCTATGGCACTACCGACATATATATCTATGGCACTACCCACATATATATCTATGGCACTACCCACATATATATCTATGGCACTACCCACATATATATCTATGGCATTACCCACACATATATATCTATGGCACTACCCACACATATATACCTATGGCACTACCCACACATAAATATCTATGGCACTACCCACATATATATTTATGGCACTACACACACATATATCTATGGCACTACCCACATATATATCTATGGCACTACCCACATATATCTATTGACCTGTCCACATATATCTATTGACCTGCCCACATATATCGATGGCACTACCCACATATATCTCTTGACCTGTCCACATATATCTATGGCACTACCCACATATATCTATTGACCTGCCCACATATATCTATGGCACTACCCACATATATCTATTGACCTGCCCACATATATCTATGGGATTACCCACATATATATCTATGGACCTGTCCACATATATATATTGACCTGTCCACATATATCTATGGCACTACCCACATATATCTATTGACCTGTCCACATATATCTATGGCACTACCCACATATATCTATGGACCTGCCCACATATATCTATGACACTACCCACATATATATCTATGGACCTGCCCACATACATCTATGGCACTACCCACATATATCTATGGCACTACCCACATATATATCTATTGACCTTCCACATATATCTATGGCACTACCCACATATATATCTATTGACCTGTCCACATATATCTATTGACCTGTCCACATATATCTATGGCACTACCCACATATATCTATTGACCTGTCCACATATATCTATGGCACTACCCATATATATATTTACCTGTCCACATATATCTATGGCACTACCCACATGTATATCTATGGACCTGTCCACATATATACATGGCACTACCCACATATATATCTATTGACCTGTCCACATATATCTATGGCGCTACCCACATATATCTATTGACCTGTCCACATATATCTATGGCACTACCCACATATATCTATTGACCTGCCCACATATATATCTATGGACCTGCGCGCATATATCTAATGACCTGCCCACATGTATATCTATGGCACTACCCATATATATCTATGGCACTACCCACATATATATCTATTGACCTGTCCACATATATCTATGGCACTACCCACATGTATCTATGGACCTGTCCACATATATCTATGGCACTACCCACATATATATCTATGGACCTGTCCATATATCTATGGCACTACCCACATATATATCTATTGACCTGTCCACATATATCTATGGCGCCACCCACATATATCTATTGACCTGTCCACATATATCTATGGCACTACCCACATATATCTATTGACCTGTCCACATATATCTATGGCGCTACCCACATATATCTATGGACCTGTCCACATATATCTATTGACCTGTCCACATATATCAATGGCACTACCCACATATATCTATTGACCTGCCCACATATATCTATGGACCTGTCCACATATATCTATGGCACTACCCACATATATCTATTGACCTGTCCACATATATCTATGGACCTGTCCACATATATCTATGGCACTACCCACATATATCTATTGACCTGTCCACATATATCTATTGACCTGCCCACATATATCGATGGCACTACCCACATATATCTCTTGACCTGCCCACATATATCGATGGCACTACCCACATATATCTATTGACCTGTCCACATATATCTATTGACCTGTCCACATATATATCTATTGACCTGCCCACATATTTCTATGGCACTACCCACATATATATCTATGGCACTACACACACATATATCTATGGCACTACACACATATAGATCTATTGACCTGTCCATATATATCTAATGACCTGCCCACATATATCTATGGCACTACCCACACATATATATCTATGGCACTACCGACATATATATCTATGGCACTACCCACATATATATCTATGGCACTACCCACATATATATCTATGGCACTACCCACATATATATCTATGGCTTTACCCACACATATATATCTATGGCACTACCCACACATATATACCTATGGCACTACCCACACATAAATATCTATGGCACTACCCACATATATATTTATGGCACTACACACACATATATCTATGGCACTACCCACATATATATCTATGGCACTACCCACACATATATACCTATGGCACTACCCACACATAAATATCTATGGCACTACCCACATATATCTATTGACCTGTCCACATATATCTATTGACCTGCCCACATATATCGATGGCACTACCCACATATATCTCTTGACCTGTCCACATATATCTATTGACCTGTCCACATATATATCTATTGACCTGCCCACATATTTCTATGGCACTACCCACACATATATATCTATGGCACTACACACACATATATCTATGGCACTACACACATATAGATTTATTGACCTGTCCATATATATCTAATGACCTGCCCACATATATCTATGGCACTACCCACACATATATATCTATGGCACTACCGACATATATATCTATGGCACTACCCACATATATATCTATGGCACTACCCACATATATATCTATGGCACTACCCACATATATATCTATGGCATTACCCACACATATATATCTATGGCACTACCCACACATATATACCTATGGCACTACCCACACATAAATATCTATGGCACTACCCACATATATATTTATGGCACTACACACACATATATCTATGGCACTACCCACATATATATCTATGGCACTACCCACATATATCTATTGACCTGTCCACATATATCTATTGACCTGCCCACATATATCGATGGCACTACCCACATATATCTCTTGACCTGTCCACATATATCTATGGCACTACCCACATATATCTATTGACCTGCCCACATATATCTATGGCACTACCCACATATATCTATTGACCTGCCCACATATATCTATGGGATTACCCACATATATATCTATGGACCTGTCCACATATATATATTGACCTGTCCACATATATCTATGGCACTACCCACATATATCTATTGACCTGTCCACATATATCTATGGCACTACCCACATATATCTATGGACCTGCCCACATATATCTATGACACTACCCACATATATATCTATGGACCTGCCCACATACATCTATGGCACTACCCACATATATCTATGGCACTACCCACATATATATCTATTGACCTTCCACATATATCTATGGCACTACCCACATATATATCTATTGACCTGTCCACATATATCTATTGACCTGTCCACATATATCTATGGCACTACCCACATATATCTATTGACTGTCCACATATATCTATGGCACTACCCATATATATATTTACCTGTCCACATATATCTATGGCACTACCCACATGTATATCTATGGACCTGTCCACATATATACATGGCACTACCCACATATATATCTATTGACCTGTCCACATATATCTATGGCGCTACCCACATATATCTATTGACCTGTCCACATATATCTATGGCACTACCCACATATATCTATTGACCTGCCCACATATATATCTATGGACCTGCGCGCATATATCTAATGACCTGCCCACATGTATATCTATGGCACTACCCATATATATCTATGGCACTACCCACATATATATCTATTGACCTGTCCACATATATCTATGGCACTACCCACATGTATCTATGGACCTGTCCACATATATCTATGGCACTACCCACATATATATCTATGGACCTGTCCACATATATCTATGGCACTACCCACCTATATATCTATTGACCTGTCCACATATATCTATGGCGCCACCCACATATATCTATTGACCTGTCCACATATATCTATGGCACTACCCACATATATCTATTGACCTGTCCACATATATCTATGGCGCTACCCACATATATCTATGGACCTGTCCACATATATCTATTGACCTGTCCACATATATCAATGGCACTACCCACATATATCTATTGACCTGCCCACATATATCTATGGACCTGTCCACATATATCTATGGCACTACCCACATATATCTATTGACCTGTCCACATATATCTATGGACCTGTCCACATATATCTATGGCACTACCCACATATATCTATTGACCTGTCCACATATATCTATTGACCTGCCCACATATATCGATGGCACTACCCACATATATCTCTTGACCTGCCCACATATATCGATGGCACTACCCACATATATCTATTGACCTCAATCCACATATATCTATTGACCTGTCCACATATATATCTATTGACCTGCCCACATATTTCTATGGCACTACCCACATATATATCTATGGCACTACACCACATATATCTATGGCACTACACACATATAGATCTATTGACCTGTCCATATATATCTAATGACCTGCCCACATATATCTATGGCACTACCCACACATATATATCTATGGCACTACCGACATATATATCTATGGCACTACCCACATATATATCTATGGCACTACCCACATATATATCTATGGCACTACCCACATATATATCTATGGCATTACCCACACATATATATCTATGGCACTACCCACACATATATACCTATGGCACTACCCACATATATATTTATGGCACTACACACACATATATCTATGGCACTACCCACATATATATCTATGGCACTACCCACACATATATACCTATGGCACTACCCACACATAAATATCTATGGCACTACCCACATATATCTATTGACCTGTCCACATATATCTATTGACCTGACCACATATATCGATGGCACTACCCACATATATCTCTTGACCTGTCCACATATATCTATTGACCTGTCCACATATATATCTATTGACCTGCCCACATATTTCTATGGCACTACCCACACATATATATCTATGGCACTACACACACATATATCTATGGCACTACACACATATAGATTTATTGACCTGTCCATATATATCTAATGACCTGCCCACATATATCTATGGCACTACCCACACATATATATCTATGGCACTACCGACATATATATCTATGGCACTACCCACATATATATCTATGGCACTACCCACATATATATCTATGGCACTACCCACATATATATCTATGGCATTACCCACACATATATATCTATGGTACTACCACACATATATACACCTATGGCACTACTCCACACATAAATATCTATGGCACTACCCACATATATATTTATGGCACTACACACACATATATCTATGGCACTACCCACATATATATCTATGGCACTACCCACATATATCTATTGACCTGTCCACATATATCTATTGACCTGCCCACATATATCGATGGCACTACCCACATATATCTCTTGACCTGTCCACATATATCTATTGACCTGTCCATATATATCTATTGACCTGTCCACATATATCTATTGACCTGTCCACATATATATCTATTGACCTGCCCACATATTTCTATGGCACTACCCACATATATATCTATGGCACTACACACACATATATCTATGGCACTACACACATATAGATCTATTGACCTGTCCATATATATCTAATGACCTGTCCCCATATATCTATGGCACTACCCACACATATATATCTATGGCACTACCGACATATATATCTATGGCACTACCCACATATATATCTATGGCACTACCACATATATATCTATGTGCACTACCCACATATATATCTATGGCATTACCCACACATATATATCTATGGCACTACCCACACATATATACTATGGCACTACCCACACATAAATATCTATGGCACTACCCACATTTATTTATGGCACTACACACACATATATCTATGGCACTACCCACATATATATCTATGGCACTACTCACACATATATACCTATGGCACTACCCACACATAAATATCTATGGCACTACCCACACATATATATCTATGGCACTACCCACACATATATCTATGGCACTACCCACACATATACTAATGGCACTACCCACACATATATCTATGGCACTAGCCACACATATATCTATGGCACTACCCACACATATATCTATGGCTCTACCCACACATATATCTATGGCACTACTTACACATATACTAATGGCACTACCCACACATATATCTATGGCACTAGCCACATATATATCTATGGCACTACCCACACATATATCTATGGCCCTACCCACACATATATCTATGGCACTACCCACACATATATCTATGGCACTACCCACACATATATCTATGGCACTACCCACACATATATCTATGGCACTACCCACACATATATCTATGGCACTAC
>JAGDYQ010000125.1:2918636-2943636 GCA_021962125.1 Bulinus truncatus
TGATAGAATAGACTGGCTAATTATCCGATGGAATAGTTTGGCCATTTGTATGATAGAATAGTCTGGCCAGTTGTCTTTAAAGGGAAAGAGGATAGGAGAAGTAATAAAAAAGGAGGTAGCCGGGAGGGATTGTGGCATGAAAGAGAGCATTCGGCAAGCATCAGAAAGGGGAGCTGTTAAAGGTTACCTTATACAATGTTGTTTTTTTTTTTAAAATATTGTAGCAGTACGTTGTTAAACTGTATCCTCCTCTTTCACACACACACACCCGGTGAAAAACATGTCCACCATAGTGTCTTGGTGCTCACAGCACCCATGTTTTTTAGTTGGAGATGCATGAAGTGCATTTTAAACCCTCATTTTTACACTTGCATTCATTTTATTATCTTGTATGCCGAGAGAGGGGGGGGGGGGGCTCAATATTTGGATCTAAACTAAACTACTTCCGGGGTACGCCTTAGTGTGTTGTCATAACGACCAAACTAATACAATATAAACACAGTTGAATGTCTATGCTTTAGGAAACTATTTGGTACATTAAAAGGTAAAAATGAGACGAAAGGGTGGCATTGGACCTAAAAAAAAAAGTCCTTGAATCTATGTGACCCGGTATATCTATACAACAGGCCGCAGGTAAAAAAAAATCTTTTATTATTTTTTTTATAACAAATGTTAAAGAAAACTTGGATGAAAATCACAAAGTACGATCTCTGTGTGAAGGTATGTCAAAAGTTTGCTTTCTTTCACCAGGTTTTTAAAAGGCTTTTGGGGAATTTCAAATTGAGTCAATGTTAAATGCCCCGCTGACGAAGGGGACACTATTCATAGCATTGTTCCAAACTTTCAATGGGTTACGGTTACTAAATCCACATTTCTTGGCTGTTGGATTTAAATAAGTTGAATAATAAAGCATTCTACAGAGGTTTTTTTTTTGTTTCTTTTACTTTCTTAGCTGCAGGTCTATTCTATTCTATTCTATCTATCTATCTATCTATCTATCTATCTATCTATCTATCTATCTATCTATCTATCTATCTATCTATCTATCTATCTATCTATCTGTCTGTCTGTCTGTCTGTCTGTCTGTCTGTATATCTGTAAGTCTCTCCTATACTAATACACAGTCATTATATAAAGAAACTACTGCATATTTTTATTTTAATAATTGATTTAAAAGACTCCCACTTGAAATGCTCCTTTAGGAGTCACCATGAATTTAGTTGGTAATATAATTATCGATCAATGGTACTTGAACCTATTAATTAGCATTCATATAAAGCGAATATGTTCATATTAATCTTATGGAACTTTATTAGAAAGTCCAGACTTAATACAGGGTCGAGAAAGTTCGCGATGGTAATGTTACTGGCGATGTAAGTCCCGACTATATGACAGCCCGCGATGGTAATGTTACTGGCGATGTAAGTCCCGACTATATGACAGCCCGCGATGGTAATGTTACTGGCGATGTAAGTCCCGACTATATGACAGCCCGCGATGGTAATGTTACTGGCGATGTAAGTCCCGACTATATGACAGCCCGCGATGGTAATGTTACTGGCGATGTAGATCCCAACGTATAATGAATGACAGGGGCGAGCCAGCCCGCGATGGTGAGGTTAATGAAAGGAGGGAACATAGGAGCGGCGACGATCAAATATTTAGGAAAAACATAATTGAGGCTGAAGTATTTGGCCTCTAACACTAATTTGAGAAGACATTGGTTGGTTTAGGTGCCCTAAACAAATACTTCCCTCTTTAAAACCCCCCCTCCCCCCCACCCAGGCTGCGCTGTTTTTGTAGCAATTTACTCAACATAATTTAAATGGAGACCAGCCCCTATATATAGATAGGATAGCTGAATTTTTGAAACGAAAACTGAATGCAGCGGTTCTAAATATTTTTAATTGTATAACCAGTTTTAGAATCAGATTCAAAATACACCCCATCCCCTCAAGGGGAGGTAGCCTCGCGAACTTCTCTGTGTTAAATGTTCATCTTACTGGAGTGCACAGTGCACACTGAGACGCAAATGTTCCGATGTGAGCTTGTGAGAACCATCGATTTAATGCAATCAGATTTAATCTTTTCTCTTGAAAGGTTTTTATTTCACACCTTCCAATATTTTTTGTTTGATCTACACAAAGTAGTGTGGAGGTTACAGCTAGTGACTCCGTCAAGATGCAAACTTTGATTTATTTTTTTTTAACAACTACGATACACTTTCTAATGAAATAATGAAATTACACTTGTCCCCCAATGCAATTTTAGAACTGTAATTCAAATTAAACACACATATGTTCTCCAATAGCTGTACACTGTACACACATAGACAGTAATGGGTTAATTTTTAAAATGTTACTTGACTTGTGTCTCCTTTAGGAAAAATAATTTTGCGAATGTTTGGGGGGGGGGGGTCTCATTATGTCCCTACAACTTTTATTCACTTCGCCTTGTTTAATGGACAAAGTTCAATAATAGAATAACTGACACTATACACACACGGGAATGCAAATTTCATTAGCCTGGTACTGACCAGTGGTCAATTTTGATTTTAAAAAAAGTAAACCCATTTTTTTTTAAAAAAGAGATGTATTTTATAAAATTAAAATTTATTTTTAATCTTAATTGAGATTTGTAACTTCATATTTTGCATAATGTGAATTTGATAACAGATGAAAGAAATTAGGAAAAAAACCATTGATAAAGTTAATTCACATCTTAAATACTGGTGTGGTTTTATATTTATAAATACTGGTGTGTTTTATATTTATAAATACCGGTGTGTTTTATATTTGTAAATACCTGTGTGTTTTATATTTGTAAATACCTGTGTGTTTTATATTTGTAAATACCTGTGTGTTTTATATTTGTAAATACCTGTGTGTTTTATATTTGTAAATACCTGTGTGTTTTATATTTGTAAATACCTGTGTGTTTTATATTTGTAAATACCTGTGTGTTTTATACTTTTAAACCTGGGTTGGGGGGGGGGGGTTGGAGGGTTGATTTGTGTTTGACTATTAATATTTTTGTCCATAACAATCTTTAAGTTTCCCTTAATCAAATATCGATTTTTTTTCCTTAGACATTCATCACATTTCTCAATGTATTTATTTAACATTACATTTTGTTTTATATCAAACCAATAATCACATTCCGTTCAATTCCACCATCTCACGCCTTTATCGTCCACAGTACATACATACAACTGGTGACCTCTGGATAGGTCATAGCAGGGCGTGTGATCTCAAGGTTGACTTCACTTTTGGAATGTGACAGGGTGTCCAGAAAATGATGAAACATTCACCTTGCTGGTATGTATCACATTCCAGTGGCCACTGGTGTGATAACGGTGACCTGGGTTATTGGTCTTGTTACATTCCAACTTTTGTACTATTTAATGTTATAAAGATCACAGCCTATTTACTGTTATAGAGATCACAGGCTATTTACTGTTATAGAGATCACAGGCTATTTACTGTTATAGAGATCACAGCCTATTTACTGTTATAGAGATCACAGGCTATTTACTGTTATAGAGATCACAGGCTATTTACTGTTATAGAGATCACAGATAACTCGATGTACAATATTTACGTGCTGTACGTGAAACAGTTTGAACAGTCCGACTAAGACTTCTCTTTATTCTCTTTATTACGATGTACGATGTCTTTTTATGTTCATATATCTGATTATATAATAGAACCATCTTTTCGATAAGATGTTGTATCCCATTAGACAATCCATTCTTGAGATTGTTTTTAATCAAATAATTCTATATAGTTTTTACTGGAATCTTTCTTTATAGAAATTCTAGCTTTTAGTCAAATATTTCTATGTAGTCTAGTCTAAGCTATCCACATAGTCTGTAGTCAAATCTTTTTATAAAAATCTTGTCGAATATCTCCACATAGTCTCCACGTAGTCTGTAGTCGAATCTTTCTATAGAACCTTTAATAATTGAGATAGGTATTCGTGAAATCTTCCTTTATTCAAATCTATATTCCGGCTTGCAAACAGCCATTTGTATCCTTTGTAAATGGATTCACAGTCCAACACCAGGCAACAAGTAGAGGGCTATAAAGTCCCACCTCTCAAACTGCCATCTTCCGTGTTGTCACCTGAACACTAATGGACATCGCGTATAGAGGACAAGACACTGGGGAGATAACCGTCCAACTACCATTTTTTTTTTACTGAAAAGTTCACACAGCAGGGGGAGACTATCTGAAGAGATCAACAGCTATCACATAGGAGTTTACGTTTTATTTCATGTCGACATGAACGAATGTCGCCGTGAAATAGACAAGTGACTCTGGTAATTTGTGTACATCAAACTATTCTATAGGTGATACATTACTCTTCATTGACAATCAAAAAAAAATATTAAAAAAAAAAAAACCGTCTAGGTTTTAACGATATGTGATGATTGAGAGCAAGTAGTGGGGCATAAATTATGGGTTAGCCAGAGATGTACTGGCCTGGAACAACGCGTCATGAGACTTTTTAGTTAGGATGGAAAAATTGTCAAGAAAGAAAAGGTTAATAAACACATGAAAAATAGAAAAAAAATGTTACTAACTGCTGTTGTGACCATTCTTCAATGTCACTGAAGGCGCCATCAGAAATGTTGGACAAGACTACTAAATAATTGATTAGAGAGAGCCGCTCAGTATAGGCGCCATCAGAAATGTTGGACAAGACTACTAAAGAATTGATTAGAGACAGCCGCTCAGTATAGGCGACTATGGGGAAATAATGTTTGTGTAGGAAGTCCCTGTAAGGATTGGATAAAATCTCTTAGATCCTATAAACCCATAATGGGACGGGTTTTATGGCTCCCTTCTTTTATCCCCACCTCAGCCATGGAGGCACCATCACCACCATATAGCGGGGACTTTTAGACATATTTAAATTTATTTGGTCCTCACCGGAAATCGAACCGTGACCCTCTGGTCGACAGACGAGCGCCTAACCACATGACCATCCGTCCGTACATTTGCCCCCCCCCAACCATCGATCACAAATTCAACAATATTCAACTCATTTGTTATGTAATGTTTAATCTTTAACTCATCTCATTCACATTGTCAATAAGTCCCAAACTTGCTGAGGTCAAAAATGGCGGGAAAACATACACTTTATAAGCCTCATCATGGCCCGTTACGAGCCCAGCACGTCTGCGACGTTTACAAAAGTTTAATATTAGACTTTGATTTTTGGTATAAAACCATGTGACCTGAGCCATTCTTAGATTTTTTTCTTTTTAAGCAAATGGATTCTTGTCCATTAGAGAAAGTCGATTTGTTATTATAGAATCGAACGAAGAATGTTTCTTTCTTTCTTAAACCTTTATGTTGAGTAAGTCAGTAGAATAAGTCAGTAGAATAAATCAGTAGATTAAGTCAGTAGAATAAATTTTAATAATAAGTTACGTGCACCACATTGAAAGAAAACATTGTAAATTGAAATGTATTTTTCCGAAAGCCGCCATATTTGTGTAATCATGCCATGTGTTGGTCCTGTCAAGATTAACAGGACTTTTTAAAAACCTGTGCACTTTATGTATGATTTATAGTCCATGCTGTAGCACTGAGATATAAACAAATATTTCCTGCATAGAGAGATTAGAAAATTGAGCATCGACACGATAGAGATTTTTAGAGCATTTTCGAAAAAAAATTCTCTATTGTCCCCGTTTTGTCTGTCTGTCTGTCTGTCCGTCATCACCCCAGATCTCAGCAACCATAAGTCCTAGACCCATGATGTATATACCATTTTGTAGGTCTTGGCCTGCCATATGTGCATCAAAAGTCCATTTCGCGATCTGACCTCTGAGGGCTGGGCATCAGTGTTTTTATATAAGCTATATTAATAATTATGTCATTTTCATGGCCCCATTCTACACCTTATACGTTCAATAACCCATTCATTTGGTGCGAAATACTGCAGCACCAAGATTGACGTCACACGTGTTCAGAGCTATATCTTTTCGGAAAGTTGTTTAAAATTGGTGCCAAATTCCGTTTCTGTGTACTATATTTAGCACCAGTAATTTCCCTTGATTTAGACAAGATTGTGATCTATTCGCCATACATATTTAATTTTATTTATTAAGGAACTCATCAAATAGTAAGCTTGGGTTCTAAGTTTAATTGAAAGTATCAGAGCTATGCAACAATTGACGGAGTTTTCGGACGATTAAATGACTACAATTTCGAATGTTTTCAATTATGAGTCCTATTTCGGTGACCACAAACCACTTGTAGTTAGATTTAAGATAAATATTTACTGAAAGCTAATATACGTACTGATACATAACACGAAAATGCGCTAACACGTCCTGTGTCCAGAATGGAACAGGCTTATTTTACTTGTTTTAAAACATTCAATAGACTCTCACTCACAGTCACATGATCACAGCCTGACGACATCGTCATTCATACTTAGACACTTACTTACAGTCACATGATCACAACCGAAGACACCTTCCTCTTACTTATACACACCATGAGTCTCAAACCGACAATAATACAGACAGTTTTAAGACTTATTATTGCATCCTCAATCATGTCCAGAACTGTATCGGCTGATCATGTCCAGAACTGTATCGGCTGATCATGTCCAGAACTGTATCGGCTGATCATGTCCAGAACTGTATCGGCTGATCATGTCCAGAACTGTATCTGCTTATCAAGTCCAGAACTGTATCGGCTGATCATGTCCAGAACTATATCGGCTGATCATGTCCAGAACTGTATCGGCTGATCATGGCCAGAACTGTAATGGCTGATCATGTCAAGAAATGTATCGGCGGCTACTTTAGTATTTTATTGTTCATTTCAACTCTACAATATTCTTTGATTTTCCTTCATGCCTTATTTAAGACAGTTCTTTTGGTAAACATTGAGGTAGGGACAAACAAACCACGACTTCAATATGCACGTCGCAAGTGTGAGAGTTCATTAGAATTAATTCTAGACTAGAAGACAAACCACTGACTGGTGGACAAAGGGTGCATAGACTCAGATATACAAACCCAGTAAATGACTTGTCGGGTTTAGTTCTATGAGTTAATTGGTTTCATCTGTACTAAACTCAGTTTTTTACGTGTCTGTATATGTATATATACATCTGGTTGGTGTACAACCCACTTACCCCGTCAACCCGAGTGCATCAGGTTGGCGATACATTATGGTGTGCCGGCAATAACAAACTGCTGAAACCACCAGTGCATGGCGTTCTTTACAAACAGTTATTATAGAGCTAACCACGACATGTTCAGACCGGGTCTATATTTAGCAGAAAGGATCAAGAGTCTTTCTTTCAAAAAAACTTTATCTGCAACAGTAGCTCACTCCCTGATTTCCTTGCAAGCCTCCCCAACCCATCGCCTCCCGCCACCCTCCCCTAACCCCCAGCCTTCTGACCTCACCCCCCCCCCCACTTACACAGTTTCAAGTTGTACAAAATAAACAAACTTGTTTTAGAATTCAACCTATCCCCCCTCCCCCATAGCCAGCGCTCACAACCCCCCCCCCCCTACTCACACACACAAGCATAATCCCTTTAACTTCCTATCTCCGACAAATGTGCCTTGTGACACAAGAGTTTACTAGATTGGGGGGGGGGCGATGCCATGGAGGGGCAACGAGTCTGGGTTGGGAGGGAGGGGGGTGGAGTATATGAATCAAACTGTGTCATTACTTACAGATGGGGGTCGACGGAAGGTTAAACAAAATTGCATCTTCTTGACCTAAATTCTCCACCAGTCTGCCACGCCCTCTTGTCTTTCTATCAAAATCCCAGCAAATTTTTTTTTTCTTGTTTTTTCTCTTTTTTTATTTATTTTTTTTTTAAAAAGAAAATTCTTCTACAGACACTGGCGGGGTTATATAGCGTCTTGTACACCTCCACCCTCCTCCACCCTACACCCCATTTTCTCCCTGTCATCTTCTAAGTTTGCACCCACTTGCGTTATTCCCCCCTCCCCTCACCACCCCCCCCCCCTTAAACCCCTTCCCCCAAGTACCCACTGGCGTCTCACAGCATCGGACATACGATACACCAAAAAAAAAAAAATAACGCATGAATTCTTTCAGCTTTATTTTCTATTAGATCTCAATTGACAGTGTGTGGGTAGAGGGGCATTGCTGTACGGCAGCTACTTGTGGTTGTCAGTGGTTGAACATTGGAAACGACGCACGTGGGAGAATAACGTGATGCTGGGGGGGGCGGGGCATGGATCTGACCACTTGTCCGAGGGTGGGGGGGGGAGGGGTCACATGAGTACAGAGTTACCCTGGTAATTATCACACACATTTCTTACCTTTTGCATGAAGTTGCAAGAAAGGGGGGAGGGTCCTAGTTTTGTTGGTGTTGTAGAGGCCCCCCCCGTTATGTTGTATTGACGGCCCTGCATTTAATTTGTTATGTGTTAAAACTATGCACGCGTGACACCACTACTGGTGGAATATTTTAGTGCCCACTCTACGTCGCCACTAAATGTCTAAAATACATTTTAGATACAGGCACTTATAATTGACAAGGTCTATTGACTTGGCTGAAATGTGAACACTTCATTTGCACTGCACCGACATAGCTCACAATTTCACAGCCACTTAAATAAACACCAGAGTAGCATCTGATACAGATTTGGGTATGGTGTATGATGCCATAAGAAGTATTTTAAAACTATAAAGTTCCCTTAAGCCCTTAAGGGCTCATCGGGACAGATGAAATATAGAATTCATCTGTTTCATTAACCTCGACATATAAAGAGATTGTGTGGTTAGCACAACGCCCAGCCGCCTGTACTCCCCCAACGTAAAGTCAGGTACCCATTTAAAGCTGGGTGGACTTTGGAGCTTACATCCAGGACCTGAAAAATAAAAGCCCAAGGTTATCATTGAGGTTCGAATTCAAGACTCTCCCGTCACCAGTCGAGCGCTCTCTACATTGCACGACCACTCATCCCGAATAAAACTGTACCATCAGACATTTGAATCTCCATTTGTATCTGTGATTGCGAGTCTACGAATCTTTGAAGGTGTCTTCATATGTGGTAGTCTGAGATTGCGAGTCTACTTGTCTTTGATGGTGTCTTCATATGTGTTTCTCTGTAAGTGTGAGTCTATGTGTCTTTGAGAGTATCTGTAAAAACACTTGTATATATGTAAATGTCTCCACATACTTGTGTGTATAAGTGCATGTGTCTGGATGTGTGGCTTCATTAGCTGCTGTTACTGATGTTTATGAGTTGCTCAATGGTAAAGTTGTCTTGTAACTCTGTGCCAAATATCAAATTATGCAGAGTCAAGCTTTGAGACAATGAAAGATAGGCCACATAGCTATGAGAATATTGAAGTCTATTTAGCAGTGAGACTAAGGAAGACAGTCCATACAGCTGTGAGAGTAAGACAGATAGTCCTTATAGCTGTGAGAGTAAGAAAGTCTATATAACTGTGAAAGTAAGATACATAGTTCCATATAGCTGTGAGAGTAAGAAAGAGTGCATACAGCTGTAAGAGTTAGATAGTCCATATAGCTGTGAGAGTAAGAAAGAGTGCATATGGCTGTGAGAGTTAGACTGATAGTCCATATAGCTGTGAGAGTAAGACAGATATTACATATAGCTGCGAGAGTAAGACAGATGTTCCATATAGCTGCGAGAGTAAGACAGAGTGCATATGGCTGTGAGAGTTAGACAGATAGTCCATATAGCTGCGAGAGTAAGACAGATAGTCCATTTAGCTGTTAGAGTATAAAAGTCTATATAGCTGTGAGAGATACATAGATCTTAAAGCTGTGAGACTATGAATGGCAGTCCATATAGCTGTGAAGACATAAAATATTCCCTTCATAGATATGTGACTATGAAGTAAATTCTATATAGCTGTTAGACTAAGACAGATCATATTGTTGTGAGAAAGTCTATACGGCTTTGAGACTAAGCAAGTCTACATAGATGTGAGACGAAGACAGATCATCCATACAGCTAGCTATCCATTCGGCTGAATAATAGACTTCATAGCTGTGATACCAAGAGAGATTGTTTTGCTTCGTATTGTAATTCAGATCACCGACTAGCGCCTGATAAAATCCTATACACTGTGACAATTGGCCTGTGAAAGCGTACAGAAAGGTCCTTTTGATATGTTTTGTGTCCATTCTGTGTCAGCTGTTATCTTACACAATGGGATGGTTCTTTACTCTGTTATCTTCTTCTTTTTTAAATGTGCTACACTACAGCAAGTAACTGTCATGAGCTCCAGTCAAATATAACAGGGAATGAAACGAGACACAAAGTTTCATAATGGGTTTCTTTTTAGTTCAAACACACACACAGACGCAAATTAAAACAGTTTAGTTAATACAAGAATCGTGAGCTCTGTTAAATATCGTAAAATAAATTCAGAAATATATAATTACCCATTTTTTAGGATTACTTTTTTTATCTTTTATTAATTGTTATCATTTTTTGCACCAATCAATAACATTTTCATCACACAGCGAACTTCGTTAAATCTGAAGATACGTGCATTGGTCCGAGGAATATCCCCTCCTCCCTCAATAGATGACTAGCAGCTAAGGTCATCTCCAAGGCGACAAAAAGCAGAATACTATAGTAGTCTCGACAACATAGCATTTTAGAAAATATAAGACCAAATTAAAATGTATAAACATTTTTTCGAGGAATATCTCCTGTATGTTTTCAATGTTGTTGTAACTGTTTTATCTAACATAGGATTCAATCCAACATTGGATTCATCCATAACATAACTGCTGATTGTCAACTATCTTTCCAACAATGGGCTCATCCATCACATCACTGTTGGTAGTCTCAATGGGAGAACATTGTAACTCAAAATGTATTAAACAAATGAATCATGAAGGAACCAAGAGTTCAAGTTTCGAGTCCATGATCCCAGCCGTTCTAGTCACACGTACACAAAAAAACAATGAACATTAAAATACTTTTCATTTTTTACTGTGTGACACAATCTATAGACATATTTCCTAATATCATCCCACGCAAGATACATTTTTTACTGTGTGACACAATCTATAGACATATTTCCTAATATCATCCCACGCAAGATACATTTTTTACTGTGTGACACAATCTATAGACATATTTCCTAATATCATCCCACGCAAGATACATTTTTTACTGTGTGACACAATCTATAGACATATTTCCTAATATCATCCCACGCAAGATACATTTTTTTACTGTGTGACACAATCTATAGACATATTTCCTAATATCATCCCACGCAAGATACATTTTTTACTGTGTGACACAATCTATAGACATATTTCCTAATATCATCCCACGCAAGATACATTTTTTACTGTGTGACACAATCTATAGACATATTTCCTAATATCATCCCACGCAAGATACATTTTTTACTGTGTGACACAATCTATAGACATATTTCCTAATATCATCCCACGCAAGATACATTTTTTACTGTGTGACACAATCTATAGACATATTTCCTAATATCACTCACGCTAGATACATTTTTTACTGTGTGACACAATCTATAGACTTATTTCCTAATATAATCCAACGCAAGATACATTTTTTTACTGTGTGACACAATCTATAGACATATTTCCTAATATCACTCACGCTAGATACATTTTTTACTTGTGTGACACAATCTATAGACATATGTCCTAATATCATCCAACGCAAGATACATTTTTTACTGTGTGACACAATCTATAGACATATTTCCTAATATCACTCACGCTAGATACATTTTTTACTTGTGTGACACAATCTATAGACATATTTCCTAATATCATCCAACGCAAGATACATTCTTTATTTACACTTTCAGAAATCAACAAAAAATTTGCCTTACATAAAAAAAAAAAAATGCCAAGTCTGCTGATCAAGTTAAAAAAAAAATCTTGCATGTCTTCTCCCGCCTTTTTATTTTTCTTTCCTCATGTCATGCAAAATGTCTCTCTGTCTCTCTCTCTCTCTCTCTCTCTCTCTCTCTCTCTCTCTCTCTCTCTTCAATTTCCGTTCTATGCAGGTCACGGCCATGCTGTCATTACCCTGAAAGTCTAATGGATGCCTTCTGTAGGAGATTCATGCTAAGTACACAGAGATGGGGGGATGGAGGTTTCAGTTACAGACATGCATGAAGACTTGGGTGTGCCACACCCCAAAATTGAAGGGGAGGAAACTGAAGACGTAAAAAAAAACCTCATCATTCCAGTCAGTGGTATTTATGATGACATGTATAATGGTAATCATGGTATTATGAGATGAAATAATGAAATATATGATGGTATGCTATTGTATTTGTAATGGTATATATAATAATGATGGATGGAGTTAGTATGTAAGGGTAATAACAAGACTGCTTGTAAAGATGAAATGGAATGCAATGATTGTGTGCGAGATTGTGTGGAATAATAGGACGTGTGATGGTATTTATAATGATGAACAAGCTGGTATGCAGTAATCGCATTTATGATGGTACGCTCTGATTATGTGAATGATGATATTTAATAAATACTTGCAAGACGACATATATTAATGGATTAGCATGATGGATTTAACACATGTTTCAATAATAACATGACTTTCTGATTGTCTACAATTTAATGACGTGACGCTAATGAAATGAATATAACATCTTAGTTTAGTATTTGTGTACAATGGAATGACATGACCTTATTGTTATGCAATATAACATCGTAGTTAAGTATTTGCAAACATTATGACTAGCGATTCTGTGCCCATCATAATGAACATAAGAACCAACCTCGTGTGAGAATTGCAATAATACATGACATGGTAATGAGATTGACATGGTAATGACATAACTCACGACACACTTGCAATGATACATGACATAACTCACGACAAACTGCGCATGACTTGAAGAATGTCAAACTTTAATAACTGTTTCCTGTTTTACAAGGGAAATAATTTGAAAGCACAAACAAATAAAGTTGGAGGAAAAAAAAAAGATTCTGGGCTCGAGTAAAAAAAATGACCCCCCCCTTCCCCCCATTACACGCAAAACAACAAAAACAGCTGTAGTAAAAGTACTGTGACAACAACAGCTGTAGTAAAAGTACTGTGACAACAACAGCTGTAGTAAAAGTACTGTGACAACAACAGCTGTAGTAAAAGTACTGTGACAACAACAGCTATAGTAAAAGTACTGTGACAACAACAGCTGTAGTAAAAGTACTGTGACGACAACAGCTGTAGTAAAAGTACTGTGACAACAACAGCTGTAGTAAAAGTACTGTGACGACAACAGCTGCAGTAAAGGTACTGTGACAACAACAGCTGTAGTAAAAGTACTGTGACAACAACAGCTGTAGTAAAAGTACTGTGACGACAACAGCTGCAGTAAAGGTACTGTGACAACAACAGCTGTAGTAAAAGTACTGTGACAACAACAGCTGTAGTAAAAGTACTGTGACAACAACAGCTGTAGTAAAAGTACTGTGACAACAACAGCTGTAGTAAAAGTACTGTGACAACAACAGCTGTAGTAAAAGTACTATGACAACAACAGCTGTAGTAAAAGTACTGTGACAACAACAGCTGTAGTAAAAGTACTGTGACGACAACAGCTGTAGTAAAGGTACTGTGACAACAACAGCTGTAGTAAAGGTACTGTGACAACAACAGCTGTAGTAAAAGTACTGTGACAACAACAGCTGTAGTAAAAGTACTGTGACAACAACAGCTGTAGTAAAAGTACTGTGACAACAACAGCTGTAGTAAATTACTGTGACAACAACAGCTGTAGTAAAAGTACTGTGATTCATTTAGATAATTTAAAACAATCGTACAGTCGCTAATGGTCTCCCTTGTTATGGATTCTACACTTGTGCACTGACCTGTGTAAATAAAACTCACTGGAGAAATACGAATAACCCGGGCCATTGATTGCTTCAGTGAAACACAAAAATAAAATCTACTTTAACATAGTCACTGGGCGACACTTGTGTCTTTCTGTATCAGGGCATACCTTAACTTAGTCACTGGGCGACACTTGTGTCTGTCTGTATCAGGCCATACCTTTACTTAGTCACTGGGCGACACTTGTGTCTGTCTGTATCAGGGCATACCTTAACTTAGTCACTGGGCGACACTTGTGACTGTCTGTATCAGGCCATACCTTTACTTAGTCACTGGGCGACACTTGTGTCTGTCAGTATCCGGGCATACCTTAACTTAGTCACTGTGCGACACTTGTGTCTGTATCAGGCCATACCTTTACTTAGCCGTGGGCGACACTTGTGTCTGTCTGTATCAGGGCGAACCTTTACTTAGTCGTGGGCGACACTTGTGTCTATCTGTATCAGGGCAAACCTTTACTTAGTCGTGGGCGACACTTGTGTCTATCTGTATCAGGGCATACCTTTACTTAGTCACTGGGCGACACTTGTGTCTGTCTGTATCCGGGCATACCTTAACTTAGTCACTGGGCGACACTTGTGTCTGTCTGTATCCGGGCATACCTTAACTTAGTCACTGGGCGACACTTGTGTCTGTCTGTATCCGGGCATACCTTAACTTAGTCACTGGGCGACACTTGTGTCTGTCTGTATCAGGCCATACCTTTACTTAGTCACTGGGCGACGCTTGTGTCTGTCTGTATCCGGGCATACCTTAACTTAGTCACTGTGCGACACTTGTGTCTGTATCAGGCCATACCTTTACTTAGCCGTGGGCGACACTTGTGTCTGTCTGTATCAGGGCAAACCTTTACTTAGTCGTGGGCGACACTTGTGTCTATCTGTATCAGGGCAAACCTTTACTTAGTCGTGGGCGACACTTGTGTCTGTCTGTATCAGGCCATACCTTAACTTAGTCACTGGGCGACACTTGTGTCTGTCTGTATCCGGGCATACCTTAACTTAGTCACTGTGCGACACTTGTGTCTGTATCAGGCCATACCTTTACTTAGCCGTGGGCGACACTTGTGTCTGTCTGTATCAGGGCAAACCTTTACTTAGTCGTGGGCGACACTTGTGTCTATCTGTATCAGGGCAAACCTTTACTTAGTCGTGGGCGACACTTGTGTCTATCTGTATCAGGGCATACCTTTACTTAGTCGTGGGCCACACTTATGTATGTCTGTATCAGACCATACCTTAACTTAGTCACTGGGCGACACTTGTGTCTGTCTGTATCCGGTCATACCTTTACTTAGTCACTGGGCGACACTTGTATCTGTCTGTATCCGGGCATACCTTAACTTAGTCACTGGGCGACACTTGTGTCTGTCTGTATCCGGGCATACCTTTACTTAGTCACCTGGCGACACTTGTGTCTGTCTGTATCCGGGCATACCTTAACTTAGTCACTGAGCGACACTTGTGTCTGTCTGTATCAGGGCAAAACTTTACTTAGTCGTGGGCGACACTTGTGTCTATCTGTATCAGGGCATACCTTTACTTAGTCGTGGGCCACACTTGTGTCTGTCTGTATCAGGCCATACCTTAACTTAGTCACTGGGCGACACTTGTGTCTGTATCCGGGCATACCTTTACTTAGTCACCTGGCGACACTTGTGTCTGTCTGTATCCGGGCATACCTTAACTTAGTCACTGAGCGACACTTGTGTCTGTCTGTATCAGGGCAAACCTTTACTTAGTCGTGGGCGACACTTGTGTCTGTCTGTATCAGGGCATACCTTTACTTAGTCGTGGGCCACACTTGTGTCTGTCTGTATCAGGCCATACCTTAACTTAGTCACTGGGCGACACTTGTGTCTGTCTGTATCAGGTCATACCTTTACTTAGTCACTGGGCGACACTTGTGTCTGTCTGTATCCGGGCATACCTTAACTTAGTCACTGTGCGACACTTGTGTCTGTCTGTATCAGGCCATACCTTAACTTAGTCACTGGGCGACACTTGTGTCTGTCTGTATCAGGCCATACCTTAACTTAGTCACTGGGCGACACTTGTGTCTGTATCAGGCCATACCTTAACTTAGTCACTGGGCGACACTTGTGTCTGTCTGTATCCGGACATACCTTAACTTAGTCACTGGGCGACACTTGTGTCTCTCTGTATCAGGCCATACCTTAACTTAGCCACTGGGCGACACTTGTGTTTGTCTGTATCCGGGTATACCTTAACTTAGTCACTGGGCGACACTTGTGTCTGTATCAGGCCATACCTTTACTTAGTCGTGAGCGACACTTGTGTCTGTCTGTATCAGGGCAAACCTTTACTTAGTCGTGGGCGACACTTGTGTCTATCTGTATCAGTGCAAACCTTTACTTAGTCGTGGGCGACACTTGTGTCTATCTGTATCAGGGCATACCTTTACTTAGTCATGGGCCACACTTGTGTCTGTCTGTATCAGGCCATACCTTAACTTAGTCACTGGGCGACACTTGTGTCTGTCTGTATCCGGGCATACCTTAACTTAGTCACTGGGCGACACTTGTGTTTGTCTGTATCCGGGTATACCTTAACTTAGTCACTGGGCGACACTTGTGTCTGTATCAGGCCATACCTTTACTTAGTCGTGGGCGACACTTGTGTCTGTCTGTATCAGGGCAAACCTTTACTTAGTCGTGGGCGACACTTGTGTCTATCTGTATCAGTGCAAACCTTTACTTAGTCGTGGGCGACACTTGTGTCTATCTGTATCAGGGCATACCTTTACTTAGTCATGGGCCACACTTGTGTCTGTCTGTATCAGGCCATACCTTAACTTAGTCACTGGGCGACACTTGTGTCTGTCTGTATCCGGGCATACCTTAACTTAGTCACTGGGCGACACTTGTGTCTGTCTGTATCCGGCCATACCTTAACTTAGTCACTGGGCGACACTTGTGTCTGTCTGTATCCGGGCATACCTTAACTTAGTCACTGGGCGACACTTGTGTCTTTCTGTATCCGGGCATACCTTAACTTAGTCACTGGGCGACACTTGTGACTGTCTGTATCAGGCCATACCTTTACTTAGTCACTGGGCGACACTTGTGTCTGTCTGTATCCGGGCATACCTTAACTTAGTCACTGGGCGACACTTGTGTCTGTCTGTATCCGGGCATACCTTAACTTAGTCACTGGGCGACACTTGTGTCTGTCTGTATCAGGCCATACCTTTACTTAGTCACTGGGCGACACTTGTGTCTGTCAGTATCCGGGCATACCTTAACTTAGTCACTGTGCGACACTTGTGTCTGTATCAGGCCATACCTTTACTTAGCCGTGGGCGACACTTGTGTCTGTCTGTATCAGGGCGAACCTTTACTTAGTCGTGGGCGACACTTGTGTCTATCTGTATCAGGGCAAACCTTTACTTAGTCGTGGGCGACACTTGTGTCTATCTGTATCAGGGCATACCTTTACTTAGTCACTGGGCGACACTTGTGTCTGTCTGTATCCGGGCATACCTTAACTTAGTCACTGGGCGACACTTGTGTCTGTCTGTATCCGGGCATACCTTAACTTAGTCACTGGGCGACACTTGTGTCTGTCTGTATCCGGGCATACCTTAACTTAGTCACTGGGCGACACTTGTGTCTGTCTGTATCAGGCCATACCTTTACTTAGTCACTGGGCGACGCTTGTGTCTGTCTGTATCCGGGCATACCTTAACTTAGTCACTGTGCGACACTTGTGTCTGTATCAGGCCATACCTTTACTTAGCCGTGGGCGACACTTGTGTCTGTCTGTATCAGGGCAAACCTTTACTTAGTCGTGGGCGACACTTGTGTCTATCTGTATCAGGGCAAACCTTTACTTAGTCACTGGGCGACACTTGTGTCTGTCTGTATCAGGCCATACCTTTACTTAGTCACTGGGCGACACTTGTGTCTGTCTGTATCCGGGCATACCTTAACTTAGTCACTGTGCGACACTTGTGTCTGTATCAGGCCATACCTTTACTTAGCCGTGGGCGACACTTGTGTCTGTCTGTATCAGGGCAAACCTTTACTTAGTCGTGGGCGACACTTGTGTCTATCTGTATCAGGGCAAACCTTTACTTAGTCGTGGGCGACACTTGTGTCTATCTGTATCAGGGCATACCTTTACTTAGTCGTGGGCCACACTTATGTCTGTCTGTATCAGACCATACCTTAACTTATTCACTGGGCGACACTTGTGTCTGTCTGTATCCGGTCATACCTTTACTTAGTCACTGGGCGACACTTGTATCTGTCTGTATCCGGGCATACCTTAACTTAGTCACTGGGCGACACTTGTGTCTGTCTGTATCCGGGCATACCTTTACTTAGTCACCTGGCGACACTTGTGTCTGTCTGTATCCGGGCATACCTTAACTTAGTCACTGGGCGACACTTGTGTCTGTCTGTATCCGGGCATACCTTAACTTAGTCACTGGGCGACACTTGTGTCTGTCTGTATCAGGCCATACCTTTACTTAGTCACTGGGCGACACTTGTGTCTGTCTGTATCCGGGCATACCTAACTTAGTCACTGGGCGACACTTGTGTCTGTCTGTATCCGGGCATACATTAACTTAGTCACTGGGCGACACTTGTGTCTCTCTGTATCAGGCCATACCTTAACTTAGTCACTGGGCGACACTTGTGTCTGTCTGTATCAGGCCATACCTTAACTTAGTCACTGGGCGACTCTTGTGTCTGTCTGTATCAGGCCATATCTTTACTTAGTCACTGGGCGACACTTGTGTCTGCCTGTATCCGGGTATACCTTAACTTAGTCACTGGGCGACACTTGTGTCTGTATCAGGCCATACCTTTACTTAGTCGTGGGCGACACTTGTGTCTGTTGTATCAGGGCAAACCTTTACTTAGTCGTGGGCGACACTTGTGTCTGTCTGTATCAGGCCATACCTTTACTTAGTCGTGGTCGTTATTTGCCTGGCCCAGTTAAGAAAGTATGTCGCCGAGTGTGTTCGAAATTCAGACACTGGGCTACAAACAAATTCATTTTATTCATATGTTTATTATTTTATGCTCTGATAAAATATTAGCTCATTTTGTTTGTACTGTAGCACTGGCTAATTCATTCAAGTATGCACTGAATACAAGAGACAGCTTCTGTATGGATAATATATATATTTGGCAGCGAGGCATGGACTCAGTACGGCATACCAACTCAACAACAAGACAATAGAAAATATTTTTTTTTTAAATTCATGTAAACAAATAAAAAATATACCCTTGTCTTTTTTTTAAACATATACACAGTGGCAGCCTGTTGGGGTATGTTCTGAGATTATTAATTACCTAACCACTTTTTCTCCCTCTCATAAAAAGCCGCCCCTGCTTGTACATATGTTTTAGTTCTTACCTAAATCGGTCTTTGTTCTTGGTGAAAGTGGTTTTATTTATTCAGATCTTTGATTGTAGCTTTCTGTCATGGGTGTGATATGCATGTATTCATCTCCATCTCTATGATTCTTCAACTCTATGATATCTTTAAAAACTCGGAAATTTTTCTTTGTGTATCTACTTACCTCCCCTTCGAGTCTGCTATGTTTGCTCACAGAAAACATTAATTTCGCGCCTTTTCTATATTTTATATTTTCTCATGTCATATTTTTTGTTGTTGTTGCTTGTTAAGTCATGCTGAGACAACTGCAGATCTTTCTTTCAAAAAAAAAAAATGCAAAAATAAAAAAAAAATGCTTTCCTCAGTTTTTACGAGGCCATTTTCATCACTAGCAGAAGTCTGAGAGACTGTGGGTCAAACAGGTGCTTCAATGTCAAGGACAGGGTGGGGGAGTGACTGTTGGACACCAGCAATGTAGAAGAAGAAGAAAAAAATCGAGACACTCATTCATAAGATTTCTTTGTGTACGCCCCCCACCCACCTACCCACACACACACAGTTCATAACCTTGGCTCCGCCCACGCGTTTATTTTATATGTTTGAAAACAAAAATGTTTTATTTTTGTAGAGTGAGCAAATACTTGAGAATGGGGGTGAGGAAGGGGGAGGGGAGGGTTGTGTCGTATCCTTCTCTGTTTCATAAAGTACTCAAACTGTTGCACTAGAGATGCATCTAGGACAAGGGTGGCCGAACTTTTCAAAACCGCGAGCTGTAGTCGGTTCATTTCATTTCACAAGTAGGGTTGTAAGACTGATAATATCGGGCCCCCTGACAATCTCCACCAACTGGGGCCCCCTCTGTCCTCGACGGGACTCCTAATGGTAAAGGCGGGTGCACTGGGTGAGCCATGGGCCGTGGTTTTTAGAGGGGCCAGGAAAACCTTACTTTTATATCTGTAGCTTTATTTTCACTGTCATTTGGGGCCCAACCAATCTTAATTCCGCTTTCGTACCTAAACATAAATTTCTCTTTTGTTTACATCGCGAAATATGAACACACACACACAAACACACACACACACACACACACACACACATATATATATATATATATATATATATACAGGGGTTTTTTTGCTCAATAAGAGGTGGTGGGTCTCTTCAATAAGAGGTGGTGGGTCTCTGAAGTTTTTAACTTTTTACCAAATGAAGAAAACTATAAGAGGTGCCGGGTTGCATTTCAGAGGTGCCGGATCGCAGATCCGGCGCGCTACATGGCAAAAAAAACCCTGTATATATATATATATATATATTGTTACGGGTCCTTATAATGAAGATACTTGTAGAAGGTGTAATAAATCAGACAACACAAATCACGAAGTTAACTCCAGTGAAGTAACATCAAACAATCATTTAATACTTGAACATGAACTGACATAAAGGTGGAATCAGGAGGAGTACAATAGCAAACTGTAAATATGCATCCATCTACATAGACGCCCAAAGCTAGACTAACTATAAAACAAAGCATGTGCTCCCAACTGTCGGTTTAATATACGTCATTTGTACCAAATGACGGATATACTAAAGCTCCCAATATATACACTCAAGATGGCGGAATGACGCCATAGATACTGCGGTGGGCGGAGCCTAGCGAATTGCGTCATCAAGCTTAGGCTATATTATTTCTCCACACACATATATATATATATATATATAGATAGATAGATAGATAGATAGATATATTAGGGTGCATCACCACAATAGAGGAAACAATTGATTGTTTGTGTTTGAGCTGTCTATGTTTCTAATTTGTTCTAATATCATTAATAATAACTTGTGTAAAATATTTTTCAAACCAGAGTTGATTTAGAGGTCCCCCCTCCCCCCCCCTCCCGCCCAAGAAATCACAAAACACGTAAAGAAAAAAAGTTTATTCTAGCCTATATAAAAATTACATAAAAGTATAAAATTATTTATTACTGTTGCATTTAATTCAGTTTCACTTTGTTGCACGTTTGTAAGGTTTACGCAGATTTGAGATGTTTTTGCGGTCCATTTCTACCACTTGAAGAATGTTTTGAAAATGTTCATCCGTTCGCGCTGCTTCAACAAAGTCAGATGCCAGTTTCACTCCTCTCTCGGCACAATCGTTAACAACGTTAATAGCAGCAACATTTTCTGCACTGGCAATGTAAGAAGCTGTTTGGCACCAATCATCAACAGGCAGTTGGAGGAATCCTGTGTCTAGTTGAAGTCTGTATATAGTAAACCACGAGTCAACTCCAGCCAGATTTTAGAATCAATTGATTGGAATCGTGGTTTTCCCCAACCATTTCCAAATTGATTCTGTGGATTTTGGAGGGCAACCACTGGTCGAAGCCTTAGCAGAGCATCTGCTAGAGCTCGCTTTTCCAACACAGGTACTTCATTGTGAACAAAGCAAGTGGGATCATTTCAGCAGTGAAATACCACAGATGCCTATTCAGGGCACGGATCGCTGACTTGGATATGTCTCTGTTGACATCGTTGTAATCCAAAAGTCGCTTGTAGAGCTGTAGATCATTACATGGTGCATCCACACTCTTTTTGCAAGTGAGCCACCACACGACATAAACATGTGTTACAAATGTAGCAAATGCACGAATCTTTGGTACTTGATCACGTGTGGTAATAATACCTGGAGGCAATAATTGAATTTGTTTCTCACACAGTGCAATCTTGAAGCAATATATCAGCTTTGCCATCCATCGTGCTTTGTGCAGGACACCTGGTCTTTTAAAGTTAACGTACTTATTTGTAGCATACAGGTAAACAAGGGACAGCATAAGGAATTCGTGGTAGTCGTCTAGCAAGATTTCGGTTTGTTTACTAGAGTTGGCATGTGCAATTATCGCATCTCTCATTATCGTCAGTCGCTCTTGAGCCTTCAGATCATGATCAGCTAACGTAAACGAAATACAAACCTGAGTGTCACATTCTGTGATTTAATGAATGAAATCAAGTCCAAGCCCTACCCTGCTTTCATCACCCGAGGGTGAGATAAGATAATATATAGGATAGACAAAGGCTTTGTCTTCTCAGCTGTTCGCCACTGTGGTCAGTCTGTCTAGTACCCACTTATCACGTTGTCACCTGGGAAGAGAATGTCTACATGGGAGATAATCTCTGTCTTTGTTATATTCAAGCGGGAGAGGGATGGGTTCTTTGTCCCTTTATTCCCCATGCTTGATAGGCGCCACTGATCACGCGTGATCCTTGTGACGTACACGGACACTGCGATTGGTCAGTGAAGCGGAAGTCTCGGCACGCATGCGGGGAGATCGGATGCGCGTCGCGGGACTTTTAGTTGGAGTTAGGATTTGGCATTCAGTGTGGAGATAGCGACTGAGTGAAGTCGTGCTATTACTCGAGCGTGTTGGGGGGAAATAGGCTGTTAGCCTAAGTTCTTTTAGAACTACCCCACCCCAGCTATTCTGCCGTGGTGTATTATGTTTGTTATACGTATTGCTTTTGTAGTAGCTGGTCAAGCTACGGCCCTTCTTAGGGCCTGCGGATGTTCTGTGTTTCGAGGTAAATAAAGGTGTTTAATGTAATTTACAAATGAGTTTCTTACTCAATTTATTGTTGTGTTGTGCGTCCTGTATCACCACGTGGCTGGGACAAATATAAATGCTGGCCAGAACTCAGTAGGTGATCATACCAATAGACAATGACCGCAGGGACCCCGCAAGGGGACCTTGACAGTGAGACCAATCATGTGCCACCAACACCCAATTACTTCGCAGCTTGGTGAACAAAGTTATATCCGAGGATTTGGAAACTTCTATTTTCATGTCTGCAAACACATGCGAGAGGATAACTTCACCAATGTGATGGCGACAACCTGACCACAGAAGAGCACGTTGCAGCATATTTTGTATGGCAATGCAGGCAGCAGTCTGATGACCAGTGTTTGATCTTGTTGTGTCGAATGTCATATTAACGATACAATCATTACAATGCCACTCTGTCATTAGCTTCATGGTTAATTCCGCAATTATTTCTCCAACGGGTTTCTTTGTTGCCTTGGCATAATTTGGCACTCCTAGAAGTTTCAATTGCTTTGCATCATCGACAACAACTGTTATGCGTTCTTCAGTGACACGATGATTTTTTAGAGAAGGTGTCAGTTTGCCATCCCAGTGGAGAGTGCAGAGTTTGGGTGGTTCCCAGGAGTCGTGGATCTTTGTAGATATCTCACAACTTTGCGACGTGAACGATCTGCAGTGGCATAGGAAGAAGCTACCATTGATACATCACCCCCAGACTCGCTAATAAGGCCCTGTGTGAAAGCTGCCTGCTGTGTTGGTGTAATCTTTAATCTTGTCGCTAGTGACACAAGATTTGGTCGGCTTAAAACATCTGGAGGTACAAATACAAAAGCTCCTGTTGGGTTGCTTCGCCTTTGCAATGGCATTATATCATCCAAACAGTTATCAACAAACTCCATATTATCTTCAGATTTAGAAGTAGAATCATCGGGTTCGTCACTGCTACCCTCGCTGGAAGGCACTGATATCGTTGAACATGCTGCATTTTCTTCTCTTGCGCGTTTCTGACGTTCCAATGTCGCGACATCTCGTGAATGGCGTCGAGCGACTTTTTTTGCAAGCGTTTTGTCAAATGATCCAATGCTGGAAGACCTGTCTCCTTTCATAGACCTCAAGAATGCTAGATCTTCTGCATTCTTGATAATAGTCTCGACATTTGGTGGCCACTGTTGAAAAGTTGTTGCCAATGTAGATTTCATTTGTTCCAGTTTACGTTTGATGGCTGGTGTGTTTCGGCGACTTTTATCAATTGAACGAAGTTTATTGTATTCATCAAGAAGCTGAACAATCTTCTCACAAGCTCTCCTCTCTGTCACCATTGGAATGTTTGCTTTTTCGTAGAAAGCAGTAACTTGATTCAGCACAATTTTGGCAGTTGTAAATCGAGAAGGTGCACCAAGAGAACGTGGACGCTCACTGTGTGCTGCTACATTGCAGTGATACATCATGCACCTCAAAACTTGTAGTAAACAAGTTGGTAGTCGAAGAATTCCAGTAATTATAGCATCATCAACACAGATGGCAGTGCCAATGCCAAACAATTCAGTTTTCAGAAGAGTTTGTGGTTTCTTTGTTCGCGAGGCAGGAGACACAGTGATAACTGGATATGCAACTGTTGAAGTGATGCTAGGGTCAGCCAGCATTTCTTTAGAAGGTGTAAACATTTTATTGTTGTTTTTCATATCATTTCCATGTTCTGATTTTATAGGTCGTGTGTATCAGAAATTAAAATAATATAAATAAAGAAATTAAAATGCTTGACTTGGTCATCAATATGCGGTAAGGAAAAGTGTTGTTTTTGCTAATAAAATGTGAATTTTAAATTTTATTTCTAACACAACTGCTTATCAAAATCAATCATAGCTACCAAACATTATAAAACCAAAGACTATAAAACAAGGTATATAGCGCTTCACTTTTTGTATGTAAGTCTGTAAGACACCATCTGCGTAAATAATATATATATATATATATATATAAATAAAACAGCTGTCTACAAACACTGTTTATAGACACTGTCTACAGACACTGAATACAAATACAAGCTTTTAAACATTTGTATGTTTTTATAAACACAAGATACAAAGGTTGTACCAATGGACACAGTTGTACCAATG
>JAGDYQ010000125.1:2948636-2951428 GCA_021962125.1 Bulinus truncatus
ATTACACAATTGAATTTATAAACATTTCCAAAATTTACAAATATTTACTGAAAAATAGCATCTACTGATACATAACATGAAAATGCACTAACACGTCCTGTGTCCAGAATGGAACAGGCTTAATTGCTTGTTTCATTCATACTTTCATTTAAACCATTATCTGACTATTTCCCATAAACACGCAAATTAAAATGCATTTCAAATCTAAATCAACTATCACTTTAATCTTCAATTAAAAAATGTATCTTCAAGTTATTTGAGTCTAAATTTGCGAGGAATTTTATCCAAATCGTGATAAAATCCACTAAGAATTAAAAAATGTGCAGAAAAATAAATTATTGAACTTTTTAAAACTGTTCTCACCTTGAACTAGATCATTGTCTGCTCTTTTAAAAAAAGGTTACACTTTGATAGCTAAATATAGTTTATAGAAAACACGGAATCAAAAGTAGCGGAAGAAAAGGTGTCGTATTACTAGACCAGGGTCGGCAACCTTTTGAGACGGAAGAGCCTAAAGTTATAATTTACAAGTTTCTCAATTTTTAAAGAGCCACTAAATTTGTTGTTTCAATATTACGGTATTTGATCAGGCCGCAATTTGACACCGAAAGAGCCACAACTTGACATTGAAAGAGCCGCATGCGGCTCGCGAGCCGCAGGTTGCCGACCCCTGTACTAGACTAAATACGATTCAAATCTTCCTTTTTAATATATTTGTACTTACATATAGAACTTTAAAAGCGATCGACGTTTTTGTAACAGTTTTAAAAATCAAGGAAGTTATTGTTTTAATTCAATTGTATAGCGCTAAATATTTTAAAATTATGTTGCGCTAAAAAAATTTCTTTCAAATTTCAAACAACAAAGAAATCCGGCTTAAATCCGGCACATTTTAGCCGGAACCGGGATTGGAACCGGATTTGTTAAAACTGCCGGAATCCGGCTTAACAGGAACCGGAATCGGATTCCGGTACAGCCCTACACTTGACATTTACATGTTATGTCACTTGACATCTACAAGTTATGTCACTTGACATCTACATATTCTGTCACTTGACATCTACAAGTTCTGTCCCTTAACATCTACATGTTATGTCACTTGACATCTACACGTTCTGTCAATTGACATCTACATATTCTGTCACTTGACATCAACTTGTTCTGTTACTTGACATCTATATGTTATGTCACTTGACATCTACATATTCTGTCACTTGACATCAACATGTTCTGTTACTTGACATCTATATGTTATGTCACTTGACATCTACATATTCTGTCACTTGACATCAACATGTTCTGTTACTTGACATGTAGGGGTTCTTTTACTTTACAGCCACATGCTCTGTCACTTGATATTAAAATATTCTGTCCTTGACATCTACATGTTCTGTCCTTGACATCTACATGTTATGTCACTTGACATGTACATGTTATGTCACTTGACATCTACATGTTATGTCACTTGACATCTACATGTTCTGTCCTTGACATCTACATGTCCTGTCCTTGACATCTATATATATCTATTTATCTATCTTTCACTGGGCATCTTCTGGCAATGCCACTTGACATCTGCATTTGCTGTCACTAGACATCAGAATTTTATACGGGTCCAACTGAAAGTAAATCGTAACGACAGGTGAGAGAGAAGTTGAAATAATTCAAAGGATAACTCACACAATAAAACAAACACACCTTAACATAATGTTAAAGTTTTATCTTAGGCTTCGCTCCACTTAAATAAAACAATGGGAGGTAACTTTTGATAGCTGTACTTTATCAGTCAACCCCCTCCCCCTCAACCCCCACAGCTTAAATGACTGATATTGAGACGGATAGCACAATATAATTTACAACACTGATAATACTCTAGAAGAGAGTTACAGTTTCCACGGATATATCAGGTTGTAAGTTTGTATCATACCTACAAGCCGAGAACTGAAATAGTCCAATACTCAAGAAAAGTAAATCTGGATATAACAGGTTGTAGGTTTGTAACATACTTACAAACACAGGATAAGTAACAGTCCAATACTGAGGAAGATAGTCAAGTTACCCTGGATATCACAGGCTGCTACATAATAGAAGTCTATAGCTCGTAACATACTAAGTGTATTTGTTAATGCATTTAAAGTGACATAACTCAGCCAAGAAACAAGAATTTGACTGATGTTTCCAATGGTCAACTTTCCGTGTATTACAAAAAATCCCCAAACCAATAACTGCATTGATCTCTCCCCCCCTCAATGGATGTATTGATCTCCCCTATGTATGTCCTGATCTCCCCTATGTATGTCCTGATTTCCCCTATGTATGTCCTGATCTCCCCTAAGTAAGTCCTGATCTCCCCTATGTATGTCCTGATCTCCCCTATGAATGTCCTGATCTTCCCTATGTCTTGATAAAATTTGGTATCCACATGCAGAACCAAGCGTTCATATATTTTTTTAACTAAGTATATATGAATTAAAAAATGATTTGTTATTCTGGATCTCTATCGTTGGTGCAAGGAGAGGGGAGGGGGGAGATTATAAACTGCTAGTCCCATCATACTTGAATTGCCTCTACGTTTCATCACACCTTCACTGACTGATAGTCCCATCATACTTGAATTGCCTCTACGTTTCATCACACCTTCACTGACTGATAGTCCCATCATACTTGAATTGCCTCTACGTTTCATCACACCTTCACTGACTGATAGTCCCATCATACTTGAATTGCCTCTACGTTTCATCACACCTTCACTGACTGATAGTCCCATCATACTTCTGAATTGCCTCTACGTT